>JACEFZ010028439.1:0-265000 GCA_014155875.1 Cepaea nemoralis | reverse complement strand
GTTGTTTGTTCTTCTTGAGAGATAATGACTCATATTGCAGGCAGCGTTGAACCATTTGCTGTGTATTCTTGTCCCATAAGGCTTGCTCAATAGCCAGCATAAAGCCTTCTCCTTCTTGTCTCAGGCTTGCAACCATATTACTGTATTTCTTCATCTTGTAAGTGTGCTGCTCCTTGGCTCTTTATTTGAATGGAACAGTTTGCTCGATTAGTACAAATTGTTGAGTCGACGGAGAGCAGACCAAAATGTCTGGTGGCAACTAAAACTTCAGGATTTCCGCTGGGTATTTGCCACAGACCAGCATGTCTACTGTCAGCTCCCAGTTTCAACGACCCTGAGGATGGATGGCAGGCTGTTGTGGCAGTCAGCTTTGCTGTTCGGCTTTTGTCCAGCTTTTAGGAAGTGTATATTGCATATATTCATATTTAATTATTGTAAGATTGCTACAGAAATAAATGAGACTACTATAACTATATTCTCAAGTGATCAAATCTGATATTTGTCAAGTGAACAAGGCAAAACCAACATTACACCCCAGAAATTACAGAGAAAATGGAGATGTAAAGCATTTGATCTCATCTGATGACTGTCAAAAAGAGTGGGAACCTGATGTGGAGCAGCTTGTATCTTCCCAAATATGGTTGCAGAATAATGGACTCAAGAAGAAAAGACTAACACTTCATCATATTCTACCTTCTATTGGCTTCAAATTCAGTGAAAGTGAGTCACCTTTTGTAATATTAATGACATACATATTTAGCATTTAGTGGTATGGCAAAACAATAGGGTTATTGTTTTAACTGTATATAAAAGGTGGTTGTCTCATGAACTTGGCTATTTTACTTGCATTTACTTTAAGCATTTATCTTTTCAGCCATATATGTTTTTTCTGCATTTAGGAAAAGTAAATTCATCTATTTTATTAAAATTTTAAAACTTCTTAACAAGTAATGAGACCTGCACAATTGGATTAGATCTGGACAAATGTCAGATAAAACAAATCTTCTAGCATCTCATTCTAGCTCATACACTACTTATAATCAAAGATATACATTTTTAATGACATACTGGCAAGTGAAATCAATTACAAAGACAGAAAAGTTAATTTCTAAATTGCTGATATGTAAATCCAGTGAAATAATTTCAGTGTTTGATATAAAATACTAAAAACTGGATTTTTAATTTCCTACAACTACTGAAAACCCATATTACCGGTTTGTCATTATTTGCAAGTCAATGCTAGGAAAATCAGCCTTTTTGTCGGAAGATGCTAAGAAAATGAGACTCATTACTTTCCCAGCATTTCTTTATCTGAAGTAATTAGGAAATTAAAATATGCATACATTATGCACTATTTATCTGATAATTTTGTTTTGAAACGCAAATATGTGGGATATTATAAATGGATTTTTTGCATTAAATTAGAAATTTGTTACTTCCTAAAAATCTTTGATATTGGAACCAAAATTCTTAATTTTGTCATAAAGAATTTTGCCAGTTATTTCATTTGAGGAAATTGTTTCTCCATTGGTTATTTTTGGCACTGCGCTTATACATACACAGATTGTTTAAAGAATGCTATATTCCAATGAATAATTACAAATCTGTTATAATGACAACAATAAAAGTAGTTGCCTTACTTATATTAAAATGAATTGTTTTTCAAATCATTCTCATCATGTGCCAAGCCGATAAGCGTTGGCGATCATGTTTCGCCATCTCACACGATCACCGAAGTCATGGATCAGCTCAATGTACTTGTCTCAACCATACCATGTGGCCAAGCCACCGAGGTATTTACTTCTCTGCCTTCCCCTTGTTCTCTTCCCCTTGATCTTGCCAGTTGTCACCAAGTTCTCCAATTTATTTCTTCTCATAACATGTCCAAAAAATTGTGACTATGTCTAATTTCTCTAATCAATTTACGGTTTTCATTTGTTTCTTGTAGGACTTGGTCATTGGTTTTTCTGTCCATCCAGGTATTCTTTGCATTTTCCTCAGAAATCACATTTCCACAGCCATCAGATGTTTTTCAGCTTGTCTGCTCATTTTCCACACTTCACATTCATACAAAAGTACAGGTTCTATGTAGCATTTCAACACTCTTTTTCTCGTTTCAATTGATATCTTTTTATTGGTCAGTATGTTTTCCATCTTGCAAAAGGCTACTTTTGCCATGGTGATTCTTGCTCTAATCTCTTCAAGGTATCTCCCATCAGATGTTCTGACTGTATTGTGGATTTCCTTCTTCCTAGTGACGACCATAATCTGTGTCTTTTTACAATTTAATTCTAACCCTAGTTGTTCACTGTGTGCAACAGCCATATCTACTAAATGTTGCAGAGGATGAGACGTACTTAACTGTAAAGTATGAAGGGAAAAACAATATCAAGTAATCGGTTCTTGTATTAACGCGATAACGCGATCTTAAAATGGTCTTCATTCCCCCCTGGAAACCCTAAAATTCCCACCTGGGGGGGGGGGGGGGGAAATTCCCCACCGGTTGAGAACCACTGGTCTAGAGTGTATATAAGCTGCAGTGTATCTATGAAAAACAAAAATAACAAAATCTAACTTAACTTCTGATTGAAATACTAAAATCCCAGAAAACAACACACAAAGATTGAAACCTTTTGTGCAAACAGTACTGATTCCCATTGTTTTTTTGTTTTTTTTTAATATTTAGACTGAAAATCAAAGAAGGCATAGTCTAGTTTGGCCAACCACGTTGCATTTCATAGTTTAATTCATCTCTGTGATTGGGTAAACAGGGGAGGTTACTCATGTTGGAAATTGAAACATATCTAAACACATATGCATTATGTATTCTTGAGCACAATTTTCAGTGAAAAAGACTATCTGTAGTCTGTCCTGACCCAATCTCATAAAATGGATACTGGGTTGTTCTAAGAATTTTTTTGGGGGAAAAAACTCAACAAGAAAAGGAACAAGCCACCCTGCTACATTATATAATGGCCTAGATCAGTGGTTCTCAACCAGTGGGGGGGGGGGGGGATTTTAGGGTTTCCAGGGGGGAATTAAAATTATTTCAATATCATGTCAATAAAAGAACCGATTACTTGATATTGGATTTCCCTCCATACTTTACATTTATGTACTTCTCTCCCTTCTGAGATTCATTTTATAATGTAAGTAGACCCACAAATCACGTTTTATGTAGACGTCTAGACTTGTTCTAGTATGTGTTATTAACTTTAGCTTCCATTTTATGTATACTGTGTGGGGGAGGGGGAATTTATATTGAGGAATTATGAAAATGGTGGGGAGGGGGGACATTCTGAACATAACACTTCACAGGCCAATGGCTGTTACTGTCATGGGACTACCTTTACAAACTTAGGGCAGTACTCTAAAGGAGACCGTGGATTTGTTTATTCATTCTCTATAGTCAGTGAGCTGTTTGCAATGATGGTGTAGCAGACTTACCAGTCTGCAGTTACAACCTTCTTCTCCTTCTATGATCAATGTTTATTATGCGTGATGCACAAAATCCATTGTAGTGCATAGATGCTCGCTTTCAATTTTGTATGACTTGGGACAACATAGTTACAATCAAAATATGCTCATTATTAATACTGATGTATTCCACATGGATGCCATAGCTATTATGATTTAAGGGAACAAGTTGAAAGTGATATCACAGAAATGACACAAATGGTTGCTTCTTATAGCTGCTAATAGAATTTGTAAACTCAGGATATATAAAGAAATGAATATAACTTTAAAGATGTGAGTACATAAACTATCAGATAATTTCATTACCACATTCTTCTTACAAGAGAGGCAATGGTATTAATAACTTAATTATGTTACAGGACCACAAAGCTACAGTGAATAGAGTTTAAAATCCCATTGTTACTGCATTCATAGTTAGTTTTCATTGTGCCATTATAAGTTCATACAGTAATTTTATTTACTGCATATGAATCATATTTCTTCCCCTTGTCATTCCAGAAGTATTATTGTAAATAATTGTGAATGATGTGGGTAATCTGGTGGAGGTGTTTGTTGAAAAATAAACTTTTTTGAAGTGATCTTTTTTATGAGAATGTCATCTCTGTCAGTTTTACGGCATTGTAGGTTATTGTATTTTATGTTAAAGAGTTAAATTTGTGTTACTCAGTTTGATTTTAATTGTGTATGGAAAAAACAACTATGTTGGCCAAAGAACAATTAAATACTTTTATAAAATATCAGTCACAGCATCTCTATCCCACATATGTACAATTTTTTTTGGGGTGTCACATAATCAGTAATCTTTATTAATACTTAATTTAAAAATCAATATCACTTCACTCAGAACATTACCACACTTGCTTCTACCACACTTGCCCAAAAGCTCCTGAAGAGGTCCTATGTTGTTTATTCATGATTAAGTCTGCATATGCTTTTGATGCGCTCATAAAGCCCAAACACATCAACCACATTGAGTTGCAGGCACAGTTTGAAATGTTGTTTGACCAAGTCTCTAAGTTATCACCTCCTTCTGCTGAGTCGGTCAGTTGAAGGCCAAACTGGTAGATTTAGAACACCACTATTGCACAACACCCTCTAAATAGACATGTCCGCTGACCAACGAACACCTTACTTCATTAAAAGCATTAAAGGTTAACAAAACCCTTGTATTACTGAAACCAGACAAAGGAGGTGGTGCAGTATTGATGGACATGTCAGACTACCAGAGTAAAATGGAAGCGATATTATCGGATTAATCTAAATTCAGGTTAGATCAAACAGTAAACAAGTCGGAGGACCTGGATGCAAAAATGAGAAAAGAGATCCAGTCACTTGTGAATGAGGGACTTATCAGTGAGGCCACTGCAAAAATGCTCACACACATGGCTCCCAAACTCCTCAAATGTACAGTCTAACCAAAATTCACAAGCCCGGAATCCCGCTAAGACCGATCCTGTTCATGGTTAACTCTGCACAACACCAGATGGCAAGATGGCTAGCTGAAATTTTAAAACCAGTACGACAGTAACTTGATCCAAAAATACTTAAAGATACATTTGAACTGGTGGAATTATTGGATAGTATGGACATAAATGATAAACACATGGCATCCATGGATATAGCCTTTCTATTCACCAACATTCCATTAGATGAGACAGTGAAAATAATAAGTGAACGCATTAGAGACACACAACTAAAATTAGGTATACCAACATCTATTCTGGAGAGGCTACTATTACTATGTACTGCCAATATAAAATTCAATTTTCTGAATAAGTCATACCGGCAAATTGACGGAGTAGCCATGGGGAGTCCTCTTGGTCCTATTCTAGCGGACATCTTCATGGCAAAGTTAGAAGAAACTAGATCCTTAGACATTAACAACCTGGTCTTCTACTGTCGTTATGTGGACGATATATTAATTATCACCACAGACGAGCTACAAGCAACATCGTTCCAGGCCATAATGAGCATGGCGCATAAAACATCTCTCTAAGTATGGAACACAAACACAATGAAGCGTTGCCGTTCCTGAATATCCTAGTGAGACGGCACAATTCAAAGGTCGGTGTACCGCAAAGACACATGGACTGGCCTATACTTAAATTTTCATAGCTTTGAACCTGTCCAGTACAAACGGGGCTTAGTACAGACCCTGTTTGACTGTGCTAGGAAGATATGCACCCAGGACACACTGACAGGGGAAATTGAAACTCTGAAGAATGTTTTACACCTGAATGGGTACTCCACAGGATTTATAAAGCGCCACCGCCAACAGCCGAAACCAAAATCAGAGGTAACTACATTCCCTAAGCTCTAGGTATTTATACAGCTAACCTGTCGAGAGGATGACATAATGCAACGTCTACAGGACTGGCTCATTACAGCAGTCTGCCGAACATTCTGTGCTGCAACTCCAGTTATTAGGTACAGAACCACACCCCCCTCTGCCATGCGCCCACCTTGACGAGGTAGAGGGGCTTGCGAGTTCCAATGACCCCAAGAGCTATGCCGACGGTAGCACAGCTACTGGTAGGGTCACCCATGTCGGACAGGTCAAGGGAGAGGGACCAGACGAAGCGACGCACAAACCTGCTGCCTTGTAGGTAGACTGGGGACAGTCAAAGGCTAGGGAAAGCATCCCGAAGAAAAAAAATGCTTGTCGAAATCGGATGTACTGAGCCACAGGCTTGACAAAGCAGTGCAACGTAACTTAATTCATGATGTCACAAATCAAAATTAATCGTTATGGTGCTAATCCCGTGAAGTCCCATCAGGCGGCGATAGTGCCGGGCCCCCTGCCTCGAGGGGGTCCACCCATGACTACTGGTGGTCACCTTCCCCTGTGCTGTGGAGTCAAGGCACAGAGGAGTAGGTTAAGAGCTATTGACCAAATACCCCGGACACTCAACATACTACAGTGGAATGCCGAAGGAGTTTACAAGAAGAAAGACTCCCTAACACAGCGTCTTCATAAAGATAGAATAGATGTGGCATGCATTCAAGAGACACACCTCAACGCCAATCACAAATTCTCAGTCAGAGGATATCAGGCCACACGTTTCGACCGCGAAGGACACAAAGGAGGAGTTCTAATACTTACACGAAATACAATACCTTGCAGCGAAGTATCTGTGATCTCTGACAACCAAACGGAAATTATAGGTGTTGATATAATGATAAAGGACGTGAAAATAAGAATCTACAATCTGTATAGCCCAGCAGATAAGGACCTTACACTCTCAAACATGAAAATAACTGACACAAACTGCATTATTGTCGGAGACTTTAATAGCCGTTCAGAAAGATGGGGATACCCAGATACTGACAAAAGAGGAGATGAATTGGAGGACTGGGAAATAGACTCAAATCTCCATCTACTCAACAAAGCGGATGACACACCGAGCTTCTACTCCAGAAGATGGCTTACCACTTCTACTCCAGACTTAGCTTTCTGCACAGGAGACATCCTCCACAAAATCGATCGCCATGTGCTTGACCAATTAGCAGGTAGTGACCACAGACCAATCAAGCTTGTAATGAATATGGAGTATGTTCCACAGGAGCAAAAGCCCTTGCCCCGCTGGAATTACAAACGAGCAGAGTGGGACAGATTTGCCATACTAACAGACAAATATTGTGAAAACATAAATACACGATATGTCAACATAAAGCAAATGGTAGAAAGTCTAAACAGAGCAATAATACAGGCAGCCACTGAGTCCATTCCAAGAGGAGCGAGGAAAAATTACAAACCATACTGGACTGAAGAACTACAAAGTTTGGAGGACAAAGTTGAAGATGCCAGGAAGACAGCAGAGAGAGAACAAACAATTGAAGCGAACATCTCTCTCAAAGCCATCTCAGCAAAATATAAAAGAACAGTAAATCAAACAACAAGAGATTGTTGGAGGGGAAAAAACAGAAAACCTGAATTTTGACAGGGATGGAAACAAACTATGGAAACTAGTGAAAGCCATGAACAATGAAGGACCTAGAAACAAACAAATAACAATTAAACAAAGAAATGCCTTGCTTACAGGAAAAAAGGCTGCAAATGCACTAATGGAACACTATGCAAATGCAAACCACATTGATATTACAACCGAACAGAAGAAAGCAATCAAAGACAAACAGATACATCATAGAAATACAGAGACAGCAAGCAGAATATATGATGGCAAATCTAACAATGGAAGAAATGGAACAGGCAATGAATACCCTAAAAAAGAAGAAATCACCAGGAAAGGATGGAATCACAAATGAAATGCTAATAGGACTAGGCACCAAGGCAAAGAAGAAACTACTAGCAGTCCTAAATAACAGCTGGAAGAGAGGAATAGTCCCACAGGCATGGAAGGAAGCTATACTAATACCAGTCCCAAAGAAAGGAAAAGACCTGGAAGAACCAAATGGCTATCGACCTACCAGTCTACTTAGCTGTGTAGGAAAATTAATGGAACGCATTATCAATGGCAGGCTAACATGGCATCTGGAAGAAAACAAACTCTTAACACCACACCAAGCAGGATTCAGAAAGTACAGATCCACTGAAGATCAAATAACCTATATAGCTCAGGAAATAGAGGATGCCTTCCAAGAGAAAAAGCACACACTAGCAGTCTGGATAGATTTAGAAAAAGCATTTGATAAAGTATGGAAGGAAGGACTGAAAGTAAAACTGCAAAAAATGCATGTTTGTGGAAAAATGTATAAATGGATCAGCCACTACCTTGAGAACAGAACTGCCAGGACAAAAGTACAAGGACAAACAAGCAAAATGATGCTGTTGGAGCAAGGTGTCCCTCAAGGAGGAGTTCTTTCACCAACATTATTCCTAGCATATATAAATGACATCACAGAAAATTTTCCAGCCAGAGTACACACATCCTCCTTTGCAGATGACCTAGCCATATGGACATTTGAAGAATATATTAGTACAGCTAACAGCAGAATACAGCAAGCCTTATTAGCGCTAGAGGACTGGTCAAAATCATGGCTAGTGAAGATAAGTGAGGAGAAAACAACATGCACAGTGTTCTCCCTCTCAAATAAAACTCAGCAACCTAAGCTGGTATTGAATGGAAAAATATTGCGCCATGAAGAAAATCCAAACTATCTAGGAGTCACCTTTGATCGTCGCCTGACATGGAAGACACAGGTTGAGAAAAATTGAACAAGAGCAAGGCAGAGAATGACAATCATGAAAAAGCTTGCTGGTACAACGTGGGGAGCAGATGAGAAAGTTCTCAAGAAGTTATATACTGGACGGGTGAGGCCAGTACTGGAATATGGCATTGCAGCTTGGGCAACAGCAGCTAAGTCAAACTTTAACAAAATAAGTAGAGTCCAAAACCAAGGAATGCGAATCATAACTGGAAGCCGGAAGACAACGCCTATTAATGAACTAGAAAGATCACTTGTTTACAACCAATGCAGGACAGAAGAGATAGCAGAGCCCAGCAACAAGCAGAAAAATTTAGAAGATTGACAGACCACCCTATGTATAACAGGTTTAATGGTTTTGGAAAAGGAAGACTGAAGCGTAGCAACTTTGTAGAAACTGCAAAATGAAAGATTAGGGCAGATCCCATACTTAACATATCAACAGTCAAGCCCATTTACAATGCACACAACTTCCCAGCTTGGAGACAGCAGCAACTGCCTGAGATGATAGAAAACATTCCTGGTATTGAGAAAAAGAACACTCAGAATGAAACCGAAAGAAGAAAAATAACCCTCAACTACATAAAAGAACATTACCCAAGCAGCAATTGGACCCATGCATATACAGATGGATCAGCCAAAGATTCAATTAAAAATGGAGGAGGAGGAATTCTCCTAAATTTAACAAATGGAGTGATAAAAACACAATCAGTGGTAACTGGAAAATTTTCAAGTAACTTCAAAGCGGAGGTAGAGGCTTTGAAAACTGCAGCAGAAATGCTCTTGATGGAGGAAAATAAAAAGAAGCAAATAGCTATCTTCACAGATGCAAAGTCAGCTGTCTCAATACTGAAGAGCAAAAACAGCACAGAACTAGCTGACCAAAGAGCAGCACTCCATGGTCTATGCAAGAAATCCAAAAAAGTTGTAATACAGTGGATCCCATCACATTGCAGTATACCTGGAAATGAAGAGGCAGACAGACTAGCAAAAGAGGGTGGACGATTACCACAACCTGACATAGACATAACCTATAATGAGGCAAAAAGGTTTATAAAAAGCACTTATAGAACCAAATGGGAATCAGAGCATCCAGGCCACCAGAAGGATGATGCATATTACAAACTCGACCGAAGAGAACAAGTAGCAATCTTCAGACTCCGCACAGGACATAACAGGCTGAAACACCACTTGTTCAATAAACTAAAGATAGGAGATACCGATGAATGTAATTGTGGAACTGGTAAAATGACAGCTAAACATTTGCTGCAGGAGTGCCCAATATATGCAGAACAGAGAAAGATATTTTGGCCCACGCCTGCTTCATTTGAGGTCTAGCTCTATGGAGATATCAACAAGCTCAAGTTGACTACAGCTTACTTTAACTACATTCAGGTTGACATCTAAAGGTGCATGAAGATGTATTTAGACTGCCACACTTCATACCACAGGTATGTCGGTTACAAAAGCGTCCCAGAGACATGAAATGGAATATTGCTTGGATAGCACATCCATTACGTGGAAAGTCCGAATCAAAAGCTCACTGTGTGGGCTTCGTAAATGGTGGAAAAAGTGTCCTAGTGACACGAAATGGAATATTGCTTGGATAGCAAATCCATTACGTGAAAAGTCCGAATCGAAAGCTCACTGTGTGGGCTTCATAAAAGGTGGAAAAAGTGTCCTAGTGGCACGAAATGGAATATTGCTTGGATAGCAAATCCATTATGTGGAAAGTCTTAATCGAAAGCTCACTGTGTGGATGTCATCTGCAGACTGCATTCTTCTCGTTTCCGGAGGAACAGCCTATTGTGAACTGAAGGCCCAATATACGGAAGTGAGGCTAAGCAGCCATGTGCAGGACGTGACGATTCCTTGGGTGAGCCCAGTACCAGAGCGCTGTGTGATGGCTCTGCAAGTATGGAAGCCTCCTTGGATGGCGGGGAATGCCCATGGTCTGCCCCTGCCTTCCCTTGAGGGTTGACCAGGATGTCTTTGGCTGTTCTATATGGGCCAGCTAGGATGGGGGATAACACCACAACAGTGAGATTCAAACATCCTAAGAAACCCCCGGGAAGGTTAAACCCATGGTCTGCCCCTGCCTTCCCTTGAGGGTTGACCAGGATGTCTTTGGCTGTTCTATATGGGCCAGCTAGGATGGGGGATAACACCACAACAGTGAGATTCAAACGTCCTAAGAAACCCCCGGGAAGGTTAACCCGGTCAACAAATGCCCGCAGAAGTCGGATGTGTCGGCCTAACGGCGCAAGAACGCAGCTCTGCTGTAAACAGGCACAATGCAGTCACATCCAAAAAAAAAATAATCCGGATGAACGAAGAAGAAGAAGAAGAACCACACCTATTTCCACCCCAGCAGTAAAAGAATCTACCTCTCTGTACGCCACATCCAGTTGCATTTACCAATTCACATGCAGATGTGAGTCTACCTACATCGGCAGAACAGAGTGGCAGCTACACAGTAGGGTGGTTGAACACATACCAAACTGGATTGACAAGATATTACACACGTCATTTCGCGTGTTGTTTCATATACAAAATAGTCATTTGTTAAAGTTTGCAGAAGTCCTAATGATTCATCTACATAGGCCAATTTTGTGCAAACAGAAAGACATGGTAGTAAATTTAAAATTACCATGGTAAACAATTGATATTACTGTGCGAACATGTGTATATTTCAGCTTGAACTATGTATCTAGTTATTTTTACTCTACGTTGTGTGACTTCTGCAGTATGTACCTGACGAGATGCAGCAAAATATTCCAGGCACTAAATCGAAAAATCTATGGTTTGTGTCTTCATTATTCAAGCTCATATTAAGCTTATTTAATGTCACTATTGATAGTATGATTGCCTTCTTATGTGTTGTACTAGAAATAATGTATATGTAGAATCAAGATTCCTAAGTTTTTGAATGTCTGGTTATGTATTGCAAGTGTATTTCTGTTGGTCCATTTAAAGAGGTAAACCATTTTTATACCTTTGGTTATTGCTAGAAATGAAGGTTTGTCATACTGTAAAACACCATACACATATCACAATATAAAAGAAAACATTTGACCATTCCACTACCATCATTACAGTGCAGTAAACAAGTGTTAACACAATTAATGCATTCAAATTACCGTCTTTTCCATACTTAAAATATGTATTATAACATACATTTATTTTCAGAAGTAGATGAGGGACTCGAAAAGCCAGTGTCATCCCTCTATGGTAGACAACTTTTTAGCCAATTAATGCGACCAGATGGAAAGACATTTAATGTGAGTTCACAAGTTGCCAAGCATAATTGATTTTTTATAGACTACTATTCTAGGTGACACAGTTAGAAGTACCTGGTAACACTGCAAAACAGTTATGGTAGCTTTGATATCTAACATGAAGGATTTTGAAAACATTTTGACTAGAAAAATTAATAAACATTTTTGATGGGAAGAAATAATTAACAAATAAGTAACAAAACTTTAAAATAAAATTGCAGATTTACTGGCCTTCAGGGCATCTTTATGGAAAACTGAGGTTGAGCAAGGCAGACATGATGCTATCTATAAATGATCACTTGTTGCACAAGGAGTTTCAGTTCAATGACTTAATTTAGTTTCTTTATCATGAGATTGCCAACTGTGTACACAGCATAAAAATTTACCTTTTGATACATGCATGTAATATAATGTGGCTAAGACTGATAAGATCAGGGATTCAATTTGACACTAGCAGGAAGGAACGTGATAGAGAACAGAGTAGGTGCATGTGTCATCATGTGGCTACTGGAACTATACATTCTGTCAAGATTCTAACAAAACTTAGATGAAGAAAGGCATAGATATAACACCGCAACAAGCACAGGAATATGATTTAATGAAATATGGAGCATTAGGACATGAAATAAGAAATTACTATTACAATAATTTAAACATATACCAAAAAAATTAGCACAAGAAATGAAGCAGTAAAAGAAATAATAAACATTGTAAAGAAAAATGGAATTAGTACAATAACGTTGAACATTAAACCTTATATGCTATTGAAGTAAAAGAAGGCAGAGCATGGAATCAGTTCACTGTTCTGGAAGCTCTGTTAATTACTGAATGAATTTAACTGAAGTTCAGCTATTTTTCCTACAACTATTTGAGAAAAGAAAAAGCTATATAGAAGATTATATTCTAGTTCATACGAGTGTAAGTTAAAAAATACCTTTCCGAAAAGGTGGAAATCGCTAGAGGCCAAGTCCATTGAAAACTCACCTTGGTGGGAGACATTTTGTGAATGACGCCGAAGTTGAATGTGAAGTTAAAACGTGGTTTAGAAAACAGAGCATGCAGTTCTATGCAGCTGGTTTGGGAGGACTGATAAAATGATGGGATAAGTGCATCAATGTTGGTGGAAATTATGTTGAGAAATAAAGGGACAATGTATGTATAAAAATAAACTGGTTTCAAGTTGTTATCATATTTAGTTATTTTTCTACAGCGATTTGTGACTTACTTATTAACGTGCCCTCATATGAGGTGACCAATTCCCCACCTCTCACCACTGTTCTTTTCAAACAATTCTCAGACAGTTCTAAAAATTATCTGGTACCTATTGTACAAAGTTGAGGCTTAGTGGTATGAAAAAAATCCTGCATTTTTCTTTGGATTGAATCTAAACCACTTAATCTTCATATGTAGCTTTAAAATATAGCTATATATGGTTGATTGCTAGGATAGATTATGCTTGCAACCAGATTCTGCAAATCTAGAAGTGCAGCTTCAATTGTTCTTGAAATATTATTTTTTATTTAGTATTTACATCTGAAAAATAAAATAATACTGTTAAACACAGAAGTCACAAACAATATGTTGCATGATTTACGTCTGGTATATTTTACTTCATCTCGTCAGCTGCATACTGCAGAGTTATATATCATATGAAGTTATTACATGAATAATACTTTGGATGAAATATTTAAAATATGCAGTCACTGGTATTGTTCTAATGTGGAGCATTTGTTATCCTGATGTTAATCTTAAATTTAAAACAAAATCTTTCTGTTTGCACAAAATCTGGCTAAAACTACTAATTGCTAATACTTCTGTATTTAAATTCACTAAGTGAATACAATGTTTTGAAAATAATCCTTACTAACTCTTTGAATTCCAGAAGATTTTACAGAAGGCGCATATTGGTGGAAAATAATCACTCTGAAAAATAATGACTGTATTACTTTCAAAGAGTATTCTTCTATCATATAATGAGTAGAGTTGAGAGGCAGTGGGAAAACATTGTGGCTACTATAAAGATCAGCAGTAGGAGAGACATAGGCAGACCAACAGAAATGATGCTGGATGATCTCAGAAGATTGCATTGAGGAATATCATTTATAGAAATAATCCAGTACACCAAGGGCTGAGATCTGTGGAGATACGTGAACATCTATGCCATTTGGTAGGGCACTTGATGTTGATAATGATTACGCCAAAGGAGCAGATTATATACACCTTGTACAAAACATGTTCTTTGCTGCAATCTCAGTTTAAGCAAAAGAAACAGAAGAACATATTTTATTACTATACTTTTATAAACCGGCTTCGTGGCTTAGAGGTTATGACTTTTCTCCGTAATCTCGTATACTCTCGTCGGTAACGTGATGACGGTTCAAATCAGCAGTGGTTTGAATCGCATCGGTAACTTACGGGGTATGTGAGCCGGCCGCTCAGAAAGCAATGGCAAACTACTGAGCGTAATCTTGCCAAGAGATCAACATACAGCTGAAAGATGCTGATGTTGACAGCTAAGTCCTGTAAAGGATATGCTAAAAAAAAAAAAAAACTTTTATAAATGATTAGGTCAGTAATTAAATTGCATCTTGGTTATATGGTTCAGCATCAGAAAATGTAGAACATCATGAGAGATACAGAGTTTCTAGCACATTTCACCCACATAATTGAAATATTATATCATGAACAACAAGCAGCTGCGAGTGTAGCCAGTGAAACATCAAATTGATTTGAGGTTCAAAGTGAAGTATTTTCTCTCCATACCTGTTCAATGTCTGTGCAGAAATTGTAATGAGAAACATAAAAAATGATGAAGATTTTGATCCATTTATAACTGGTGGAAATCTAATTTCAGAGCCCAAATATACAAATGACATGACTGTCCTCTGAAACCATGCTAAGAGATTAGAACAGTTAATCCTCTCTATCAAAAGACTCAACGAAGATCAAAATCTTATGTAAACTTAAAAGCCTCTTTCAGTCCTCTAAAATGGTGTTTATTTATATGATAATGATTATGTTTTAAACACAGGCCTAGGCCTAGCAACTAATCAAGCTTAACAATCTGTTTGTGGACACAATGTGATGAACAATCCAGAGTTCTAGAATAACTGTTAGTACAGATTATATTTCTAGTCTATAAGTGCTGCTTCACAGGCTACTTCATTATCAGTAAATTCAGTACACATGAACACTCTTACACAAATTTAATGCATGAACAATCTTCTTCTTCTTCTTCAGCTTTCCGAGCCATTGAGGTTCTTTGCTGCAAATACAATCCGTCTCCATTCGTCTCTCTGGTGGACCTTCTCTTGCCACTCGTTGATTCCAAGTGCTTGTAGGTCTGTACATGTATTATCTCTCCACCGTCTTCTTGGTCTACCTCGGGGTCTACGGTCATTTATTTCCTGAGTGTAAGCGAGTTTTGTTTCCCTATTATCTTCCATTCTTTCTATATGCCCCAGCCATTGTAGTCTATTAGCCTTCATGATACCAGTGATTAGCGGGGACTTAAACAGATCATAAATGTCGTTGTTACTTCTTCTTTTCCACTCTCCACTTTGTGTATCCCTAATGGGTCCAAAGATGCGTCTTAAAATGTTGTTCTCAAAGGTTTGTAACAAGGCTTCGTCTCCTTTCGTTGTACTCCAGGTTTCAGAGCCATACAGCACAACTGGTCTGATCAGTGTTTTGTATATTGTGATTTTGGTGTTACGAGATAGCGCCTTTGATTTTAGTAGATGTTGTGCATGAACAATCACCAAATTAAATTTACTCTACAGATCTCCTGCAGCAGGGACAAAGTGTATCATCTTGAAAAGAAACTGCTTCAGGCTATCTATCTTTTTAAGAGACGAATAGAATGGCTAACTACAGAGAGCAGACGCACCTTTGGTGTGATTGAAGAAAAATCTGTGACTATTGTACTAAACTTCTGTAATGTAACAGCACAACAGTTCAACCAGTACATGACAGCACTTGAGAGCGTTCTTCGACAACAAGTATCACACATTTCCACATTTAATATCATCAGGTACATTTTATTTTTACATTTGCTTCTGCAGTTAAGCATGTTTTAAACTTTTTTTTTTAAGGTTAATGACTTTAAACATTCTTCTAAATTTAGACCTGATGATAATGAGAAATTGATTTATTTGGTTGTTTCAGGATTTGTGATTTAAATATTGAGCACAACCCACTACCACTACTGGCAACGCTGATCGTATTCTGGCATGAACCTAAGGCCTATCCACGTCAATGTGGAAGCACTAGACTTGGGTTTCGCTCTCGTTTGAGCTCATCAGTAGTGCATATCCTTGACCAGACCCGGAAACAAACCCCGGATCACTGGCGTGTGAAGCGGGTCTGTAACCAATAGACCACGTGGCACACGCTGGACACGGCCAAATTACCACAACAGAATAATTATCACAACAGATAATGAGAAAGAATATCACTTTAATTGTATGTTTGACAGTATGCTAAGTGTTCTTGTTTTAAAGTCTTTGACAGAAAGCATATTCATCATAATTAATATCTGAGTACATCAATTACAGAGCTTGCGAGGACATGCAGATATTTAGTTCTGAAAGTGTGTCCGTGTCTCATGATACTGTTGAGAGTGCTGTAAAGTGGATATGGAGCCTTGATCCTCTTGCTGCAGTCTCACATACCTCAACTGTAGAAGCAGTTCTCAGGGCCCTAGGTGATAAACATGTAAGTGACAAATATACATTTTTTAAAACTAATTCAGCACATGTGCCCCCTCCTTAATTTCATGTATGTCTTCATTGATAAATCTGTGCATGCCTGTTTTATAAATATTGTCCTTGGTCTGTCTCTTCTTTTTCCCCCAGTATTGTGCTCTTCAAGTCCTTCAAGAAACAAATGAAGATCGTAAACTGATTAGAGTCATTAGACGTAGACAGTCAACATTTTTTGGGCATGTTATGAGAAGAAATGACTTGGAGAACTTGGTGACAACTGGCAAGATCAAAGGGAAGAGACCAAGGGGGAGACTGAGAAGTAAATACCTGGATGGATTAGCCACATGGCATGGTCGAGACAGGAACACAGAGCTGATCCACGACTCTGGTGATCGAGCATTTACAACTTTCCCTCGATCGAGATTAGACGTAGACAGTCAACATTTTTTGGGCATGTTATGAGAAGAAATGACTTGGAGAACTTGGTGACAACTGGCAAGATCAAAGGGAAGAGACCAAGGGGGAGACTGAGAAGTAAATACCTGGATGGATTAGCCACATGGCATGGTCGAGACAGGAACACAGAGCTGATCCACGACTCTGGTGATCGAGTGAGATGGCAGAACATGACTGCCCACACTTACCGGCATGGCACATGATGGATGGATGGGATTGTGCTCTCCACAATATTGTACTATCATTATATGGCTATATTACATACTCTCTCCATCTATCTTTTTTTTCTTATCAACTTCTTCAAATTGATGGCCTTGCTTGTCATAAAAGGGTCAATTGGCAGGCCCCTCCTGGGAATACACTGAGGCTGAATAAGGGCCACATGATAGTGCTTATAAATGATGGTATGAGGAAACACAAATTGATGATATATGCGGCTATGACTGATAGAATCAGGAATACAATTCTGCACCAGCAGGAAGGATGAAGGTAAAGTATGAAGTAAAAGTGTGCATGACTAACTGGCCACCAGAACTATAAATATTCATGCTATTTAACATCTTTTGAGGGAGAAGGTACACATATAGCATGTCCTGAATGTGCAATGTTGGTAGTGGATGAAAAATTCTGACAACATGAAAATTCAATATGGCAGGGGAAATAGTGAAAGTTCAGAATCTTTGCGCAAGCCGTGATGATGCTTCATGATGATGAGGATGAATATATAGGAAAAAAGTCTGAAGACATTACAAATTCATGTCACACACCTCTCTTGATTTGCTGATATTGACCTACTTCATGAGTAGTTTTTGTGGATGATTATTGTCTCCAGGGAGCCACTGTGTGCAGTGGCTAGCACACTTGCTGCCAGCCCAGGGGTCATATGTTTAAATCCCCTTCAAGGCAGCAGATTATTTTAGTGACCTGGACTATCACGTTCACCCAGCCTTAAATGGGTACAAGGACATGTCATGGGAAGTGAAGGCCATCTGTGTGCTATTGATCATATCACACATCGAGTAATGATTGGATGCAAATACAAAGCTAGCACCATATAGCGAATATGGCGTGAGAAGGGGCCTTTGCTTGACTTGTATTGTTTCAAATATAAATATTATTTACAAGTTTAAGGTCTTCCTCTCAATGTGGAGATCTGAAGCATTTACAACTTTCCCTACCAAATGAAGGCTGCTCCTATGGAGCACACATTTATGCCTTTTATCTGGAATTGCGTAAGTTGTCAAATCATAATGTTCTGGGGATGTACAGTTGTGGTTTTCCTTGCCTGAAGAAACAAGTTTTAATGATCAAGACATTTGAGAATAGTTACACATTTACTTCTGCACAAGTCAAATGAGGAAAAAAAATATTTACTATAAAGACAAATGAGAATAGTTTAATATTCATAGCTATACAAGTCACATGAGGATATAATCTATTCACTAAAATGACACTTGTGAATGGTATTTTATTTACATCTACACAAGTTAAAGTAGGAACAAATGTATTGACTGTATAGACAAACGATAATAGTATTTACATGAGTAGGATAAAGAATGAACAAACAAACGAATGAACGAAAGGACTTTATTTTCGAAGGGTAACAAATTGGGCACTCAGGCTCGTCTTACATTTGGTCCTTCCAACCACTCATCTTTCATTCATCAATGCATAGTACATTCACATAGGGAAAAAAAAACATTGTCAAATGAATGTTGTAAACATAAACAATACATGTTACCATTTTATGAGACAAATCCCCCAGCCACACACTCATCCCCCATCCATCTGCGCATCCCCCACACACAAATTCACCACCCAGCCACACGCATATCCCCAGGCTCATACATTCCCCCATCCATCCATCCCTCCCTCCATCCATCCATCCATCCATCCATCCATCCATCCATCCATCCATCCATCCCCCATCCATACATCCCACACACATCCCACCTACACCATCTCCCCACCCACACAAACACGCACACACAAATCTCCCACCCACCCACCTCATCCACCCACACACAAACTCAGGCACACATGCATGCACCCACCCACCCATCACTCATCACCCACCCACACATCCCCCCACTCTTCACACATCTCCCCACCCACACATACACATCCTCCACCCATCCCATAACCTACCAACACTTACCCACCCACATATCTTCCACGCACCCTCACATCCTCCACCTATAAACACCCTCACCACCCACTCACATTAAGCCCCATGGTGTGGCGAATGCTGTTAGGTGGATGGATTCATCTGTCATGAGAGACAGTAAACCTCATTATTCATGTTGATTATTAAATGACCAAATGTATTCTCTAGACAATAAGTAAACTCTGTTTTTCTGTCATGGGTTTCCATCAACAGTAATTTCAATACATTTATGGTTAATAGTTGAAAATGTCAATAATTGACAAATATACTCATTTGATTTAATTTCAGACTGGAGCCGTTTACTTATACACTGAGGGAACGTCTGTAAATAATGGAAAGGATATTTTGAAACATAAAGTTAATGAGGTACATACGTTGATATGTTTATGTTTGTTTACATGACAAAGCTGTCACTGAAAATAATTATGAAAAGAATAAGAAACAAGATTAAACCAGAAATTAGTGATGGACAGCGGGATTTGTAGAGGGAAAGGGCACAAACAACGCTATATTCTCAGGACACTATTAGACAGAACTATAGAAGTAAAAGCACATCTGTACTTATGCTTAATAGACTACACAAAAGCATTTGACAATGTGAAACATAAGGAAATAATAAAATTACTAAAGCAACTGAACATTGATGGCAAAGATCTGTGAATATCAGCAACCTGGTCTTAACATTTCAGTGTTTAAAGAAGGGAGTCAGACAAGGTTGTGTAATGTCTCCTCATTTGTTCTTATTGTACAGTGAACATATAATAAGATCTACAGAAAATATGCTAGGGATCCTGGTTGGCGGACATAATACAGGTAGGCCCCACTATACATCGCTTCGGTTTACGTCATTTTGCTATAACGTCGTCGTCTCATAGGGGACAAAACTTCACTTTACGTCACTACGTTCCGCCATAACATCATTTTGGAGTGAGTCATGGTTGGTTTGAGCTCTTTAAGGAGTGTTTACACCTGCACAACATTCAGATAACAAGTGAAACAGCGAGTGCTGATACTGCAGCTGTAGAGCGTTTCCCTGCAGAGTTAAAGGCCATGGTTAAGGAGGGTGGTTACTCTCCCAAGCAAGTCATCAACGTTGACGAAACAGGGCTTTATTGAAAAAGACTGCTACCAAGGACGTATATTTCTAAAGATGAGAAGACTGCGCCTGGCTTTAAAGCTGCCATAGATAGGCTTACTCTTCTTCTAGGCGGCAACGCTGAAGGAGATTTCAAGTTCAAGCTCTTACTGATGTACCACTCAGAGACACCAAGGGCTTTGAAGGACTACTCAAAAGAACACTTGCACGTTACATGCCAACAAACAGACTTGGATAACAGCAACGCTATTCCAGGGATGGGTAACTGTTTATGCAATTTCTGTTCTAAGGGAATACTGTGCTAGAGAAAACCAAGCATTTAAGATATTGCTGCTATTGGATAACACCCCTGGTCATTCAGTCTATCTGGACGACTTGTGCTAGAACGTTCAGTTCATATTCATACCACCAAACCATACCACCTTCATTGATCCAGCCAATGGACCAAGTTGTAATTGCAACTTTCAAAAGTTATTATTTGCGTCGCACATTCTCACAGCTCATCAAGGGACTAGAGAACGGAGCTCCAAAGTGTCGAGAGCAGTAACAAGCACCATCAACAGTTACAAGGAGCTTTACTTAGAGAAAAGGAAAAAGGCTGTACAGCAGACATTGGACACATTTTTTGTTCAAGCAGAGCCAGAAAAAAAGCCAGGTTACAGTTTCAGCCTCAGACGAAGAGCTATAATTTAATGCCTCTACATCCCAATAACTCTACCACTCGCCCTCCAACCCACCTCTATTTAGACAATAAATATCAACACTTATCAAAATAAACACATAAAACACTTTATTTCATTTAATTCTATAGGAAATAGTGTTTCGCTATATGTCATTTCACTTAAAGTCGCTTTTTCCAAGAATGTATCCCCGATGTTAACCGTGGTCTCCCTGTATAAATTATTTACGTTATGCTGATGAAATCATCTTGACAGCAACAAGTCAGTAGTAACTACAGGAAATGACAGAAGAAAGTTGTAGAAAGTAAAAAAAAAAATTGGCCTTAGCAAAAACTGCATTCTATCAAATGAAGAACATTTTATGCAATAGGTCCTTGTTCTTGGTAGTTAGAAAAAGAGTTCATGCATGTTATATAGAACCAATTTTAACATATGGCTGCGAATCCTGGACAATTAGTAAACAGGTGGAAAAAATCCCTACAAGCATTGGAGGTGTGGTTTTATAGAAGAATGCTGAAAATTAATTGGACAGCCAAAATGAGTAATCTGGACATTTTGAGAGAAGCTAAGTTGCATAGACAGCTTACCACAAACATCAGAAAGAAGCAGTCATCATTTTGTGGCCACACTATGAGAAGACAAAAACTGGAACATGTTGTGACAACCAGAAAGATTTGTTAAAGAGAGATGGAGGAAGACTGCATGAGAAGATTCTTGGCAGTCTTGTGTCATGGCACAGAAGGGAGTCAACACACAAATTCATCCATGCCGTCAGAGATCACAGTTCATGGAGGGAAAAGGGGGGGGGGGCATGATCGCCTATACCAGCTGGCAAGGCACTGGATGGTTGTGGTGACAATGGACAAATAACAACATTCATGTGAAAGAATGTAAATTACAAGGGTTGGTCAGAAAGTAATGTATTTTCGTGGACTGCGTGGGTGAACATCTAGGAAAGATCCAGATGGGAAAATGACTGCCGATTCCATCAGAGATGAACTGGGTGTTTCGGTGGGGGACTAGTGTGTTGACATTCTGGCAGCGGCACTATGCACAGTGTATCTGTGCGGGCTGTTGTTTGTCGAGACTCCTGTCTTTTCCACTTTTCACATTGGGCAGTTGGGAGCATTTTGTGTGATATTCACTGGCACAGGAACAGAGCATAATGGGGACGACCCGTTGCTGTGAAGTTGGAACTGTGACTAACTAACTAACTAACTAACTAACCATCGTCACCCATGAAAACCATATTGTCATCTATAAGTTCTAGTGGGTTTTAAGATAGCTGATTAGACCAGTCTATGCCTGTAAACATCTGATTCAGTGGGGGAAGAAGAGTCAACTGTAACTTGACATATTTTAGTAAAATGTGACTCCAAGATTTCAACTCTTTATTTTTTGTTTGTGCTTTAAGGATCCTAACTACTTCAAGATTACCATACCAGCAAAGATTTGACTATGCCAAGTGGATTACTCAGCAACAAAATTCTCTGTCTGTCTTTCACTTTTTTGCCCCCCTAAAATGAGCTCACTTGCCTGAGTCAAGTTGAAAAAAGAATATATTTGTTCTGGTACATGGAACACGTGACTAGTCTATCTGAGCTGTGATTTGTACAGCATAGTGTGCATAATTGATATCTCAGTTTTTGTGAGAGCTTCTATGTCTGTCACTTTGCCTTACCATTTTAAACAGATTGTATTTATCATGATAATTTTAATAAAAGGCTAATAGAAACATCAAAAAAGGAGAAAATAAATTATTGTAAAAGTATGTTTAGATATTAATTTTCTCAATCATCATCAGACTTCTAATTTTATTACAAGTAAGCACAATAAAAATCATCATTGTAGATAATTCCTGCCTATGTGTTACCAGGGCCTATGTGGTAAGCATAGAATAGTGACACTGTAACCTGCCATGGATGCCATAAGAGGCAACTAAGGAGGGTTGGCATGAGGCTGGATACCTTATCCTGTATGTGTTAGGGCCTATGTAGTAAGCATAGAATAGTGACACTGTAACCTGCCATGGATGCCATAAGAGGCAACTAAGGAGGGTTGGCATGAGGCTGGATACCTTATCCTGTAGAAAGCTATAGCTGCAAAATCCAACCAGTCAGGACCAGTTCTACAAAAGACTTGATGTGAGTTGGTTGTGGGTGTATGCTCCAGTGGGAGATGAAAGGCAGCCGAAGAAGCTGGTTCTTAGATAAATATTTACATGGAGAGAATGTGAAAGTTAAATCTAAGGTAACAGTTACACTTGTCACTTGATTTCAGGTTATCAGTTCAAAAAACTCCATTCCAGTTCATGTGGTTTCATTTAACTGTGATTGTCCAGACACCATCAAGTTTCTGAGGGAATTTACTGAGTCCACAAATAGCAGGTGTGTTATTGTCTTGACTTCCTCAGGAGATATTTTCTGTTTCAGCCAATCACTGTTGTGTTATATTTGTCAACATTTTTATTAACGATAATAATTTCTGTCTTTTATTTTACTTCTTATGAGTTAGTGAATAAAAAATACTATTCTGTGATACAAATATTTGTTGCCATTGATTTTACTTTTTGCATTCTGCACATGTTTATACTTCAGGTTGTTGTTTGCAGCTTGACACTGTGATCAGTAAGAGCACACCCATTTCAGATTGGAAAAAAAATGTCACACAAAAATGTGATGAATGAATGTTTATAGTAGTAAATCATTATATGGCAATTTATTTCTGTCTCAATAGACAAAGCAAAAATGCTAAAAATAGGCTTAACAGATTTTGTGTTTAATGATTAACATCTTTTGGCCTTCAGATGTAACTGAAACTGTAGTATATTTCAGTGATGTCACTATGTATGGCTTAGCACAATGCAGTTCATTTCAGTACAGACTATTAACAATGCACTTCAGACATTTCTACAGTTGCAGACATACAACAAAGGTGCTCCAGTTTCCTCTATAATAGATTCATTGGTTTGCAGAGACTATGACAACTTGATGTACTGCTTTTTTACTGCCACTCAGATCTTCAACCTCTACCTCTTATATTCTTGCTATCAGTGTTGATTCATTTAGCTGAAATTCCTAATCTCCACCCAAAGAATGTTTATAATGTAATCTGAATTCATAAGTTGACCCTTTGATATAGTATCAGAAGCAGCAAATCTAACTTCTTCTATTACCATGATGCCGCATGCCCTAGGGCAATGATGAATGCAACTCTATGAATGCTTTACCTCCGTTGTGATTGAATCAGTTGCCTGCATGCAAAACCTGCCTCAATTTACTTGGTTGTATTCAGTGAATCGCATAATATACAACAATGGGTACAGTTTTGTGATTCAGACCAAAATAGCACCTTTGTTATTGCTAACGCTTCTATTGTAATGCTGGTTAGTGTAGTCATTAACTAAAAATTTTTGCTAACAAGAAGACACTGAGCTCCAAGATAGTGTAAACATAAAGTAAACATAGTAAATGTTGTATGTTTGTGTGTGTTTATGTGTGCATCAGTTCGGTCAGATATCTATATACTCTGATTGTTTATAAATATACACGGGTAAGTCAATAAGTAAGTCACAAATGGCTGTAGAAAAATAACTAAATACGATAAAAACTTGAAACCAGTTTATTTTTATACATACATTGTCACTTTATTTTTCAACATAATTTCTACCAACATCGATGCACTTATTCCATCGTTTTATCAGTCCTCCCAAAACGGCTGCATAGAACTGCGTGCTATGTTTTCTAAACCACGCTTTCACTTCACATTCAACTTCGGCGTCATTCGCGAAATGTCTCCAGCCAAGGTGGGTTTTCAGTGAACCAAAAAGGTAGAAATCGCTAGGGGCTAAGTCAGGGCTGTAAGGTGGATGTTCCAGAACTTTCTGCCTTGGTTGGTTAATTTTTATCTAAGCTAATCAAGCCGTATATGGCCTGGCATTGTCATGAAGAAGTAACACTCCTCTAGTCAGCAGTCCTGGATGCTTTCTTCTAATTGCATCATGAAGCATTGATAGAACTTCACAGTATGATTCAGAATTCACATTGTCACCTTTCTTCTTGAAATTGGTTAAAAGCACTCCTTGACAATCCCAGAACACTGTTAGCATAACCTTCCCTGCTGATGGCGTAACCTTGAATTTTTGGACACAAGGCGAAGAAGGATGTTTCCATTGCATTGAAGCATGCTTTGATTCGGGCTTGTAGTGATGCACCCATGATTCGTCCCCAGTAACAATCCTGTTCAGCATGTCTTCTTCTTCATCTTCATATCGACAGAGATGATGCAAGGACAGGCCAAATAGGTTTATTTTGTGTTCCTCCATCAATTGTCTGGGTACCCACCCTGAGCACACTTTCTTAAATTTCAATCGATCATGCATTATGCTGTATGCTGAACCATGTGTGCACCCTGTTGCAGATGCTACAGAGTCTATCGTTACTCACCTGTCACCTCTAATCATCTCCTCCACCCGCTGAACGGATGCTTCTATTGCAATTTCAACAGGACGATCAGATCGGATTTCATCAACAATTTTAGAGCGTCCTTGAGGAAATTGGTCTAAACAACTGTGCACTGCTTTATGGGACAAACATTTGTCAGCATAAACAGGAAGCATTTCCTTATGAATGTTCTATGCAGGCAGCACTTTTGCCCACAAAAAACGCATAACAGCACGTTGCTCTTTGGTTGTACACTCTGTAAGTACAGTCGCCATTTTGTTTATGCGCTTTGCATGCTCATGAGTCACCTAGCACCACCTGACGAACGGGAAAATAAATTGTGATGTTGCTGTCACCTAATGACATCTGTAGAAAACACCATCCCACAGAACTGTGTGACTTACTTATTGACTCGCTCTTGTACATAGTTATCATTATTATTATTTTGTTTTGTTTTAAATATATTTGATGGTGTAAATTTAAAAAAAGACTGTTAACAATTCATTACAAATATTCAGGTAGCTGTTTCCAGACTGTTGGATTGTTTTTCTGTTTTCCCTTCATATGTCAACAGATTTCATGCATATGCTGTAGTTATGGATTTGGATGCTTATGAAACACAATTAGGAGATGGTGCAACAAACAGAGCTAACATCATCGTAAAGCGTAAGACACTGGGTGGAGTTCCTTCGGGTGCTGGGGTTAGAAAAGATGTAGTTCTTATTTTTGAGGAGATGGAGGAAGCACGCAACACTTTGGAACAATTACGTCTCCTGAGAGAAAAGCTACCTGCTTTCAGTGTGCCTATGAAAGGTCAGACTTGTTAATAATTCATTCATCCTTTTAAAACTAATAAGGTTTAAAAAATGTTGCCAAACTGCTAAGCCAGTGTTTTTCTTATTACAATCACCAAGCTATCCACATTTTCACTTTAATTCAATTGTCTTGTTCTTGTCATCGAGTATTTCTTCTTTCTTCTTTGCATTCATCCGGAGTGTTTTTTCAGATGTGATTGCGGTGTGTCTGGTTAAGCACCCTTGGGTCGAAACCCTTAGGCCAACACATCCGACTTTTAGCGTGCATTTTTGACCAGGTTAGCATTCCTGGGGTCATCGAGTATTTTAAGTATTGTAACATTAGATAGTAGGCGTACAGATCTTTCAACGTTGGAATGTTTATTTTAGAATAGAAGGAAGTACCTCACTGCCTTGGCAGATCATCTCAGGTTGAGTGTAGGGAAATAAACAATGTTAAATGTTCCAATAATTAACATCATTGCAAGTCAGAAAGGATAACCATAATGTTTCGCTTTAAATGCAAACTGGCAACACTAAATTGTTATTTTGAGGTGCAATACGCTTCACATATACTGATATAAACTCCACTGCAGAGCAAGCATGATAAGAGGTTTCTGATCTTCAGAAGCGGTCTCTATTATAAGAACAAGAAAACTGAATTACCATGAAAATGTAGAGGGCTTAGTGATTAGTAAGGCACTGAATAGAAGACTTTATTATCACCAGGGTTCTGTTCTAAAAATCAGTCTCATTAAATTAAATATTAATTATTTATTAATTATTAATTAATTATATATTAATTAATAATTAAAAATTAAATTAATCACATCTGCATTATATCAGATAAGCGTCAATTCTCTAAAATTTTGTGTCCATTCATCCATTTTTATTAACTCTTAAAGGATGTAACATTTTTCATATTTTATACCAGAATTTTTTCCCCTCTAAATGTTATGTTATGCAATGTCAAACAACATAACTGTGCACTGGCCATTCCCACATATTGTGCTCATCCCATGATGCAGTAGCCATCCCAAAGTGTTTCTGCTCATTGTTTCCAAGAGGAGTTGGTTATGAAACTCCTCTCTTGACCTGTAAGAGGGCATTGTTGTGCTTGACCAGGCTTTACTCACAATTTGTGGTGTAGGAATAATACCAGTCTGTACTGCATTGATTATATCAGCCTTAACATGCTTCTTCCCATATTTATTTAACCGGTCTCTGTGGCTAAGGGCTTGCGAACGCGGTTTGTGAGCCTGTATACCCGGGTTCGAAACACAGCGGTACTCGTTTTTTCTAAATAGGTATAGGGGCCTGTCGTTCAGAAAGCAATGGCAAACTACTGAACGTAACACTTGCCTAGTACATCAATAGCAGCTGAAAATGCTGGTGTTGACTGCAACGTCCCATAAGGGATACGCAACCAAAAAAAAAATATTTAACCACTGGTCTGTGCATACATTACCTTTTATTCCAGCATGAATAATGGTGCATACATCTAGGCCCTTTTAAATGTTCTTATAGGGGTTAAAAAGAGATCTGCAGAAAATATGCTAGTGATCCTAGTTGGTGGACATAATATAAATAACTTAGGTTATGCTGATGATACCGTCTTGATACTTGGGTCAAGCCGAAGACATTCTTCAACAGGTGTGTTCACTTGAGGACTTAGAACCTGGCGAGGAGTGGGTTCAAGTGCCAACAGACTTCTGCACATCCTTTTCAGTTTGTATCCAACATCCAACTAGATAGAAAATGCAGACAAGAAAATCCGGCTGCTGTGGAGGCTGAAGTACAAGCGTTGATTTTCGAGAATTCGCTAGACAGTGACGCGGTCATCTACACAGATGGGTCGGTCGTCCGACATGTGAGAAGCTCATGGGCCTTTACAGCTCGGGCCGGAGCGAGAATTGTGAAGGAGGACTCTGGTGCTTTCACTGAAACCACAAGTAGCCTGACCATGGAAGTCATGGCAGTAAGTAAAGCAATAACATGGCTCGAGACACAGACATTCACTAGGGCTTGTTTCCTTAGCGACTCAATGAACATGATCAAGAGGATAGAGGAGGGGTTGATCCGAAGAGAATGGTTGCTGCCTCTGGAACGGTCTCGGCTGGCAAAGATTAGTTTCATCTTCGTGCCAGGTCATGCGGGAGTACAAGGAAATGAGCGGGCTGACAAGCTCGCAGGTGAGGCTACTGTGGAGGGCGGACGCGCCATGGACCAGGCTGACATTCTGAATGCTCTAAGAGAAGTGAGACTTTTGCAAGAACCAAGTGATGACTGTGAATCTACAACAATGGCCAGACTGCGAGAGCAGCAAATTAAAAGAGGGGTGGCCAAACAAGAACACTACGCAGGAAGCCAAAGAAGATTGATAAACCAACACAGAACTGGCGTCGTTAGCCGCTACACGCTGCGGGATTTGCTGAGGAGGGGATCCGAGCACTTATGGACTGAATGGTCCGATGTGCAACGAGGATGATCTGTCGACTAACTAACTAACTAACTAACCGTCTTGATAGCAACAAATTAGAAGGAACTACAGGAAATGATAGACACAGGGGTTGTAGAAAGTGAAAAAAATGGGGCTTAGCTTAAATAATAGAAAGACAGAAGTTATGGTGATATCAAAGAAACAGCTTGTTCCTAAATGTACAATTAAAGTAAAGGACGATATTGTGTGGCAAGTGCAGAAATTCAGATATCTAGGTGCATGGATAATATCAGATGGAAGATGCATTACAGAGATGGAAAAAAAAACAGAATAGGACAAGCAAATTTATCAAATGAAGAACATTTTATGATATATGTCCTTGTCTTTGGAAGTTAAAAGAAAAGTTTCCTTCCGTGTTACATAAATCCAGTTTAACACGCGGCTGCAAGTCCTGGACAAGTAGTAAACAGGTAAAAATATCCCTAGAAGCCTTGAAAATATGGTTTTATAGAAGAATAATGAAAATTGATTGGACAGCCAAATTGAACAATCTGGACATTTTGAGGAGGCTAAGTTGTAAGATTATTTATCACAAACATCAGAAAGAGGCAATCTTCATTTTTTGGCCACATTATGAGAAGTCAAAAACTGGAAATGTTGTGATAACTGGATAGATTAGTAGAAAGAGATATAGAGGAAGACAGCGTGAGAAAATTCTTGACACTCTTTGTGGTATGGCATTGAAGGGAGTCAACACACAAATTAATCTATGCCGCCAGTGATTGCAATTTGTGGAGAAGCATGATTGGCCATGACAGCCAGCAAGGCACTTGATGATGATAATGATGATAGGGCTCGAATTTCAGGACCAGGTATTTCCAAGTTTTGCTTGCGACAACCGTATTGATGTTACACATTATTTTAAATGGAATATTTAAAAACACAAATAGTTAAACATTACAAAAAGATAAATCTAATAAAAACACTCAGAAAATTGCCTGTTCAACCACAGGATGACTATTATGTATTTAACAGGACTGAGAAAAACACTATCTTTAGACTTAGAACAGAACATGACAAACTCAATAGACACTTGTACACAAAGTTAAGATAGGTTCTACAGCAATGTGTACATGTGGGCAAGCACCTCAAACTGCAGGGTACATACTGAACATTATACCAAATACAGGTAGCTCAGAAACATATATTACATGGCCAGATGAAACAACTTTTGATGTCAAACTTTACAGAATCCTGAAAAAAATAATAGAAGACAGCACAATTCATGCAGTGAATAAAATTATGGATACAGACTGAATGAAAAAACAGAAAACAGTAATCAGAACAAAAGTAAACACAACTTTTTAATATTGACCATAAAAATTACTGACCTCCCATCACAAGGGCTTCAAAATAGCTGCCCAAAATACCGAGACTTCCATACTTTAAGAACACATGATATTTATTTCATTCCGAAGAGCTTCATCAGATTTATTATTCAGTGTCGTTTTTCTTTGCTTATAAAAACATACTTATTATTTTCTGTTTTTTAAATTTCTTCTAATTTTTGAAGCTGAAGAAACTAATCCTACCCAAGATAACACAATGAAAGAAGAACATTACGTGACCTCGAGAGAGTGGTTGAAAAGTTTTGGACTTGATGCCAAAGGACTTGTATGGCATGAGATTGTGTCTAATTTAGCTTTCAGACACACAGACACAGTAGTAGACCTCATGCATCCTTCTACAACAGAAACCCAAACTGATGCTGTAAGTAGGCATGTTTATTCCAAGATGGAAGACATACTATGAACATACTATTCATGTTTTACAAACGTTGATCATTTTATTCTTATTTTACTTTGCTTGATATTTTGCTTTACTCTGTCTTTGTTTTTGCCTGCTCCGTGGTGAAGGAGTTATGGATGCAGTTCGTAATCCCACATACCTCGTTCAAAACATAGCTGTGGGCGATTTGGCAGCAGACCAGCTTGCATTGGTGTTTTACGAAATGGTATGGGTGCCGGTCGTCCAGAAAGCAATGACAAACTACTGAATGTAAACTTGCTAAGAGATCACAACAGCAAAAAATTCTGGTCTTGACTGTGACGTCCTGTAAAGGATATGCAACTAACTTTTTAACTGTCTTTATTTGAGAGAAAAGATCCATGTTGATACCTTTTAGTTAACTCATTCTCTCTGGTCACTGAATTGAAGTCCATTGACAATGAAATACCTAAAGGTGAAGAAACCCAACCTGGGTTGAATCTCAGCCAGTCTGTAAGTGCTGTACTGAATCATGACCTGGGGACATCAAAACATACCTATCCCATGTGAAATACCAGTACCAGACTGGCATACCCCACTGGTTTCTGAGCTTAGGTAGGGGAAGGACAGCTCTACAATACAGTACCCATGGATACAGAACCTTTGGTAACTGTGTCAGGGCAACAGTCTCCACCGACTTATTCTGATAGATATAGGTTCTTTTCAGAGCTCTAATGACGTGAACACCACTGCATCAAATGTAAGAGTTACAGCTCACAGATCAAATGTTAAAGTCATTGCACTGGATTTTATCCCAGCTTACTCACTCTCTCGACAGTATGTCAAATTGCCTGTCATAAGCATCACATAAAACTCGAACTCGGTAGCTTCAGTCGGACACGCTGACCTCTGAGGTGCACAACAAGGTGTGATGCACTCCTCTCAACAGAGAAAAGATAAAGAAGAAGTATTTAAGTAACTAGCTCTTAGGATAGAACAGGTGAAGGTAAAAGCTGCCTAGGACTGAAAGAGTTAAAACACAAATTTACTGAGTTTATAATATGAGCAGGGACCCACCCACCACCAAGTCATACCAAGCCTTTCAAGGACTTGTTCATGATTGGTTGGATTTTGCAGCTAAATGCTGATGATTTTGCAGCTAAATGCTCTATGTGATGAGATAGCCACTTCACCTTTCCCTAATTTCTTTGTCTGTTTTAGGTAACTTTATTTTCCCATGGGATTTTCTTTATAGTGTTAAGTTTTAATTTAATCTTTATTATAATGGAAACTGTGACACTCTGCTCCTGGTCTAGTTTTTGCTCCTACTAAACAGCTTTTGCATTTTTTTTAAAAATCAGTAAACAATCAACTTAATTGCAAATATTATTTCTCTTACTGGTTCTAGTCCATAATTGTTGAGTACAGTGTTTGAACCAGGTATTAAGTATTACTATATCATGTGATTCTGCCAATATTGTCAGTCTGTTACCTTGCTGATCCTTCTGCCTAGACCATTTCCACCTATACAATATCAACCAGTCAAAGTGCTCACTTTTGATTGCACACTTTTGGATTGAAATCCCCAAGTTCCAGAGTTATTTAAAACATTTGTACTGGTCTAATATAATGTTTAACTACTCATATAATATAACTTTAACCTATTCTTTTCAAAACCAGATTGTAAAACAGAAATTAGTAAATGCGCGGTACTGTGATGAGCTATTTCCTGTTGTGAAACTCAAAGATGGACAAGTGTTTCATGTCCTTGTCACTCCTGACATCTACAGAAGTTATGAGGAGAAGATACATGAAGTATTGCATAGTATACAGCAGAGGTGAGCAATTACAGCTATTTCATAAATGTATTTGGAATGTATAACACTATAACAATCTGTAGTAGAAACTGACTTTATCTGGGATTTCTTGCATCTATGACAGGACTACTGTTGTGTTCTTCGTATATACACGAGTTAAATCTCTCTTGTCGACCAAGAAAAGGCATTTGATAGGGTAGATAGAAACAAGCTGTGGGAAATCCTTAAACAATATGGAGTGAGTACACATCTAACAAACCTATGTAGAAGTTTATACAACAACAGTGAATGCATAGTGAGAGCAACTGGAGGACACTCAGAACCCTTCACCATAAGATCTGGAGTACGACAAGGTTGTGTCCTGTCCCCTCTCTTGTTCATAACATATATAGACAACATATGTAAAGAAACCAGCCAAGCAGAGACAGCAAGAATACCGCATGACGAGAACACAGAAGAAGAACCATCTGCAAATCTAACCATTAGAGAACTCCTGTTTGCGGACGACCAGGCACTAATAGCAAAATCAGAAGCTGAATTACAAGACCACATGAATAGTCTAAACGAAATGTGTAGGGAACATAACATGAAAATTAGCAAAAGCAAAACAAAGGTAATGACTATAACTAAAGAAGAACAAACAGCAACAATTCACCTAAACGAACATCCCTTGAAACAAGTAAAGAGCTTCAAGTACCTAGGAAGTATAATATCATCAAATGGCAGATCAGAAGACGAGATCGAAAATAGGTGCAATAAGGCAAATCAACTCATTGGACAAATGGCACCAATAGTAAAGAACAAACATGTATCAATAACTACTAAGAAAGCACTTTACAACACAATCTTCCTACCAACTCTGTGCTACCAATGCCAAACCTGGACAATGACAGAAAAAGAGAAAAGAAAAATCACAACAACAGAAATGAGGTTCCTGAGAAGAATACTCAACGTATCAAGAAGAGATAAGATCAGAAATGAAGAAATCAGGACTAAAGTGGGGGTTAAAGCTGCTCTAGATTTTATTAGAAAGCAGCAAGTCAAATGGTTTGGCCATGCAAGTAGGCTACCAGTCAACAGCATGCCACAACAAGCAATGCTGTACAGACCAGATGGAAACAGAGGAAGAGGCCGACCACGTAAACGTTGGACGGAGGGAATAACAGAATCCATGGGAATGTCGATATACGAAGCCCATAACCGGGCACTCTCACAAAATTTATACTTCACCTCGACACTGCAAGGTACAAGAGGAACATGATGAGATGAGATGAGATGAGAAATCTCCCGTGTGTTGCCAGGGCCCATAAGGGAAGCAAAGAATAGCAACACTGCAGCCTACCACGCATGTCGTAAGAGGCGACTAAGGAGGCTATGGTTCCGTCGCCCTGCTACTGAGTGAGTGTGTGGCGCGACACTGTGAGCTGTGAGTTTCGTGTGAAATGCTTTTGAATCTGCCCGAGGTTTTTTGGAACGTGACTGCATGTTCGGAGCAATGGCAGCTGGCTATGTCCCAGAGTTGACCGGTTTTTGCCTTATGCAGAAATGCGTGGCTGCTGGGCTTCTGGTTGACTGCTACTGCCATCGACGATGAACTGTATTTTCGTGAACTGTGTGGGTGAATATCTAGGAAACATCCAGATGGGAAAATGACTGCCGATTCCATCAGAGATAAACTGGATGTTTCGTGGGGGACTATTGTGTTGATATTCTGGCGGCGGCATTATGCACAGTGTATCTGTGCGGGCTGTTGTTTGTCGAGACTCCTGTCTTTTTCACTTTTCACATTGGGCAGTGGGGAGCGTTTTATGTGATATTCACTGGCACAGGAACGGAGCATAATGGGGACGACCCGTTGCTGTGAAGTTGGAACCATGATTAACTAACTAACTAACAGGAGTTAAATGTTAATTTTTAATTTATCATCTTTGATTGGTCTTCTGTTTGTAGTACACTACACACTTCTAGTTGTATGCTTGTTATTTATCAGTGTCCTGGCAAGATAAGATGTATCACACTGAACTATTTAGTTAATAATATTATTATAGACCAATTGTGTATCTTTTTGTTATATTTAGGATTCATCATGGACATGTAATTTTGGAAAAGTGAAAGAACAAAAAGCATACAGTAAATTATACAATTAAGATTAAATAACAAAGAACAATTTTAAAAAACCATTTATAAAAAAATTCTTTGTTTGAATGAGAAACAATTCAAATTAATGAAAATGTTTTATTTCTTAAAACAAAAACTATTCCTTAAAGCTACCACATTTTGGTTAAATGTTCCTTCTACAGAATTGACTGGCTGAAGGCAGGAAGTCGTGCACTCTTTGGTACTTTAGTAGAGGAACAAATTTACATCCTCATCGACACATCATCTTCAATGGAAAATAGTTTGGCTTTTGTCAAACAAAAGATTTTTGTTCTTATGCAGGTTTGTATGGTATTTAATACACATGTTAATAAATAAAGTGTCACCTAAGATATTTTTCATGTGTGTGCATATACATGAGAGAGATGTAAAGCGCGTGGGGTGGGGTGGGGTGGGAATATGAAATAAAATACTTTAAAAAGTTATATGGGATTGTATTCTGCATATTAGTAGTACATGCTATAACATGTAACAATATAATGCATATTTTTTGAAACAACACACATTTTATGAAACAGCCTTTCTTGATTCAATTTTTTTTAAAATGTTTTGAACACACACCTAACCATATTACTAATGAAACCATAACATTTTAATTCAAATACCCTGTTTTTAACACTTTTGTAATTTTGAGTATTTCGCTGTTCTAAGTGTGATCAGCTTTTCTCCATGTATATCAATCAACATGTCATGTGTGATTGTGCTTCTTGTTTTGTCACAGCATACTAAAGAAATCTGATCACATATCTGTTTTATACAAGGTGTATGTATTTGGCTTGTGTGAAAGTAATACAATTATGATATTGTTGTCAATATTGGCCCACTTGGCAGCTGCAGTAACCTTTAAAGACTGAAATAGTTAATATTTCTGCTATCAAATGTTAAAAGTTTACATATCTCAGAAATTATCTTAACTACTTCACATAACATCAGATGGAAAGTGCACAACAGAGATTAAGGACAAGCAAAAGCTACATTTTAGAAAATGAAAAGCATCTTATACAGTAAGTTACTATCATTGAATGTAAGAAAGGGAGTGCTGAAGTGCTACATAGAACCTGTTTTGCTGTATGGCAGTGAATCTTGGAATGTAAGTGAACAAATTAAGAAGACCTTGGAAGCAACAGAGATGTGTTTCCTAGGACGAATGTTGCGAATTCCTTCGACTGCCAGAGTAACTAACGACGATTGTCTGAAAGAAGCTAATGAGACTAGAACATTATGACTGACTGGCAACTTGTTGTCTTGACAGACGATAGTTTGTAAAATAGAGTTCTACCTCTCCATAACACAAAGCCTGGGCTGAATTTAGAGACCATGTGTTGCCCATGCAGCATGATCCCTCTCTCGACCTGTCTAGTTTACAGCAGAGGAAAGATAACACCAATACGTCTGGAACAAGACAAGCTGCAGAAGCTGCCGGATCAGCAAAGCAATGCTTTAACTGTCTGCCTGTCGGAGCTTCGATCCTAGACCAGTTGCCGACCAAGGCTTAGGGCCTAGTCTGCCCTGCCATGACATTCTGTCTTTCGGTTGCATTTCCTCACACCAGGATAAGGCTTTTACCCTCCCAATTGCTCTCCTCCGCCTGAAGCCGTTGGCCCTATGTGGGGTGTCGGGTTTGGTAAGCGTCGCCCAACATTCGGCGCTAACAGAAGCAGGTAGTACCGTCTACTGTCATACAGTAGCTCAATCATATCTAACTAAGACCTGACTGCAAGAGCATTATATACAACAATAAGAAAGAGATAAACAGCTTTCTTTGGTCATATGATGAGAAGAGAGGCATTGGAAACAATCTTGACAACTGGAAAGATCAAGGGGAAGATAGACAGAGGCAGACCAAGAGAAATGATGCTGGATGTATTGGGACGGTGGCATGGAGGAATATCATCAGCAGAGTTGATCCAGAACATGAAAGACCGAGATATGTGGAGAGACATGAACACCTACGCCACCTGGCTGGGAACTTGATGATGATGACATCCCCATCGAGGCAGATTAAAATAAATTGACCTGGTCTGCCAGGTTGATTAAGCTGAAATGGATACTCTGAAATATTCTGGAAGGCAAACTATCAAGTGCTGCTTGGTATATAAAAATATGGGGTTAGCACTGTGTACCCAATACCCCTCAAGGCAGGTAAAAGGATTTGTAACTTTACTAACATAAATGTGCTTTAGGGTGCTGGTTCATTTATATTTACTCATAACTTAAAGTCGCTTAAAAGTCGACAGGGTCAACTTCAGTGCACCGGGTTTTATCCCATATGGCTCAGTCTCTTTCCGCAGTGCGAAAAGCATCGTACAAAGCACGCACTCCCTAGCTCCAGTGACGATCTTCAGGAGTCTCCGAAAAAATGCACTCGTGAACCGAAGGATGCAGCCCAGAATCGAACCCACAACCTTCTGAGCCTGAGTCAGACAGCTTGACCACTTTGCCACAGAGACTCCCATTTACTCATATAACATAATGCTGAAGAGCATAGATGCAATATTTGAATTATTTGGCTTTTATAAGGTTTAGACCACAGCAAAGTTATTTGAATCATGATTATTATGATAATGTGGATGACATGACAGAGAAATAAAAGCTAGATGTGGCATGGTCATTTTGATCAAAGACACGGGAGAAAGTTAAAGCCATTATGTTTCATATAAACTCTATACCTCATTGTAGGCACCAGCTCGCTCTTTGCTGGTTATGTAGAATCTAATGTAAGAGTTCCTGCTATATATCAACATCATACACTATGGATAAATTACCATCACAGGTCTGAATAGAATTAGAAGGAGATCATGGGGTTAGTGGACCACCAGATATGCAGTGACCAGAGGCTGTGAAATGGCAAAACCTCTGGTACTCATCAACCCATTTCCAAATCATAAGTAAATGCTATCTATTGAATGTGTATCCTACTAAATGACTAATCAATGCAAATGACTATCAGTTGTGTCCCACTATATGATGAACAGGTGCTATGAGAGAAAATTTTGGTGCACGTGCACATTTCTAAAATTGAGGAATGGCCACTCACTGAATGCCACAAGGTGTCTATGTGGCAATGATTATCTAATTTATTACCAAACAGGAAGTGCTGTTGTCACAGACTTCTAAGGTGGAAAATCTACCCCAACCAAAACCCTTACCTAGAAACAAACAATATTTGAGCTGTTAGTATCATTCTAAGGAATTGAACTGTTCTATGCTGTAAAGCTCTCAAAGTCCCGGGTAATCCACAGACTGCATCCTACTAGTCTTTAAAGACATGGCCAGTGATGAATGGAAAGCCCAATATTTCATCCTGAGGCTAAACAAGCAAGATATGACCATTTCCTGTTTGAGCTCAGAAACTCTACATTAATGGATTCCTCCTATGATGGCTGGGAATATGCATGTGTTGCCCTTGCCTTCCCTTGAGGGTTGAAAGACATGCATGCAGCTCTTCTGTAAGGACTTGTTGATGTGTATCCTCTGTGGATGAAACATATATGGATGACATCACAGCATTAAGATCATGAATGTCCCACAAGTATCCAGAACAGCTAACCAAAACAAAAAATGCTGAGAAGAAGTTGGATGTTTCAGTTTCACAGCTGTTAATGGATATGACTCTAATTCCATCCAACAATAAAACAAACACCGGCTGAATGTAGAAGAAGAAGAAACAAGCTGTGAAAAAGAAAATGCTAGTAGTGATTTACCAACCGTCACCATTACTCAAAGAGCTGAGGTGGTGCAGTGGCTAGCATGCTTGCCTGCCAGCCCAGTGATCATGTGTTCAAATCCCCATTGAGTAAGGGAGATTTTGAAAGTAGACCTGAATTACCAGGTCATCCCAGCCTAAAATGAATACCAGGAAATGTTTCGGAAAGTGAAGGGGCTGCTGTGATTTGACCACTTCATCTACTGAGTGCCATTACTCAACCATCAGTACAGAGGTCAAGTGACTATTGATAAATTTGCACATTTCTACTAATTTTCTCTACCAGTGTTAAACATGGATAATATCTAAATCACAAGAGCGGTAACTCTTTACATATGAAATTAAATGTTGGAGAAAAGTGGCCAGATTCACAAACACAATTCAACGCAGTCCAGGTTGCACATTTGGCTCAGAAAACAGAAAACTGTTTAATAGCAAATGTGGACCTCAAGCCATTATCTGTGTGGAAATAAATAATTTCTTCTGGTATCTGTATCTTGAAGCATCATAGTATATATGTTATCACACTGCCTCATTTGCTTTATTATCAAAATTTATGTTTTTCTGTTTCTTAGGAACAGTTGCGTTACAAGAAAAAATTCAACATAATAGCATTCAACTCAAAAGCTGTTGCTTGGAAAGATCGAATTGTAGATGTTTCAGAACATTCTTTGCGAGCTGCATGGACTTGGGTTCAAGGTTTAACATGTGGTGGTTCAACAAACACTCATGCTGCCATTGATATGGCCATGGGTGATCCACAACTTGAGGCTATTTACTTGCTGACAGATGGCAGACCTGATCAGGTGAACTGAGCTATTTTAATTTGTTCCTCACTTAGCCATGTGTTGTTTATGAATAATCAGAGATGTACAGGATTAGAATGTCTTTTAGGTATGTTGTTCACCTCTAACATTAAAAAGTACCGATCCTGAATTCATTTGAGAATGATTTTTAAAAACATACTCAGAATATTATACACCTCATTCTCTCAGTTGTAGATCAGATGTTGCACAACAGTTTAAAAGAAAACAGGAGGTCATGTACATGGGATGCATAATTTTACATTTCTATGCAGTTGAAATTAAAGAATAAATAATCGAGCTGTAAATAGCGTCTCCATGGCAACATTTGAGTTAGAAAACTGGTTACTCACACTGGATTCTTCAATATTGCTACAGAGTTCATTCACTGAGCTGAATAACTCTAGGTGTGATCTGAAAAGGAGATCATTGAGGCACTGATTTGGGATTTTGCAGTGACTGATGATGACGATCTTAAAACCAATCATTCAATCAATCTGAAAGACTTTTGTTTCGAACATACTTTGGTCTCCTACTCTCCAGTTTCAACATGATTACTAAAAGCAAATTATCTAGCCATAAAATTGTGTCTTTGTATGTGTTTCTTTAATCCATTTCTAAAATACATATCCATTTGTTTTCTCAATCTGTGTTAAAAGTCTGTTTATATGGCAACAAAATAAATTAGCATGTTATGTCTAGTTTAAGTTTTTTTCTCAGAATATGTAGAATGAAAGTTGGCAAGCAGATATTTTTGTGAACTGCAAAATTACAGTTGTAGTTAGTTTTTTTTTAAATAAAACTAGTTTTTTTGTTATTTTTAAAAATAAAACTTGTCTAATTTTTTAAAGCACATTAAATTTTGCCTTTGTTCTTATTTTCTAGTACAATTAATCAACATGACCTGACAAATATACATGGCAAATTATATAGCAAAAATATAATTTGAGTTAAGTTGAGCTAAGAACCAACATCACTGCACTAAGGACATTCCCACATGTGCTCTGTCCCCACGTTCAATAGCCAGTGAAGAGCCATACTACTAATTGTTTCAACTGCCATCTGATTGAAAGTTCTCCTGGTCTTCCCTCTCAGTACTGAGATTCGTCCAGAACCTCTTTCTGCCATTCCCCTGCCATATCATTCTCTTCACATGCGGGTTCTCAGTCTGTTCCACTGCTTTCCCCACCTGATCCTACAGGTGCCTGACCACCTCTCCCTTATCCACAGGTAATCTACCACAGAGAGGTGCTTAAAGATCATTAAACTAAACAAATATCTTTTTAAAAGATAGGTGACAAATTTATACAAATGATAATATGAGCTTTCTGAATCAGGTTATGCAAATAACTATTTCTGTCACAGCCAATTGTGCCTTTAATATATTCAATCCTAGTTATTACTTCTTCTGTCCCATACTTATGTTACTATAATCCATTCTGTTTCACATGTTATTTTTACTCAATCAATCTTAGTAGATTACTGTAACCTCTGATCTGAGACAGTTGTCTAAACATAACAACTGTCTGGAGCAGAAAGGGCTAAAAGATAAGTTCAATTTAGATCTCAGATATAGCTCTGTTTACAGGAGTTGCGAATCAAGTTTTAAAAACGTTGCCAACATTACATCTGTCAAAATTATTTTCAGAAGACATGACTGAGAGAAAACATGAATAAATAATTACATTCTACAATTTTTCCAACAGCCTCCCAGCACAATAATTGTTCAAATGAAAATGCGAAAGATGATTTCAGTCCATACTATTTCCTTCAACTGTAATGACACTGAGGCCAACACATTTCTCTATGAGTTAGCCAAGATTACTGGAGGCAGATACCATTATTTTTCACAGAATGGATTCTCAGTTGATCAACCTCAAGCATGGGAAGTAAGATCAATCAAATGTTATAATTTATTTCATCTAAGTATAATTTATTTCATCTAAGTAACGTGTCTGGTTACCTATATTTTATTATTTCAATTATATCGTTTGCTAAACAATACATGTTAAGGGAAAGTATCCACTGGATACAGATATTTACAGGATCTTGTTAAGTGTCCTTATTATAGTTAATTGCATGTCCTTAACAGGACATCACGTTCGACCCCCAGCATTTACTGGCTATTTAGTAGTTTGCCAGTAGTAGTTCTAGAAAGAGCATCCATGCCCAGTATCCACACTCTACTAATGCAAAATCAGATTCGCTAGGCTGGTCACTTAACTCGTATGCCAGATCACAGGCTCCCTAAACAAATTTTTTACGGCGAGCTGCATTATGGTAAATGCTCCCAGGGCGGCCAGAGGAAACGCTTTAAAGACACTCTGAAAATCTCACTGAAAGCTTTTGGAATTCATCTTGACACCTGGGAGATTGCAGCTAAAGACCGTAATTCATGGCGTACATCATTACATAAGGGTGCAGTCACTTGTGAAGCAACCAGGACTGCAAGAGCTGTGAAGAAAAGGCTGGACAGAAAAACCACTGCAGGAGATCCTCCTCCTGGAACGCCAAGCATTCTTTGCCCACATTGTCAAATACATTTCGAGAGAAAATAGGCCTTATCAGCCATCATAGAACTCATGGCTCCATACGTTCAACCCCACTCGATGAAATGAATGGTCATCATCATTCTTGATGGACAAACAACAACAACAACAGTAGTTTGCCATTACTGTTTGGAATGGCCAACATTCATGCCATTGTGAAAATCAATGCAAAAGCTATCTACTCCCAAATTGTCTGTGGGCTGACATTGAACCCGGTATATTGGGTTTCTGACATTGAGTTCATTATCCCTAAGCCTCTGATGCTGACATCTTTATTATAAACAATTTGATTATAATCATGGATGCATTAGCATGGTGAGAGAAGTTCAAAAAGTAGTAAGTAGGTCATCGTAGAGAACTTGAAAATTTTGAGAACATTGCTGTTTCTCATTCTGCCTGGCATGGTCACATTTCTGTTGATGCACAACTTTAGAACAGTTCAGAATCAAGGAAGTTATAGGGATGCTTGTCATATGAAAAGAGTTCCCTTATTCTAACAGACAGCCAACATTCCTCTGCATTCATTGCTTACAGGCTCAGATTGTTTTAATGAGCCGCCTACTAACGCACTCTAGCACTGACAGATGACAGCATGGACATCTTTGGCAATGACTGACTTACAACAATATATCATTAGCACTATATTTATAATATTGCTGATAATAATAACATGAATAGCAATCAACATTTTAGCTGTATTCATTGGCACTTTGCCGTCTTGACAGACGATTGTTTGCTACATTGTGCTTCAAAAAGGCATAATAACTACAACCCATGGTGGTAGTGAATGTGACTGATAATACCAATTTGTGCTGTAAATATTTGTCCACAGTGGATGCATGTGAACACATGGTCATTTCCATTTCCAATCTCGCACGCTCAGTGTGTGACTTATTTGCAATCATTTTCTCCTTTGTTTTTTTCCATTTCTGATATTTGCCCTCCATTCAACTGATCAGCAGCGACTTTCTCCCAGTGTGCATTATTAATGCCTGTATCAATCATGTCCCGCTTACACACATCTTTGTATCACTGTAGAGGCCGACCCTGAGATCTCTTACCCATCTATAATTCACCAAAAAAGATGTCCTTTGATATTATACCATCATCCATCCTCCTAACATATCCTATCCATCTAAGTCTACGAAGACTGAGCATGGAACAAACTGTCACACAACCTGATCTTTCCAATACTCTTGCCACTTAATACCAAGAATTCTTTGCAGACACCGCATATGAAAGCTACTTAAACGTTTCTCTTGGTGTAAGTTGACCAGGCTTCACTACCATAAAGAAGAGTACTAAGAACTGAGGCTTGATAGACAAGGACTTTTGTTTTGGCAGTAAGTTTCCTGTTCTCCCAGACTCTTTTTATTAACTTGTCCATTATTGTTGCTGCCTTACCAATCCTGATGTTGATTTCCTGATCTAGGGATAATTTGCTATTTACCTCTGATCCTAGATATGTAAAATGGTCTACTATCTCCAGTTCGGCGTCGTCAATAAAGATTGATGGTACCCCATATGAACCTTGTGACACAATTTGTGTCTTCTTTTTGCTAATTGTTAAACCAAATTCAGAACAAGCATTGGAGAATGAAGATAGTAGACATTGTAATTCTTCTTCAGAGTGCGTCGTAATTGCAGCATCATCTGCAAATAGCAACTCTCTGATCAGTACTCTCCTAATTTTGGTCTTGGCCTTCAATCTCTGAGCATTGTAGAGTCTGCCATCTGAGCGTGAGTGAATGTATATACCACCATCCTGATCACGAAAGGCATATTTCAGTAGAAGTGAAAAGTACATTCCAACAAGGGTGAGAGCTAGTACACAACCTTGCTTAGCTCCACTCTTGATTTCAAACTCTTCTGAAGTTGCACTATCAAACTTGATTATACCCTTCATGCCTGTGTGTAACGATTCCACTATGAACAGAAGAATTGGTGGGCAGCTGATCTTCTTTAGTGCCTTGAACAGACCCTCACGACTGACCAAATCAAATGCCTTTGTGAGATCAATGAAAGCAATAAACTGGCTGATTCTGTTCACAGCATTTTTCTTATATTTGTTACAATGAGAATATCATATTAGCTATATAATGAAAAGATAAAAAGTGGATCATATTGTAACAACTGGTAAGATTATTTTTAAAAAAGAGATAGAGAAGGACAGACAGACATTATTCTTGAAAGCCTTACTCCATTGCACAGAGTGATATCAGTACATAAATGTATACTTTCTGATAGAATATATTATGATGATGATATCAATATCCACTAATATCTAAACATATATAAACACTTAGTAATACTGTTTATTCATATTTATACTGTTTTCTACCACACACTTCATCCCATTAGAAGACTGCTCTACTCCACCTAGAAAATCTTAGTTATAAAGTAGTCAGTCAAGTGCCGTTAAATACAACATTCATGCAGCAGTAATCATTCTCCCCACATTCTCATACACATATACAGAAACGTAGTAATAATTTATTTCTAGTAATGACAACAGATATTCCGTAGCAGGAAGCTGCTGTGGGTACATGAAGTGCTAGGACCATCACATTTTTGTAGGCCTGAGTGCTAGGACAGTCACATTTTTGTAGGCCTGAGTGCTAGGACTGTCACATTTGTGTAGGCCTGAGTGCTAGGACCATCACATTTTTGTAGGCCTGAGTGCACGGAGGATTAGTTGTCCAGTCTGTCCTTCCTTTACAAACAGTGAGAGCTGGCATTGAATCCTAGTCCAACTATGCTCATGCTATTGACAGTTGCTAGGACCATCACAATTTTGTAGGCCTGAGTGCACGGAGGATTAGATGTCCAGTCTGTCCTTCCTTTACAAACACTGAGAGCTGGCATTGAATCCTAGTCCAACTATGCTCATGCTATTGACAGTGCAACGCCCTAACCATTCGACCAATGCACTGGCATTTCTAGTAACATATATCTGTAACACTTTATGCAAAAGTCTCTTGTAAGAATATAAAACATGGGTAGCAAATCGAGGGAGCCATGGTATAGCAGTGGCTACTATGCTTGTCTGATGGCTTGTTGGTCATATGTTTAAATCCCCATCAAAGCAGGGATTGATCTGGGCTTCCAGGTTGACCCAGCTTAAAATAAGTACCAGGAAATGCTCTGGGAACTATAGCTGATCAGCAGTATACTGACCACATCACCCTAGGAGTGCTGATTGGACTATAAAAATATGGGGCTAATGCTATACACCCAATGTGCGCCAAGCATGTATAAGGCTCCTTTACTTTTGTCTGTTACTTGTCTCTGGTGTATAGTGAAGCAAGATGAAGAAGGCAGGCAGAATAAATCCTGGACTGTTAACATTACGGCCTGGAGTGCTGTCTCTGTCTCTTGTGCCACCAGTCATTTCTAATACCACTGTTTACACATGCCATTTTGTCAAACTAACATTTTCTTTTTTGGTCTCCCTCACTTGTCCCCCCCTTTCAACTTTCTTGTTGTGATAACATACTCCAGCTTTTCCCTTCTCATGACCTGCCCAAATAATGTGGATTGTCTTCTTCTGATGTGAGTAACCAGTTCTCTTTGTGAGTTAACTTCCTTCAAGATATTTTCATTTCTCTTTCTATTCTATGGTGTTCTAATAATTCTTATATAAAATCACATCCCTGAAGCTTCTACATAATACCTGTTTGCTAATTGTTCATTATTCTCACCATAACACTGCCAACTTACATATATATTTGAAGGACAGAAGGTAAGGAGCAGTGGATGACCGTGACTATGAACACATCCATTGTGGCACTCCGATGACTCCACAGAAGATATTACAGGATCTAATAAATATATATTCTTTTGTATGGATGTGAAACTTGGACAATGTGCAGTCAAGCTGAAAAACATCTGATGGCTGCAGAAATGTGGTTTCTGAGGAAAATGCAAAGAATACCATGGACAGATAGAAAAACCAATGACCAAGTACTACAAGAGACAAATGAAAATCGTAGATTGATTAGAGAAATTAGACGTAGACAGTCAAAATTTTTTGGACATGTTATGAGAAGAAATGGACTGGAGAACTTAGTGACAGCTGGCAAGATCGAAGGGAACAGACCAAGAGGAAGACCGAGAGGAAAATACCTGGATGGCTTGGCCACATGGCATGGACGAGACAGGAACACTGAGCTGATCCACGACTCTGGTGATCGAGTGAAATGGCGAATCATGACCGCCCACGCTTTCCGGCATGGCACATGATTGATTGATTGAATATATATATATATATATATATATATATATATATATATATATATATATATATATATATATATATATATATATATATATGCCGGCTTCGTGGCTTAGAGGTTATGAATTTTCTCCATAATCTCGTATACTCTTGTCGGTAACGTGATGACAGTGAGAATCAGCAGTGGTTCAAATCGCATTGGTAACTTACGGGGTATGTGAGGAGCCGGCCGCTCAGAAAGCAATGGCAAACTACTGAGCGTAATCTTTCCAAGAAATCAACATACAGCTGAAAGATGCTGGTGTTGACAGCGATGTCCTGTAAAGGATATGCAAATAAAAAAATTTAAAAAATATATTCTGCGTGTTTTTGTAAATCTGCTTAAAGAAATTCACAACAGAATATTCTCATTATTCTTTTCACATATTTTTAAAGAGTATGGACATAAAAGACTTGAAAGATGAAATCAGTCGTGGATTAGAACTCCTTCATGAGTTGTCCAGGCTTAGAGATGAAAGTTCCAGACTTGCCTGGAAGAAAGGGACAGCTGATCTTAGGCAAAGTATTAAAACGTAAGACTATGAATATTCACCAATTGTTATATAATAAATTTTGAACAGGAATAGATGTAATGATTTTTCCTTCAGTAAACAAATTCACAATCAGCAACTATATGTTCTTATCACTCCTGTGTCTATAATATCCTTTATGATAATTAGTACTTCTATATTTTTTCTTGCCGGTCTTCCTGGTCTAGAGGTTACATGACTTTCTCCGTAATCTCGTGTACTCTCACATTGCACGAGAATCAGTAGCGGTTCTCTCCGCATCAGTAACTTACGGGGTATGTGAGCCGGTCGCCCAGAAAGCAGTGGCAAACTACTGAGCGTAATCTTGCCAAGAAATCAACAATTAGCTGAAAGATACTAATATTGACAGTGATGTCCTGTAAAGGATTTTTTTTTTCTTTTCCCACGTTTCCATCCTGTTTCAGGATATTGCAGTCAACACCAGCATCTTTCAGCTGTATGTTGATTCCTTGGCTAGATACGCTCATCAGCACGCCACGACTTTCTGAGCGACCGGCTCCATACTCTCATAAGTCACTGGCGCAACTCGAACCACTTCTAATTCTCGTGCGCTCACATCAACCACGAGAGTATTCGGGATTAAAGAAGAAAGCTGCTAAATCTCGGCCAGGGAGACCCAGCTGTAAGGGATATGAGAAAGAAAAATAATTGTTTCTTACATTAATATTATTGATGCCATGTCATTTCACTTTTTCATTACATAATTATTTATGTTAACATGAAAATTAGTGTCTTTTAGTTTTATCCAGATATTATCTTTATTAAGATAATATTTAAATTAAAAAGACTGCACTCTTCTTCTTCTTCATTTACACTCAGACCTCCACATTAATGTCTTTTAAACTTGTGGTATATATGATATTTCAATTTGTTGTGTCTTGTTTGAAATCCCAACTATTATGACTTCATCTTGCCATGACATTTGATTACATTCATCATTTTTCATTTGGTTGTGGCGGTCTTTTGTCAGTTTTGTCATGAAAGTACAGTCGTTCAGAAAGCAATGGCAAACTACTGAATGTAAAACTTGCCTACTACATCAACAGCAGCTGAAAAATGCTGCTGTTGACTGCAAAATCCTGTAAGGGATGTGCAACATTAAAAACACAAAAAAATGTTCATTGATCTCAGAGCTCCTGTTATAATTCTTGTTGATGGATATTGCATTTTGTTCAGTTTATACAAATGTACTTCACTGCAGTGGACCATGCAAATCTAATATGATTACTTCCATTAGGAATTATATAATAAAGAATATAATTCATTCCACTCACTGTGTTGACTGCCAACATTTATACCAGTGTGTTTTAGTTTTATGTAGATATTATCTTTGTCTTTAAATACAGCAGATGACACTTTCAACATGTATATTTCCGTTAGGGATTGTATAGTAAACACTATAAATTATTCAACTCAATTTTTTTATTCAAAATGTATGCCAGTGTGTTGGGTTTCATATGTATCGACTCTCTTCACCCCAGACTGATGCTGCTTGATCTTTGTCTATCCCAAGATGTTGTACTATAAAGTAATGAATATTAGAATCACAAGGAGCTTGCATAATAATACAATGAGACAGAAAGAGTTAAATTAACACTTTAAACAGACGGACTAATATAACATCTGTTTCTGGCAGAAGGAAATCAGAAAAGTATGCATTAGCCAATAAATATATGGTCTATTGCTTGGTAACAAATGAATTCAAGAATATAAATCATTGAACTACCTGGAAAAAAAAAGATTATTCTCCTTAGTCATTTAGCTAGGCGCAACTTGTAATATGAGCCATTCGAACCAGTTGATTGAATTGAGCTAACTTACAATAGTAACAAATAATTGTTAACAAAATACAGCAAAAAGTGACATCTGTTATAATATTTCCGGAAAATGAATACATAATTACAGTCCTGCATATTGCATAACAAACACTGATTTTATGTCAGTTTTTTCAAACTCTACATAAAGATTGATTGATTGATTGATTTAAGAACTGACATCACAGCATTCGGGGCATTCCCATAAGTGCTCCGTCCTAAATACATAAAGATCAGATGGACTAAATGCCTTTTGAAAGATAACCACATGGATGGCCACAGGGTATAGTGTGGTTAGCATACTGCTTACAAGACAGTGGTCTGGATTCAATCTCCAGTAGTGGTAGGATTCATTTCTTCCCATCTTTTGGCAGTATGACTTTGAGGCCCGCCAAGTCTCATAAAATTGATATGAAATAATTTTCAGAATGTTCAGAAAATATGAATAACGAAGACACAAACAATATATTGCACGGTTTATTGCCAGGTATATTTCGCTGCATCTCATCAGCAAAAGTTACACAACATAAAAATAAAGTAACTAGATAAATCCTTCAAGTTGAAATATACACATATTCACACAGTAGTTGTATTTTTTAAAAATTTTGTGCTTGTTCGCTTTGAACTTAAGTGTAGTGCATATATTCACTACTTCTAGTAGTGCTGGAATGAATTTTGTATGTGGATTAGCTTTCCCTATTAACAGTGTCTCTCACCATCAGGCGAACCCACTCTGAATTCAGAGGTACTTGCAATTTATGTCCCCAAGTCAAGGACAATAGATAAACATTTTAGTCCCACTGTCCAGTGATGGGGTTGAACCCTTACCTCAGCATCAGCACACCGGATGTTTAAGAACACATATTTCTATCCATTCGGCCATGCTGACCTACACAGTGTTTGTGAATATTGAATGTATTAGTTTGCAGTCTTTGTTGTTCCAGCCTCATTTTCTATCATAAGTTTGTTAATTTTCATTGTTGATTCACTTGTTTTTGCTCTCAATTAATGTAGAAAATTTGATTAGGAATCTGATTAAAGTGGTGTTGCCAAATTCATAAAATAGTGTATGAAAATAAGGTGCTTACTCTTAACTAGGTTGTGTGCATGTGTGAAATGTTTATCCATATAGATTATGTTGATATCTCATTTACAACATTTCAATTCTTCTTCTTCTGCTGCATTCATCCGGAGTGTTTTTGTGTGTGGACGTGATTGGGTTGTGCCTGACACAAATCTAACATCTGCTGGCATTTGTTGACAGGTTAACCTTCCTGGGTGTTTCGAAGAACATTTGACTCTCACTCGTACGTAATTACAGTTACAGCAGAGCTGCGATACTTGTGACTTTTGGCCGACACATCTAACTTCTGCGGGCATTTGTTGACCGGGTTAACCTTCCCAGGTGTTTCGAACTACATTCGACTCACTGTTGTGGTGTCACCTACATCCCAGCTGGTGAAGTTAGAATGGCCGAAGACATCCTGGTCATTCCCTTCAAGGGAAGGCAGGGGCAGACCATGGGCATTCCCCACCATCCAAGGAGGCTTCCATAATTGCAGAGCTTACACATAGCGCTTTGGTACTGGGCTCACCCAAGGAATCATCACGTCCTGCACATGGCTGCTTAGCCTCTCTTCCATATATTGGGCATTTCGTTCATCACAGGCTGCTCCCCATGCAAACCAGTAGAGGTCAGTCTGCAGATGACACCCACTCAGCGAACTTTTGGTTCAGACTTTCCATGAAATGGGTTGCAAGCCAAGCAATATTTCCATTAAATTTCAATTCCATTTAATTTTTTTGTTGCCTAATAATTATGTTTTTAAAATGGGCTTACATATAGGTAATTTGAGTCTCTTTAGGAAAAATTTATGAAAACGTCAGTTTGCTGCGTCAATGACCGAGTTAACCTTCCCAGGTGTTTCGAACTACATTCAACTCTCACTTTTGTGGTGTCACCTACATCCCAGCTTATAAACTGAACACTCACAAACACTCATTTTTTGGGGGGTCAATATTTACATTTCTTGTAGTTACAGTAAAAGGTGTTTGTGTTAAACAATGTCTGAATTTTTAGTTAAAACCTTATATCTATAAACTAAACAAATATATTTATAATCAAGAAGGATGTATACATAATTATCAGTCAAGAAATGTGTACACAAACTGTGTGTTTGTACTGTGTTTCAGATTCAGAGAAGCAGAGAAATGTACTTGTGTTTCAGTCAGTTTGAAACCTTCAGGTTTGTCATTATAATTGTGGTTTTAATGTTCATAATTAATTTCAGCATCATCATTTATTCTGCTAAATGACATAGACTTCATACATCTCCACAGATCTCAGTCCCTGGTGTTCTGGATCAATTCTGTTGCTGCTGTTCCTCATGCCACCATTTTAGGCCATTCATTATTTCTCTTGGCCTGCCTCTGTCTTTTCTACTGTTGAACTTTACAGTTGTAATATTCTTTTCCAATGCTTCTCTTCTCATTACATGACCAAATGCCTCCTGTCTGTTCCACTTTTCACATTGGGCAATGAGGAGCATTTAGTGTGATATTTACTGGAACAAGAACAGAGCATTATGGGAACAACTTGTTGCAGTGAAGTTGAAAACTTAACTAACTAACTAACTAATTTACACGACCAAAACAACATTGTTTGTCTCTTTCCCTCTTGTAGTTGAATATAATGTTCCACTTTCATTAGCCACATGATTAGCCACAATAATTTATAACGATTGACTCAGTACCAGTACTGTCACTGATAAACCATTGGGAAATTATCTGGAAAGTATATTTTAATCAAGCCCTTGTGGCATAGTGGTTAGTGTACTTGCTTGTCAAGACAATGCTACGGGTTCAATCCCCAGCAGTGGCAGGGCAATTTTTTTCCTAATCAGTACGACCCTGGGGTTGACCCAGACTTATGAAATGAGTACAAGTATATTTTCTGGGAATTGTCTGGGGTTGACCCAGCCATATAAAATGAGTACAAGGATATTTTCTGGGAATTGTCTGGGAAGGAAAGAGGAAGAGAACTAGCCACCTCATCTCATTATGTCATAGGCAGGTAAGTAAAGGATCCTTTTACATACCTTAATGCATATTTGGCATATGGTGATAGAGCCAAACTTGTATAGACCAATCAGCACTCAGTAGGTCATTAGGTCATGTGGTCAGTATCCACGCTGCCTTTACTTCCCAAGACAATTCCTGGTCCCCAGTTAGTCTGTAAACCTGGGAATTTTTTTTCCGTGTTTCCATCCTGTTTCAGGATATTGCGGTCAACATCAGCATCTTTCAGCTGTATGTTGATTCCTAGGCTAGATTACGCTCATCAGTATGCCATGACTTTCTGAGCGACCGGCTCCATACTCTCATAGGTCACTGGTGCAACTCGAACCGCTTGCAATTCTCGTGCACTCACGTCAACCACCAGAGTATTCAGGGTTACGGAGACAGCTGCTAACCCCTCGGCCAGGGAGCCGGCGTAAACCTGGGAACCCAAGGCAATTGTCAAAATCTGTCTTGATGTGAATTCAAACCCAAGACTACTGCACTGGCAGTCAAGCACCTAGCCACTCCGCTACTGTTTAAGTTGTGGCTAAGTACTGAACTTAATCTATTTCTCAATAGATGTGCTGAAGTGATGTCTAGAAATGATTGATCACTGATTGTTGAGGCCGGCCATCATAATTACCCAACTCAATATATGAAAAATATAATTTGTGGAATTTTTACAAATGAAGGATCTCAAACGGCAAAAGATTATCAATGGGGAGAGACTGGGGACTTATGTAGATGCATATTGATACAGGAAATATGATCTATGCAACACTTGTGTAGTAGATTCATGTTCACACTGGAAACATGATCTATGGAGCACTTGTGAGGATCCATGGACAATGAAAGTGATCGTTGAGTAAAAACTAACCCAAAAATTAACAGAGATTTCCTTACTTTGTGTGAAATTTATGTCCCATAATCGTGTATTTTCCAGAAAGTACAGCAGTACCAGGGATTAGACAACACTGTAAAGTGCACAGCTTATCCCCAAGAAGACCTTCCACAGCTCGGTCTAGCATGCCCAAGAAAACAGTTGCACGTCACATTCTCAGTTCACATTCAAGTCAACAAAGCTCAGACCAAGGTTATGGGCCAAAAGATAGTAGAGGTCAGCTGGTGAAGTCATGGCCAGCACAGAATCCTTTATCAGTGTCTTATTTAGGTTTGTTGACAGCATCTAACATATTTATTTACAAAATTAGAGATAAACCTTTACAAATGTGATGGGCACCTCAGTTGAGTCTGTTGAGGATTGTTCACACAGAAGTTATTACTTTTGTTTCATTTATTAAAATAAGTGGAGATGTCTAGAAAAAGAAGGACCCAGAATGCGAAGTAAGAGAAGTTATGCGTAGAGAATGGCCAGGATTAGCAAATAAAGAGACTGATGGTGAATTAGGCAGAAAAATCTATATTTTTCATGGTGTATAATCACATGGTGTGTGTAATACACAGGAAGTATATACAAATATATAAAAGAAACTATCAGGAAAGTTGCAGAATGTTTATTGCATTCATTTGAAACATCCCAATGGGGAAAATCAGATAGACAAAATATGAATAGAAGTATTTTTCTTTAAGTTTCTTGCTAATTGACATTGTCAGTCATGTCTCTGTATGACCCTCACCCTTTTTTGTGTTTATTGGTTCATTGTTTCACATCTTTTCATGCCATGATACATCTAGAATCTTTTCTCTTTCCTAATATGGTTACAGTGTTGATTGTTTCTGTTTGATGATTGTGTCAGTGTACTTTGTATCTTTTAGAATATGCTCATTACAAACATAAAGTGTTAATTAATAAGTCACATATGAATACATCTCTGAACTGTCCATTTTCAGTTGTAACCAGATTCTATAGTCAACATAACATTACAAAAATTGACTGCACATTTCTTCTCTCAGTCAACACTAATAGTGGCAGAAATAAGAACATAGAATAAAAAGGCAAAGCAATATTTTCCAAGTGTAAAAAGATTGCACAATATATTGCCAAGCATATTTGACAATGTCTCATCAGTTACTCTTAATTATTATATGGTGCAGAAACATGACTGAATAAACAACAATAAAGTAAAACTGAAGCTTCCAAAATGTACTTACATAGATGAATAGGAAGAAAACAAACAAAGACGTATTACAAAGGCTGGGTTTGAAGACAACATTGAAGGGAAAAGTGGTGAAATGTGCTCACGTGCACATACACACATGCATGTGCTCATGCTCATGTCCCCCCCCCCACACACACACACACACACACAGACAGACAGACACAGAGAGAGAGAGAGAGAGACAAAGAGATAGAGTGCATTATTTAGCTTTACTTTACAAGTCTAAGGTCTTCCCCATTAATTTGTAGATCTACAAGCATCTTCATCATGTTGACATGTCTTACTTTATCAAAAGCCTTTGTGTAGTCAATAAAGCAAAGATGTGTTTATTTACTTCAATAGAACGCTCACTTATTGTTCTCAGCATATACACAGCATTTACTGTACCCTTGCCTTCTACGAACCCACATTGTTCTTCACCTATTTCAGGTTGTATTTTATTCTTAACTCTATGCATGATGATTCTTAGCAAAATCTTCTTGATGTAGCTCATTATACTAATTGTTCAATGTTGATCACATTCCAAGGCTCCTGATTTCTTCGGCGTTGCAATAAATATAGAATTACATCATTCATGCAGTATATCTCTTTTATTATATATTGTGTTCAGTAGTCTGATAACCTGGTCTGTTCCATATTCTTCTAAGGCATTGATCATTTCTGTTGTGATATTGTCTGGACCCGGGGTCTTGCCAGTCTTCATATGGTTAAGAGCATTCTGAATCTCCATTCTCAAAATTGATAGTCCTTCATTATTATTCCGAATATCATACTGTTCTTCTTTTTAACGATTTTACCATCTTTGGTTTTTAGGCAACCCATTGATGTGTGTGTTCTTTCATTAGTGATGTCATTAATTCTTTTGTGCATTAGTTTGGTATTCTGGGTGTTGTGTTGTTTTTCAATTTCTCTGCAATTTTTCTCAAGCCATGCTTCTTTTGCCTCTTTGCACAATTTCCTAATTTTACTGTGAATCTCTTCATATTTTTCATGGTTATTTTTTTTATTTCTTCTTATTTCCATGAGTTTTAAGATGTCTCCATCATCCATTTCTTATGTCCCAATATCTTCATTTTTGGGATTGTTGTTTCTGCAGCTTGGCTGATGATTTCCAATATTTCCAATTGGTCGTTGACATCTTGAAATAATATTTCCTGATCGGACCATGCATCAAAGCTGTTTATTTACCTCTACATTTAATTTATCTTTCATCTCTTCACTCTTCAGTGCATATAGATCAAATGTTGTTTTTCTCAGTGTATATTTTACCTTCTTTAATTTTATATGTATATTGCTTATGTTTAATATATGGTCGCTGCAGCAGTCTGCGCTTGGTATAGTTTTTGCGACTTTTAAGGCATTTCAAAATCTTCTGTTGATGAGAATGTAATCAATCTGATTTCTGATCTTATGCCATAGTTATGGTCAGGACTTCTCCATGTCCATAATCACCTTGGGTGTTGTTGATACCAGGTATTTCCAATAATCACATCATGCTCTTTTGTCCACCTTACATGTCTGTAACCTCTTTCATACTGTTTCCCTAGTCCATACCTGCCTACTATTCATCCATCCTGTTGATTTCCAACTTTAGCATCAAAGTCACCCATTATGATATTTAATTCTTAATGCTTGCATTTCTTGAAGGCATTCTTCAAATCATTATAAAATTGATCGATGCTGTCATCAATGCTGTCTCTTGGTGCATACATTTGTATGATGTTGAGATAAACAGGTTTGCCATTCAGCTTTACTAGTAATATTCTGTCTGACACAGCCCCATATCCTTTCATAGATTTTGATCTCTTGATTATAAATGCTAACCCTCATTGTTATTTATCTCCACCAGAATGGATTATGTTATATTCCTCAGATGTTATCATGCCCATTCCTTTCCATCTGGTCTCACATATATCTAACATGTCTTCTAATTTCTTTCTTAATATTGTCAAATTTGCCAACCCCACTCATAGTTCTAATGTTCTATGTTCCCACTTTAAATGTTGGTAATATTTTGCTCTTAGTCGCTTGCTGACGGTCTGGAGTCACCTGATGCACATGACTACCCCTACCCGGCGAGGCTGCTCCGATGGAGCACCTATTTACATCGCTTCTCTCATTCTCTATGAATTTACAAAACATTATTTTCTAGGCAAATATAGAGAAGGTAGTTGCCATTGCTTTATTTCTTAGCAGTGACTATACTGGTCGATGGCAGTAGCCATTGTCCCCCCACCAAAACATCTGCCTACCGTTGTGAAATCGGAGACCATAACCTACAACTATCTGTTAGCTGCTCTTCAACTTCATCCACCACCTGCATCCATGACTTTACATAACCCTGATTCGGGGATGGAGGAAGGGGGGTGCTAAACGGGTACTCTACCTTGTCCAAGGGTGTCCAGGTCCAGTAGGCTAACAGAGGGAAGTAGGCACCTTACTTCTCCTTTGATAGGGAGACTTACAAATCTGTTCTGTTTAGAGCAAGTGTTAAATAAATATTATTTTTATTCACATACAGTGTAAAGTGTTATCATTGCCAACAATCTTCTCATGTGATTAATTTCTATATAACATATTTTCACTATTCTTTCATAATTAACTGCTGACTATAATTTTTTTCCGCTCATCGCAGGTTTCAGACTTAATCTTTACTTTTTCATTCTAAACTTCTTAAACATAGCAATCTTTTTTTTAACTTTAAAATATAGTAATTGATGTGTATTTTAATTATTTGTTTAGTGACAATTGAATACATAATTTGTAACTCCCATTGCTTTACATTTATTTTTATTTTGTCTATAGGATTTAACAGAGATCTGCAGTATCATACAAGAACCAGCAGTGGCAGATTTACTCCAAATGAATGGATGCTTCCAGAATCAAAAGTGCTATTTCAGAAACAGGCAGAGAAGCGAAAAGCAGGTTCATTCAGTAAGCTGGCATCTGAAATGTTTCGATTAAACCAAAATGATATAAATGTGTTAAAATCTGGCTATAGAAGAATATGAGTAATGTAGGTATTCTATATGAGTTTTTTCTGTTTTCTCATGCACTGATTTTGTATTGTCTTTTCTATATCTCTTAATATGGTGTGGTGATTTTGGACACAGGCATGGGGGAAAGTTAAGGTCATTGTGTTGCGAAATAAGGGTGCCCCTGTAGCTCACTTTGAGCGCCAGTGGGCTGTATGCTGGGTTTATGGAATCCCACGCAAGAGTGCTACTATATGTCCTCATCATACACCATGGATAAATGGCCATCATTGGGCTCAATTATACTGGCAGGGGATTTAAGAGTTGATGGCCCCTTGGTATGCAGTGACTAGAAACCATTATGTGGAAAAGCCTCTGACACTCATCTTCTAACCCCCCTCCCCCAAATCTTGGGTAAATTATGACATCCATCAAAGGTGTGCTCTCATTTGACAAATGGGTTGTAATGTCCACGGAGTGTGGTTGCTATGGCAAAGTGGTCAAGCCATCTGATTTGGGCTCCGAAGGTTGTGGGTTCAATTCCGGGCCGCGTCCTTCGGTTCATGAGTGCATTTTTTCAGAGACTACTGAGGGTCATCGCGGGAGCTACGGGGTTCATGCTTTGTGGGACGCTTTCCGCACTGCAGAAACAGACTGAGCCATGTGGGATAAAACCCGATGCAATGAAGTCGAGCCTGTCGACTTTTAAGCGACTTTTAAAAAAAAGTAACAGTTAGGTTCAAATGTCCATTTAATGAGAATCCTATTGAGGTCATGTAATGTCCAACAAATCTAAACAAGTAAGCTAACCTAGTCAAACAGGCACTATACAATTATGTCCAAAATACAAAAAAATATCAGAAGAAGAAGATATATCTATAAATTTACTGAATTAATTTACATGCAGTTTTTCATGTTCTCACAGCACTTATTTTAGCTGTATTCAGAGCTAGCATTATTTTGGGACCCTGAGCCAGTTTAAAAACAGCATTTCACTGCAACAAACGCATGTGCATACACACACACATGAACATTTTTGTCTATGTGGTTTGTAGCTTGTTTATAATGGTGGGATGGGGATAGAGTTGAGATAAAGTGAATGACAACTGTTCTACTCACCATCTTTTCTTCCCACTGATACCCATTGTACTAGACTGGTTGATCCTGGAACTGTACTGGTTTGGAAAAAAACTCTTGCCACTATTGAATAGTGGAATCCAAGACCATTTTATTGATAAACCGGATCATTAACCATCATAGCTTCCAAACCAAGACTGTGGTAATGGTAAATCAGATCATTAACCACCAAAGCTGCCATGATAGTCTCTTTAAAACTACCATGGTTACAGTGAAACAAGCCTGTGATGTTTTTTTGTGTATATTTCAGTTAAAAAGATTCATTGTGCTGCTTAATATATGTTGAACTTGTTCTGTAGCATGCAACTAACAAGATACAACAAAATATGCAAGGCAATAACTTTTGCAATATATGTTTGTCTTCATTATTCACATTCATAATGTGAAAACATTGTTTTGAAACCAAAATTGTTATCAAACCAAGACCAGTGTGCTGGTAAACCAGATCACAAACCACCATTGCTCCCAATCCACCCATCATCCATCATGTGCCATGCCGGTAAGCGTGGGCGGTCATGTTCTGCCATCTCACTCGATCACCAGAGTCGTGGATCAGCTCCGTGTTTCTGTCTCGACCATGCCACAAGGCCAAGCCATCCAGGTACTTGCTTCTAGGTCTTCCCCTTGGTCTGTTCCCCTCGATCTTACCAGTTGTCACCAAGTTCTCCAAATCATTTCTTCTCATAACATGCCCAAAAAATTGTGACTGTCTATGTCTAATGTCTCTAATCAGTTTACGATCTTCATTTGTTTCTTGAAGGACTTGTTCATTGGTCTTTCTGGCTGCCCATGGTATTCTTTGCATTTTCCTCAGAAACCACATTTCTACAGCCATCAGATGTTTTTCAGCCTGACTGACTCATTGTCCAAGCTTCACATCCATATAAAAGTACAGGTTCTGTGTAGCATCTCAACATTCTTTTTCTCGTTTCAATTGACATCTTTTTATTGGTCAGTATGTTTTTCATCTTGCTAAAGGCTACTTTTGCCATGGCGATTCTTGTTCTAATCTCTTCAAGGCATCTCTGTTCCGAGATAATTGTACCTATTCACTTGTTGAAGAATATTCCCATTTACTTGTATATTACATTGTGGTATTTCGTTCTTCCTAGTGACGACCATAATCTGTGTCTTTTTACAATTTAATTCTAACCCTTGTTGTTCACTGTGTGTAACAACCGCATCTACTAAATTTTGCAGGTCCTGTTCATTGTCTGCAATCAAGACTGCATCGTCTGCATATCTAATGTTATTGATGCATCGTCCCCCAATGTTGATTCCTTCACAATCAGTAGAGAAGAAATAAACCACAAAAATACTTTGTTTATTTATAATGTTAATAAAAAGGTTCCATGGCAAAAAGGTTACGAACGCAGTTTGTAATCCCGCATACCACTTTCAAAACACAGCTGTGGGTGATTTGGCAGCAGACCGCCTAGCGTTGGGTTTTTTAAAAACATGGTATGGGTGCCTGTCGTTCAGAAAGCAAAGGAAAACTACTGAATGTAAACTTGCCAAGAGATCACAACAGCCAAAAAATTCTGGGGTTGACTGCAACAGCCTGTAAAAGGATATGCAACAAACTATAAAAAGGCAATCTCTGATTGATTTTATATATGGTGTTTCAAAAAAAAATGACTGTGTTTATCTGTTGTCATTAGTCAACATATTGTTTGGTCTATTTAATTATGTAATTTTTCACACAGAACATGCAAGCACAAACTTACTTCAATCACAAATCATTGAATCAAACAAGCAGAGCATGATTTCAACAGTAACTGACAGTGTGGCAGGTTAGTAAATGTGATTGTTTGTAGTGTTAGCTAATACACATCAAATACGTGAAAACTGTCAATAAAATCTATATTAACTGGTTTTAAGTTGAGTTCAACTGAGTCAAAAACTGACATCACAGAACTCTGGGCATCCCCCTATGCGCTCCATCATTTATCTTCAACAACCAGCGAAGAGTCCCAATACTATTGGTACCAGTAGAAATCTGATTATGTGTCCATCAGGCCTTTCCTTGGAGAACTGAGTGTCGGCCAGATCCTCTAGTCACTCCTTGTAGCACCATTTTCTCCAGGCAATGATGATGTATCTGTGAAAGTGATTCTCTGTTGATATTTCTGCCATTTATTGTGAGATCTGGGACATTAGCCTTAACAATCTTATTGTCCTAAGAGTACATAAACAGAGACACCTTATCTGGTGCAACCACACATCTTTGTGCAACTATCAATAACTTTGTTTACTGTCTCCTGCAACTCTTGTGCAATTTACGTCCTTTCTGTCCCCTGCCTATACATAAGGTTTTAAGTAAGACTGGCTAGCCAGTTACTGAAAGCTATTCAGTGTTTGCAACAAGGATGTAGGAATTTCTACCTTGTTTCTACCACATGTCAATATATAAAACATGAGCATTGTTGAGCATGATCTTGTCACTTCTTTATGCTACCAGTGTCATAATTGGACAATATCAGCAAGAGATGCAAGTAGAATTGTAGCAACAGAGATGAAAAGCCTCTGAAGTGTAATGAATGTAGCCAGAAGAGACAAGTTCAGAAATATTAACATTACGAATCAAATGGGTAGAATTTCATTCAGAGACAAGTTAGTAGGTTTGGTCTGTGTGCAAAGACTACCCCTAAACAGCATGGACATATAGTACAATGGAAACAGAGCAAGAAATAACTAACCTTGCAAGCCATAGATCAGCCAAATACCAGAGCCCACAAACATCACTTTGTATTTAACCCACAAAAGGACCTTGCCCAGAAAACTCTTCTTAACCAACAGGCATAACAGATTCTCTTTAGCTTTGCATAAATTTGAACCCTAATGATGTTGCATGCCCATGTGATGTAGTTGATTCTTGGGTAACTTTTTTTTTCTAGTATTAAGATTAATTCTTCACTGACATTTTATGAATGTTTTCAGGTGACTGATGGAGATGTGTTAAAATAAATATAAGCTGTTCTGTTCTAACCATTTTAGGTTTATAAAATATGTAGCAGTGACTTTTGTGTGCTGATTAGATACGCTAAATATGTCTTGCACATTATCCCCAATATGTGATAGTGACATATGCATAGGTATTTTAATCATTGTTACTTCATTTCTTGAGTACTTAGATGTCTAGCTATTTAGTTTAAACCTGTAGTTCTTACACATGCATTTTCTATCAGTTTCTCTATTATTTTTATCTTATACTTGCAGACCTGAATTCAGACAAAGGGAAACAACTGTCAACCAAACAGTGGCTTGCTAAACATGGCCTTGTAGCAAAACACTTAACAATAATGGATGCTCTTGGAAGCACGTTTGTTTCGCACAAGGCAAAATATGTTTCAGTTCTGGACAAACATATTTCAGGAAAAGTGTTTAATGAGGTAATATCTCTGTGTTTAATTATTTAATTTGTTTTGTTTTAACTGAACATTGTGTTATGATTTTTAGGTTTTAAAAGGCAAAAATAAATCAAAATGAATAAATGTACTTAACCAGCCATAATGCATAATTAAAAACTTAAAATCGTTTACATATAATTGCATAAACCTATTCACAAACTTTTAGTGATCAGAAACTGATGTAGGAACTAATTATAATTACTAATTCTAATAAGAACTAATTAGAGAAACTGATGTAGGAACTAATAATATTGTTTACATATTTACAAAAATAAAAGACAGAAATTCATTAACAGATAACCATGGCAGTTACTTTTTTCAACAATTTCAGATTATGCCATTGGCATATGTGTCTGATGATCAGCAGATGTATTTCTTCAATCCAAGTGGAATTAACTTAAAGGAGTATGAGAACAGAGTCAGAACTGCAGTGGACAAATTTAGAAAGTATGTCAAATGTCTTATTTTTATTTCCAAATCTGGAAAGTGAACCTTTTTATCCTGTAGGTACTTCATGAATTTACTTACAATATTTCAAAATTGTTAAATGTCATTATTATTGTGTGTAGGGTGAAAAAACTAGCTCCGTGGCGAAAGGGTTTTGGACGCAGTTCGTAATCCAGCATACTGCATTCGAAACACAGCTGCGAACAATTTGGCAGCAGACTGCCTTGGGTTTCGTTAACAAGGCAATACTTTTAGCAAAAAACAATCCCTTTTTTTTGAAATAATTTATTTTCCCTTTTTTGGTTTAATTTAAAAAACCTTTTTTTCCTTACATTTAATTTATCTTTCATCTCTTCACTCTTCAGTGCATATAGATCAAATGTTGTTTTTCTCGGTTATATTTTACCATTCTTAATTTTTTATGTATATTGCTTATGTTTAATCTATGGTCGCTATAGCAGTCTGCGCTTGGTATAGTTTTTGTGACTTTTAAGGCATTTCAATATCTTCTGTTGATGAGAATGTAGCATTTCAATATCTTCTGTTGATGAGAATGTAATCAATCTGATTTCTGATCTTATGCCATAGTTATGGTCAGGACTCCATGTCCATAAGTGCCTTGGGTGTTGTTGATACCAGGTATTTCCAATAATCACATCATGCTCTTTTGCCCACTGTACATGTCTGTCATACTGTTCCCCTAGTCCATACCTGCCTACTATTCATCCATCCTGTTGATTTCCAACTTTAGCATTAAAGTCACCCATTATGATATTTAATTCTTAATGCTTGCATTTCTTGAAGACATTCTTCAAATCATTACAAAATTCATCGATGCTGTCATCAATGCTGTCTGTTGGTGCATACATGTGTATGATGTTGAGATAAACAGGTATGCCATTCAGCTTTACTAGTAAATATTCTGTCTGACACAGCCCCATATCCTTTCATAGATTTTGATCTCTTGATTATAAATGCTACCTCTCGCTGTTATTTATCTCTACCAGAATGGATTATGTTATATTCCTCAGATGTTATCATGCCCATTCCTTTCCATCTGATCTCACGTATACCAAACATGTCTTCTAATTTCTTTCTTAATATTGTCAAATTTGCCAACCCCACTCATAGTTCTAATGTTCTATGTTCCCACTTTAAATGTTGGTAATATTTTGCTCTTGGTCACTTGCTGACTGTCTGGAGTCACCTGATGCACATGAATACCCCTTCCAGGCGAGGCTGCTTCTATGGAGCACCCATTTACGTCATTTCTCTCATTCTCTACGAATTTACAAAACATTATTTTCTAGGCAAATGTAGAGAAGGTAGTTGCCATTGCTTTATTTCTTAGCAGTGACTATACTGGTCGATGGCAGTAGCCATTGTCCTCCCACCAAAAAAAAAATATCTGCCTACCGTCGTGAAATCGGAGACCATAACCTACAACTATCTGTCTGCTGCTCTTCAACTTCGTCCACCACCTGCACCCATGACTTTACATAACCCTGATCCGAGGATGAAGGGGGGAGGGGGGGTTGCTAAACGGGTACTCTACCTTGCCAAAGGGTGTCCAGGTCCAGTAGGCTAACAGAGGGAAGTAGGCACCTTACTTCTCCTTTGATAGGGAGACTTACAAATCTGTTCTGTTTAGAGCAAGTGTTAAATAAATATTGTTTTTATTCACATACAGTGTAAAGTGTTATCATTGGCCAACAATCTTCTCATGTAATCAATTTCCATATAACATATTTTCACTATTCTTTCATAATTAACTGCTTACTATATTATTTTTCCGCTCATCGCAGGTTTCAGACTTAATCTTCGTTTTTTCATTCTAAACTTCTTAAACATAGCAATCTTTTTGTTTTTAACTTTAAAATATAATAATTGATGTGGATTTCAATTATTTGTTTAGTGAAAATTGAATATATAATTTGTAAATCCCATTGCTTTAAATTTATTTTTATTTTGTCTATAGGATTTAACAGAGATCGGCAGTATCATACAAGAACCAGCAGTGGCAGATTTACTCCAAATGAATGGATGCTTCCAGAATCAAAAGTGCTATTTCAGAAACAGGCAGAGAAGCGAAAAGCAGGTTCATTCAGTAAGCTGGCATCTGAAATATCTTGATTAAACCAAAGTGATATAAATGTGTTAAAATCTGGCTATAGAAGAATATGAGTAATGTAGGTATTCTATATTTTTTTTTCTGTTTTCTCATGCACTGATTTTGTATTGCCTTCTGTATATCTCTTAATATGGTGTGGTGATTTTGGACACAGGCATGGGGGAAAGTTAAGGCCATTGTGTTATGAAATAAGGGTTACCCTGTAGCTCACTTTGAGCGCCAATGGGCTCTATGCTGGGTTTATGGAATCCCATGCTAGACTGCTACTATATGTCCTCATCATACACTACAGATAGATGGCCATCATTGGGCTCAGTTATACTGGCAGGGGATTTAAGGGTTGGTGGCCCATTGATATGCAGTGACTAGAAACCATGATGTGGAAAAACCTCTGACACTCATCTTCTAAACCCCCCCCCTCCCCCAAATCTTGGGTAAATTATGACGTCCATCAAAGGTGTGCTCTCATTTGACAAATGGGTTTTAATGTCCACTGAGTGTGGTTGCTATGGCAAAGTGGTCAAGAGGTCTGACTTGGGCTCCGAAGGTTGTGGGTTAAATTCCGGGCCGCGTCCTTCAGTTCACGAGGGCATTTTTTTCAGAGACTACTGAGGGTCATCACTGGAGCTACGGGGTTCATGCTTTGTGTGACGCTTTCCGCGCTGCGGAAAGAGACTGAGCCATATTGGATAAAACCCGATGCAATGAAGTCGAGCCTATCGACTTTTAAGCGACTTTTTTTTTAAAAGTAACAATTAGGTTCAAATGTCCATTTAATGAGAATCCTATTGAGGTCATGTAATGTCCAACAAATCTACCAGAGTAGGCTAACCTAGTCAAACAGGCGCCATACAATTATGTCCAAAATTTTAAAAAAATATCTGAAGAAGAAGATATATCTATAAATTATAAATATCCGAAGAAGACGATATATCTATAAATGTACTGAATTAATTTACATGCAGTTTTTCATTTTCTGACAGCACTTATTATAGCTGTATTCAGAGCTAGCATTATTTTGGGACCCTGAGCCAGTTTAAAAACAGCATTTCACTGCAACAAAAGCATGTACACACACACACACATGAACATTTTTGTCTGTGTGGTTGGTAGCTTGTTGATACTGGTGTGATGGGGACAGAGTTGAGATAAAGTGAGTGACCAACGTTTCTACCGTGTGGTTTGTAGCTTGTTTATAATGGTGGGATGGGGATAGAGTTGAGATAAAGTGAATGACAACTGTTCTACTCACCATCTTTTCTTTCCACTGATACCCATTGTACTAGACTGGTTGATACTGGAACTGTACTGGTTTGGAAAACAACTCTTGCCACTATTGAATAGTGGAATCCAAGACCATTTTATTGATAAACCGGATCATTGACTATCATAGCTTCCAAACCAAGAATGTGGTAATGGTAAATCAGATCATTAACCACCATAGCTGCCATGATAGTCTCTTTAAAACTACCATGGTTACAGTGAAACAAGCCTGTGATCATGTTTTTTTTTGGTGTATTTCAGTTAAAAAGATTCATTGTGCTGCTTAATATATGTTGAACTTGTTCTGTTCTGTAGCATGCAACTGACAAGATACAACAAAATATGCAACGCAATAAATTTTGCAATAAATGTTTGTCTTCATTATTCACATTCATAATGTGAAAACATTGTTTTGAAACCAAAATTATTATCAAACCAAGACCAGTGTGCTGGTAAACCAGATCACAAACCACCATTTGCTCCCAATCAGTAGAGAAGAAATAAACCACAAAAATGCTTTGTTTATTTAAAATGTTTATAAAAAGGTTCCATGGCAAAAAGGTTATGAACGCAGTTTGTAATCCCACATACCACTTTCGAAACACAGCTGTGGGTGATTTGGCAGCAGACCGCCTAGCGTTGGGTTTTTTTAAAACATGGTATGCAGCAGATACAATATGAGTATAAACACAGCCAAAACCGAAGTAATGCAAGTTAGCAGATCGCCAGGCCCACTAAGTATACAGATAAATAGCACACCTCTGAAACAAGTTAAAGAATTCAAATACCTTGGAAGTATGATCACAGAAGATGGCAAATTAGACAGAGAAATTGAAATCAGATGTCAAAAAGCTAGTGCACTTACATATCAACTATCACCCTTACTGAAACATCCAAACATACCCATGTCCGCAAAACGACAGATAATAAACAGCATATTCACACCAACCCTATGCTACCAATCTCAAACCTGGACTTTATCCAAATTACACCTTCGCAAAATCAACACCTGCGAAATGAGATGCCTGAGGAGAGCTGCCAACTTAACAATCCGAGACCGAGTAAGAAATGTTACTATCAGACAGACTGTGGGATCAACACCTTGTGCCACATTTATTGAAAGACAGAAGATCAAGTGGTTTGACCATGTTGTTAGAATGCAACATCAGCAACTACCATCACTGGCCTTACATCAAAGATCATCTGCGACGAGACCACGAGGACGTCCAAGAAGAAAATGGATTGACAACATCAGAGACATTGTACAACCACACGGAATGACACTATCCAGTGCCGTCCACCGGGCGCTGGAACGCAAATTATTCCTCCCCACGACGCTTGACGGCAGAAGTGGAAGATGATGATGATGATGATGATGATGGGTGCCTGTCGTTCAGATAGCAAAGGAAAACTACTGAATGTAAACTTGCCAAGAGATCACAACAGCCAATAAATTCTGGGGTTGACTGTGACATCCTGTGAAAGGATATGCAGTTAACTATAAAAAGGCAATCTCTGATTGATTTTATATATAGTGTTTAAAAAAAATGACTGTGTTTATCTGTTGTCATTAGTCAACATATTGTTTGGTCTATTTAATTATGTAATTTTTCACACAGAACATGCAAGCACAAACTTACTTCAATCACAAATCATTGAATCAAACAAGCAGAGCATGATTTCAACAGTAACTGACAGTGTGGCAGGTTAGTAAATGTGATTGTTTGTAGTGTTAGCTAATGCACATCAAATGCATGAAAACTATCAATAAAATCTATATTAACTGGTTTTAAGTTGAGTTCAACTGAGTCAAAAACTGACATTGCAGAACTCTGGGCATCCCCCTATGTGCTCCATCCTTATCTTCAACAACCAGCAAAGAGTCCCAATACTATTGGTACCAGTGGAAATCTGATTATGTGTCCATCAGGTCTTTCCTTGGAGAACTGAGTGTCGGCCAGATCCTCTAGTCACTCCCTGTAGCATCATTTTCTCCAGACAATGATGATGTATCTGTGAAAGTGATTCTCTGTTGATATTTCTGCCATTTATTGTGAGACCTGGGACATTAGCCTTAACAATCTTATTGTCCTAAGAGCACATAAACAGAGACACCTTATCTGGTGCAACCACACATCTCTGTGTAACTATTAGTAACTTTGTTTACTGTCTCCTGCAACTCTTGTGCAATTTACGTCCTTTCTGTCCCCTGTCTATACATAAGGTTTAAGTAAGACTGGCTAGCCAGTTACTGAAAGCTATTCAGTGTTTGCAACAAGGATGTAGGAATTTCTACCTTGTTTCTACCACATGTCAATATATGAAACATGAGCATTGTTGAACAGTATCTTTTCATTTCTTTATGCTACCAGTGTCAGAATTGGACAGTATCAGCAAGAGATGCAAGTAGAATTGTAGCAACAGAGATGAAAAGCCTCTGAAGTGTAATGAATGTAGCCAGAAGAGACAAGTTCAGAAATATTAACATTACAAATCAAATGGGTAGAATTTCATTCAGAGACAAGTTAGAAGGCTTGGTCTGTGTGCAAAGACTACCCCTAAACAGCATGGACATATAGATACAATGGAAACAGAGCAAGAAATAACTAACCTTGCAAGCCATAGATCAGCCAAATACCAGAGCCCACAAACATCACTTTGTATTTAACCCACAAAAGGACTTTACCCAGAAAACTCTTCTTAACTAACAGGCATAACAGATACACATCTTACTAAGGGTATATGGTGCTAGCTCCATATTTTTATAGACCAATTGTCGCTTGATGGGAGATGTGGTCAATATCATACCAGTTGTCTTTTCTTTCAGGACATTTCCTGGTAGCCATGTTAGGCTCCATTGACCTGGGAGCCAAGGTCAGTTATAAATATTGAATACATGGCCATCAGGCCAGTAGGCTAGTAAACTAGTTACTGCACTGCTACAATTCCCACCAATTCTCTTTAGCGTTGCATAAATCTGAAGCCTGATGATGTTGCATGCCCATGTGAAGTAGTTGTTTCTTGGGCAACTTTTTTTTTTCTTCTAGTATTAAGATTAATTCTTCACTGACATTTTATGAATGTTTTCAGGTGACTGATGGAGATGTGTTAAAATAAATATAAGCTGTTCTGTTCTAACCATTTTAGGTTTATAAAATATGTAGCAATGACTTTTGTGTGCTGATTATGTACGCTAAATATATCTTGCACATTATCCCCAATATGTGATAGTGACATATGCATAGGTATTTTAATCATTTTTACTTCATTTCTTTAGTGCTTATATGTCTAGCTATTTAGTTTAAACCTGTAGTTCTTATACATGCATTTTCTATCAGTTTCTCTATTATTTTTATCTTATACTTGCAGACCTGAATTCAGACAAAGGGAAACAACTGTCAACCAAACAGTGGCTTGCTAAACATGGCCTTGTAGCAAAACACTTAACAATCATGGATGCTCTTGGAAGCACGTTTGTTTTGCACAAGACAAAATATGTTTCAGTTTTGGACAAACATATTTCAGGAAAAGTGTTTAATGAGGTAATATCTCTGTGTTTAATTATTTAATTTGTTTTGTTTTAACTGAACATTGTGTTACGATTTTTAGGTTTTAAAAGGCAAAAATAAATCAAAATGAATAAATGTACTTAACCAGCCATAATGCATAATTAAAAACTTAAAATCGTTTACATATAATTGCATAAACCTATTCACAAACTTTTAGTGATCAGAAACTGATGTAGGAACTAATAATAATGTTTACATATTTACAAAAATAAAAGACAGAAATTCATTAACAGATAACTATAGCAGTTACTTTTTTCAACAATTTCAGATTATGCCATTGGCATATGTGTCTGATGATCAGCAGATGTATTTCTTCAATCCAAGTGGAATTAACTTAAAGGAGTATGAGAACAGAGTCAGAACTGCAGTGGACAAATTTAGAAAGTATGTCTAATGTCTTATTTTTATTTCCAAATCTGGAAAGTGAACCTTTTTTTCCTGTAGGTACTTCATGATTTACTTACAACATTTCAAAATGGTTAAATGTCATTATTATTGTGTGTAGGGTGAAAAAACTAGCTCCGTGGCGAAAGGGTTTTGGACGCAGTTCGTAATCCAGCATACTGCATTCAAAACACAGCTGCGAACAATTTGGCAGCAGACTGCCTTGTGTAGGTTTTTTTTTTATAAAATGGTATGGGTGCCAGTCATTCAGAAAGCAATGGCAAACTACTGAACGCAAACTTGCCCAGGAATCATAAACAGCCAGAAAATGCTGGAGTTGACTGCTCCATCCATATTGTGCCGTGCCGATAAGCGTGGGCGGTCATGTTCTGCCATCTCACTCGATCACCAGAGTCGTGGATCAGCTCCGTGTTCCTGTCTCGACCATGCCATGTGACCAAGCCATCCAGGTATTTACTGCTCGGTTTTCCCCTTGGTCTCTTCCATTCGATCTTGCCAGTTGTCACCAAGTTCTCCAAGTAATTTCTTCTCATAACATGCGCAAAAAAATTTAACTGTCTATGTCTAATGACTCTAATCAGTTTACAATCTTCATTTGTTTCTTGAATGACTTGTTCATTGGTTTTTCTGTCTGTCCATGATATTCTTTGCATTATCCTCAGAAACCAAATTTCCACAGCCATCAGATGTTTTTCAGCTTGACTGCTCACTGTACATGCTTCACATCTATACAGAAGTACAGGTTCTATGTAGCACTTCAACACTCTTTTTCTCATTTCAATTGATATCTTTTTATTAGTCAGTATGTTTTTCATCTTGCAAAAGGCTACCTTCACAATGGCAATTCTTGTTCTAATCTTTTCAAGGCATCTCCCATCAGATGTTATGACTGTTCCGAGATAACTGTATCGATTCACTTGCTTAAGAATATACCCATTTACTCATATATCACATTGTGGTATTTCCTTCCTTGACTGCTACGTCCTGTAAAAGATATGCAACTAACTTCTTTAAAGGTTTCAAGTATCTTGGGAGCTGTGATACTGTAGTGGTTAGAAACTCACCTGTCAGTTCAATGGGCATTTATTTGAGTGCACATCAGAACAGATTTTTTTTAATTGACCAGGATTCCCGGGTTGACCCAGCCTAAAATGGTATCAGGAAATATCTTGAGAAGCAAGGACCGCTGGAGTGATGCTGACCACATGACCCACCGAGAGCCACGTTGTGTATATAAAATATGTCTGTGTCTAGCACCATATGTCCCAGCGCCTCAAGGCCTGTATAAGAGCCCTTTCATTATTTACATACTTTAAAATATAACTCTTTTTTTTGGCCATTAAATGTGTAGGCCTTGATGGATGATTGGATGGATGGGTATTAGAGTGTCTAAACTTACTGTGCCTATTCTATTGTGTTGCTATCTTTGTGTTCACAGACGATTAAATACTATTGTAAGGGAAGCATTGCCACCATCTTCAAGAACAAAGTGAGTTCATGCTTTTAATTTTAACTTATGATGCTGTAAAAGTTAATAATTTACATTTTTCAATATTAATCTAATAAAATATATGTCTTTTGATTTGTCGATTTTGCAAATTAAAACTATAATTTAAATATGAATCATATTTTGCAACAAAAGTAACAGATGATTTATATATAAGTATTTAGTAAACAAGCAAAAATAAACACTAGAAGCTGTGGAAATGTGTTTTTTTTAGAAGAATGATGAAAATTCCCCAGACAACCAAAATTAACAAACTTTTTTTAAGGAAGCTAAGACACAAAGACAATATATCATAAACATCAGAAAGAGGCAGTCATAATATTTTGGCCACATTATAAGAATACAAAAACTATAACATATTATGATAACTGGAAAGATTTGTGGAAAGAGAGATAGAGAAAGACAGCAAGAGAAACTAGTTCACAGTTTTGTGTCATGGCATGAAGGGTGTCAGCACACAAATTGATACTTGAGTTTTGTGTCATGGCATGAAGGGTGTCAGCACACAAATTGATACTTGAGTTTTGTGTCATGGCATGAAGGGTGTCAGCACACAAATTGATACTTGAGTTTTGTGTCATGGCATGAAGGGTGTCAGCACACAAATTGATACTTGAGTTTTGTGTCATGGCATGAAGGGTGTCAGCACACAAATTGATACTTGAGTTTTGTGTCATGGCATGAAGGGTGTCAGCACACAAATTGATACTTGAGTTTTGTGTCATGGCATGAAGGGTGTCAGCACACAAATTGATACTTGAGATTTGTGTCATGGCATGAAGGGTGTCAGCACACAAATTGATACTTGAGTTTTGTGTCATGGCATGAAGGGTACACAAATTGATTCTTGCCGTTGAAGATCTCAAGATGTGTTGAAGCATGATCACCCATGCCAGTCTTTTTTTTTTTGCATATCCTATTTACAGGACATCGCTGTCAACAACAGCACTGCTTTTATTGATTTATTGATGCCTTGACAAGTTTAAGTTCAGTAGTTTGCCATTGCTTTCTGAACCACCGGCTCCCATACCATCACTTTAAAACCAATGCGACATGGTCTGCTGCCAAATCGGTCGCAGCTGTGTTTCGAACGCAGGTAAGCGGCATTAAAAATCGTGTCCGCAAGACCTTAGCCACGGATACCGGCCATGCCAGTCTGCAAGGACTAAATAATAATGATAGCATAAGTATTTAAACAATGAAACTCTAAATCTTGTTTTGATATTTTTTTTCTGTTTACCTAAAGAACAGTTCATTTCTGTAACAGGTATGATTCTGACGAGCCTATCCCCCTTAAGAACAATCAGGAAAAGATGCTTCAGCTCTTGAAAGAAGCTGACTGGCCGGTAGCAGAGAAGGATGTTCATCTTCTCCTGGATGAAATTGCTAAAGGGGAGAAATACATAAACCAGTCCATAGTGCTTCGCAAGGCAGCAGCTAGTGGCAATACTGGTAATCATATAAAAGAGAAAAGGAATGCCTTACGTTCTTCAAGTGAGAGTTCACACAGGTCAAGGTCCAACAGTTCTGTGAGCTCACATCGCAACTCACAAAGGAGCGGGGTCAGTAACTAGAAATTATTTTCAATTTGACAAATTAAAAAGTGTTTTGCGCAGTTGAGATAAAACTGATAAAGAACCAAAGAATGTTTTCTTGACCATTTATATGTTCTGTAGCACAATATTTACTACCTAGCATTATTATCATAATTCTCATGATCATCATCAAGTGCCTTGACAACGTGTGTGGGCGATCGTGTTTCTTCACAATCCACACTCCCTACCAATAAAATATGCTTTACTTCACATTGTCATTATTCAGAATGCTAATCAGATTTTTAAATACACCTTCACACAGTAGATGTTATTTACTGGTCATTAAAGCCTACATTTTATATATTAATTATAGCTTTTTAAATAATTACATTGCATATTAGTTGCCAAAATGGTTAGTGTGCTTGCTTATGACGTGGTCTGGGTTCAATCCCCATTAGTGGCAGGATTATTTCTATGAAACCCAGCATCTTAAAATGTTGACCTCTCGTCCTTGACTCTGGGTCATAAATTACAAGTACCTCTGAAGTCGGAGTGGGTTCACCTCATGGCGAGGGACACTGTTAATAGGAAAAACTAATCCACGTGCAAAATTCAGTCCAGCACTACTAGAAGTAGTGTGTGGACTACACTTGAGTTCAAAGCAACCGGGTGCAAAACATAAAAATAGGTTGTGGATAATTTTTTATAATCTTCTGGGAATCAAAGGTATTAAAGAGACAACAGTGGAATATAAACTCTATGGACCGCTGAGTGAACTAAAAAAGACTGTTAGATTCATACAGGAGACAACATTGCAGTTATAGATGTATTTCAAGCGAACGAAAGAAAAAAAGAAAGAAAAAAAGGTATTAAATATAAAAGCTGGTTACCTTATCTCATGCCATGACTTAACATATGTTAAGGCCTAAAACTTTATATGCCTCTAGCAGTGTCTTGATTTGGATTGCTTTTACCTGTTAATATGGTTAAATGTAGAACTCTTGGTTACATAAAATATACTCAGAAAGCAAAGACTTCTGAAAATGCTTCTTTATTTTACTATATGCTTGGTGTGTTTCTTTTAGTACTGATTAACAAGCCATAATATTATTTTATATTACAATTTTAATGTTTAATAATTTCTTGTTTATATAGTCCCATTTGCTTATTGTATTACAGTCTATACTTACAATAAAATTACAATTACTATCTGTATCAGGGTTTAATGATTAAGGAGAAGTTTCATGTTTTTGGTCCTTATAATTAAGTGTCATGAGTCTTGGATGAAAAGTGGTAAATCTCACACACATAGGATATTATATTGTTTTTTATCTATTAAGTATTCACCAACTTAAAATGTGCTTTGTCTTTTTAATAAAATACTGCAATCAGGAATAACTAATTATAAAGTACAACTTTTATGGTTCATACATTTCTTTCTCTTCTTTCTCGGTGCATTTCTCTTCCAGAAGCCTTTGTATAATGTCCTAGTGTCTTTAAAGTTGTTCTGTAACAACAGTCAATTCAGTTCAGTGTATGCCTGTTTGAGAAGTGAGTGTATAATTTCATAGTGTCTTTAAATTTTGTAACAAAGGTCACTATAGTCAGCGCTGATGATCATCACTGCACTAAGGACATGTCCATAGGTGCTCTGATCTCCTATGTAATAAATATATAACTGTACAGTTATTAACTGTAACAGTTTGATGTTGACTGATTAGCATCACTTGGTGTGCTGCTCTTATCTGGCCAAGTCAGTCTTCAGTCCAAATGTTTGCATTCTAACAATTGCTGTTTATTCATTTAGTTGAAAGCCCTGATGTCAGACCAAGTCTCTACAGGCATTCATAGTCATTTAGTTGAAAGCCCTCATGTCAGACCAAGTCTCTAAAGGTATTCATAGTCATTTAGTTGAAAGCCCTCATGTCAGACCAACTCTCTAAAGGCATTCATAGTCATTTAGTTGAAAGCCCTCATGTCAGACCAACTCTCTAAAGGCATTCATAGTCATTTAGTTAAAAGCCCTCATGTCAGACCAACTCTCTAAAGGCATTCATAGTCATTTAGTTAAAAGCCCTCATGTCAGACCAAGTCTCTACAGGCATTCATAGTCATTTAGTTGAAAGTCCTCATGTCAGACCAACTCTCTAAAGGCATTCATAGTCATTTAGTTGAAAGCCCTCATGTCAGACCAACTCTCTAAAGGCATTCATAGTCATTTAGTTAAAAGCCCTCATGTCAGACCAAGTCTCTAAAGGTATTCATAGTCATTTAGTTGAAAGCCCTCATGTCAGACCAACTCTCTAAAGGCATTCATAGTCATTTAGTTGAAAGCCCTGATGTCAGACCAAGTCTCTACAGGCATTCATAGTCATTTAGTTGAAAGCCCTCATGTCAGACCAAGTCTCTAAAGGTATTCATAGTCATTTAGTTGAAAGCCCTCATGTCAGACCAACTCTCTAAAGGCATTCATAGTCATTTAGTTGAAAGCCCTCATGTCAGACCAACTCTCTAAAGGCATTCATAGTCATTTAGTTAAAAGCCCTCATGTCAGACCAAGTCTCTAAAGGTATTCATAGTCATTTAGTTGAAAGCCCTCATGTCAGACCAACTCTCTAAAGGCATTCATAGTCATTTAGTTAAAAGCCCTCATGTCAGACCAAGTCTCTAAAGGTATTCATAGTCATTTAGTTGAAAGCCCTCATGTCAGACCAACTCTCTAAAGGCATTCATAGTCATTTAGTTAAAAGCCCTCATGTCAGACCAACTCTCTAAAGGCATTCATAGTCATTTAGTTGAAAGCCCTCATGTCAGACCAACTCTCTACAGCATTCATAGTCATTTAGTTGAAAGCCCTCATGTCAGACCAAGTCTCTACAGGCATTCATAGTCATTTAGTTGAAAGCCCTCATGTCAGACCAACTCTCTACAGCATTCATAGTCATTTAGTTGAAAGCCCTCATGTCAGACCAAGTCTCTACAGGCATTCATAGTCATTTAGTTGAAAGCCCTCATGTCAGACCAAGTCTCTAAAGGTATTCATAGTCATTTAGTTGAAAGCCCTCATGTCAGACCAACTCTCTAAAGGCATTCATAGTCATTTAGTTGAAAGCCCTCATGTCAGACCAACTCTCTAAAGGCATTCATAGTCATTTAGTTAAAAGCCCTCATGTCAGACCAAGTCTCTAAAGGTATTCATAGTCATTTAGTTGAAAGCCCTCATGTCAGACCAACTCTCTAAAGGCATTCATAGTCATTTAGTTAAAAGCCCTCATGTCAGACCAAGTCTCTAAAGGTATTCATAGTCATTTAGTTGAAAGCCCTCATGTCAGACCAACTCTCTAAAGGCATTCATAGTCATTTAGTTAAAAGCCCTCATGTCAGACCAACTCTCTAAAGGCATTCATAGTCATTTAGTTGAAAGCCCTCATGTCAGACCAACTCTCTACAGCATTCATAGTCATTTAGTTGAAAGCCCTCATGTCAGACCAAGTCTCTACAGGCATTCATAGTCATTTAGTTGAAAGCCCTCATGTCAGACCAACTCTCTACAGCATTCATAGTCATTTAGTTGAAAGCCCTCATGTCAGACCAAGTCTCTACAGGCATTCATAGTCATTTAGTTAAAAGCCCTCATGTCAGACCAACTCTCTACAAGCATTCGTAGTCATTTAGTTGAAAGCCCTCATGTCAGACCAACTCTCTACAGGCATTCATAGTCATTTAGTTGAAAGCCCTCATGTCAGACCAACTCTCTACAGGCATTCATAGTAATTTAGTTGAAAGCCCTCATGTCAGACCAACTCTCTACAGGCATTCATAGTCATTTAGTTGAAAGCCCTCATGTCAGACCAACTCTCGACAGGCATTAATAGTCATTTAGTTGAAAGCCCTCATGTCAGACCAAGTCTCTACAGGCATTCATAGTCATTTAGTTGAAAGCCCTCATGTCAGACCAACTCTCTAAAGGCATTCATAGTCATTTAGTTGAAAGCCCTCATGTCAGACCAACTCTCTAAAGGCATTCATAGTCATTTAGTTGAAAGCCCTCACGTCAGACCAACTCTCTAAAGGTATTCATAGTCATTTCATTGAAAGCCCTCATGTCAGACCAACTCTCTAAAGGTATTCATAGTCATTTAGTTGAAAGCCCTCATGTCAGACCAACTCTCTACAGGCATTCATAGTCATTTAGTTGAAAGCCCTCATATCAGACCAAGTCTCTACAGGCATTCATAGTCATTTAGTTGAAAGCCCTCATGTCAGACCAACTCTCTAAAAGCATTCATAGTCATTTAGTTGAAAGCCCTCATGTCAGACCAACTCTCTAAAGGCATTCATAGTCATTTAGTTGAAAGCCCTCATGTCAGACCAACTCTCTAAAGGTATTCATAGTCATTTAGTTGAAAGCCCTCATGTCAGACCAAGTCTCTACAGGCATTCATAATGTTTGCTTGATCTTTTGTTTGACCCTCTGACAGGAGCTAGAGCCAGTCAGCTTATCTGCTCTATCATTGTCATCACCCTGCGTGCCCTGACATAAATATCCATGTAATTCAATAAATTGTGGACCTATAAAGAAACTTAATCCATTACTTGTGTGTGAAAGCTACCTTAACTGTTTGGACTGCACTTAGTGTCATTTTGTATGTAACCATGAGTGTGGTTTTATGATTCAAGAACAAGTAGTGGTATTGTTACCATTACTTCCATTGTCTTGCTGCTTATTATTGTAACAAATGCACTACTGGCTTCCTGGATGATTCTGTACACATGAGCGTACCCAGAAGTCTCAGCGCTCAGAAGCTCCATGCACGAATCTGATGCCAAACAACCAACAAGTCTGTATCTGTACACACCATCATCAGTTTTCACCAATGTGGGCCTCAACCTCTTTAATATACTGCCATCAAATTCTACTCTCTGCATCACTTGTTGAATTTTATAAGTACAAAAAGATGTCTCTAAATCTTTGGTGAGCTGGTGTCTATTCTTCTGCATGATCAGTATTCGCTCACATACTATTTGACAGTGATGTCAGCCCAGCTTAACAACCATCATTTACCTCTATTTAACCTGTTTCCCTCTGTCTCTTTTAAGCACTATTGAATACTCCTTTATTGTGAGATATAATTGTGTCCTTGTCATCCTTATTCTGTGTTCCTGGATTAAGAAATGGAGAAACCTACTGTCACATAGGGTGCATCTCTAGTGCCACCGAGGATGTTATGCATAGCTTCATGTTAAATTCTCCCAAGTCTTTCAGTGTGAGTTTTGCTGCCAGTGAGGATGACCCAGGTGAATTCAGTGGATGAGAGGATCAAAGCTTGACACAGAAATACCAACAGAATTTGCTTGATGTTGGCAGCCACTGGCAGTCATTGCTGCCAGACTATTGAAGAACTTTCATTATGACATACTCATTATGTTCTTTCAAGCAAATATGTGGTCATATTTTACTCCAAAGTATGTCATTGAGTTAGTTCTGGCAATGTCATCTCCACACAGTTTTACAATAGGCATATCTGCCTTAACAGTGTGATTGCTAAAGGAGAATCATGTCACTACTGCTTTTGTGGGACTGATCAGAGCTTTAGATAAATCACATCAGGCAGTGTTGTAGTCAAGTTAATTCTGAATTGCACTTGCAATCTCATTTCTGTCTTTTCCCCGTCGATACCCCAGAATGTCATCATTGAATGATGGTGTGCTTTATCTCCCATCAAGTGGTTGTCCCGTGATTGTCACTGTGTGCACACTGAATCTGACTGATGGTAGAGTAAAACAATATGGCAGATATGTATGCAGTATCCCTAGATCAGGTGATAGAACACTACATCTGAATACCACCTTTGTCTTAAACATCTTTCCATCAGTCTCACAACATCAATAATTCAATAATCCATGTTTATTTATATTGTATCTGTTACTTCCTTGTATTAGCACAATCATGAAAAACAAATGTAATAAGCCTTTGAATGGAGGTTTTGCTTGACGTTGATATATACTTATAGACATTGCTGCATTTTAACTGAATGGGCCATCATTCTCTGTATAAGAAAATTAAAGGTGTTGTATTTTTTATTTCAATAATTAGAAAGCAACCTAGGCATATATTTATATAGTTTTTCCATTAAAGAGAATTTTATGGGATTAACATGATTATGTGAACAGTATGTGCAATGCCTCATAAGGGATGTAAAAGTGTCCTTTACCATATGCCCATTACACCTTAAACTTTGATTAAATCAATTATTCATACGGCCACAGACTTATTTAATTAATTCTTTTATCAATAAATACGAAAACAAGTAATCTCTGGTACAATCATTGTTCATAATTGCTGTAAATTTTTCCAGTTTTGTTTAATCAGTTTAAATTCAAATAAAAATTGGGTATATTTCTGAATGGTTTATGTATTGTTTGTATGAATACATGTGTTCCTTGCCAGCAATATTATGCCATGTCTGTAATGTTATTTATGTTGATTACAGAAATAATTCAACATGGATGATAAATGGTAAACGCTGGGTGTGGTAAATTAGTGAGCTGAGTTGAGCTAAGAACTGACATCATTGCACTTAGAACATTCCCATAAGCGCTCAGTCCCATCATTGAACAGCCAGCAAAGAGTCACACTACTAATCATTCCGACAGCTATCTGACTGAAAGTTCTCCTGGTCTTCCCTTTCAGTTTTAAAAATCTTCCAGAACCCCTGCCAATCCCCCGTAATCTCATTCTTTCCAAATACAGGTTCTCAATCTGTTCCTACCTGGTCCCTCGGGTGCATGACCATCTCTCCTTTGGCCATAGGTAATCTACCACCAAGAGGTGCATTCCCTACCAGCCTATCAGCCTGTTCATTCCCCCGTACCCCCGCATGGCCAGGGCAAAAAATCCAAACAATTCTCACAATCTGTGACCTCTGAAGTGAGGTGAGCCATTCCACATGAAACATTTCTTTCTCCACCTTACTAAGCATACTCCTTCGAGTCCTGCAATGAATACAATGTGTGTTGCAGTGGTCTCTTCTAACCAATGGAATGCCATTGTTACTGCTTTCCACCTCCATTCTCATGCTGGAGGTGGTAGTCCTCATATACCAGACTCTCCTTATTTAAGAATAGTCCATTAGTCTTCGCTATAAAACCCCAACCATTATGCTTGTTTCTCACAACTGACCCATTGGTGTAGATCACCATGTCACCTTGATGTGTGATACTCTGGATCAGTTGTTGCACCTCAAACTCTATGTGGCATGCTGCCCATTCTCTGCACTCTGACCCAGTGTTACTATTACATTGAGCCAGTCTGACATGTCTTCCGGTTACTTGAACCAACTCTTTTTTACGATTGATGGCTCTCTAGATCACACACACCTGACGTATAGATATTTTTTACCTGTGCCATCCTAAGACCTACTTCATCTTAGTATATGACCCTTGACCATATCCATGGCTTTCTGCAGGGTGTAATCCCTATCTGCAGCAACTCTCAGGTACCATTTGGCTTCAAGGACCCTATGCCTATCCACCGTCGTTGGTAGCTGCTAGGATATGCCTCATGCATATAATTGGTGTGTCCTTTGTACAACCCAGGACCACCCGCATGGTAGCATTCTGTATGCGCTCTTTCAAGCTGGCTCTTTGATACTGTCAACAGCCCCAAACCCTACTCAGTAACGGAAATTATTAACTGCTGAAAGAGCCTGTAAAGCATCCTCTGCTCTGACCCGGTTGCTGCCAACACCATCAATGCATTAAGTCCCCTACCAGCCTTCACCACCAAAGCCTCCACATGATCCTTAAAAGACAAACACCTGTCAAAGGTGATAACCAAGTACTTCAAGTTACTCTCACTATGTATGAAAAGGACATCCATTCAATATCATACATAGGCCATCTGCCTTCACGATCCGGTTATCCAGAGAGTACCACACAAATGATGCCTTGTCTGGGTTTATAATGGCCCCTGCATCCCTGCACCACTCCGACACCCTGCTTACTGCCATCTATAAGTCTTTAGCCAAACTTTCTCTGTCTCTGCTCTGTCTGTACACTAGCATATCATTGCAAATGTCAAAATTCTCCCAACACCTTGGTGACTCAATAGCAGCGACTTTGCTCATGTAGACATTAAAGAGCAGTGGGGACATGGCAGATCCCTGTGGCAACTCAGGTGTAATAGTACAATGGTCAGAAGTTCAGGTAACCCATGCAGCAGTGCAGCCTTACACTTATAAAGGACTGCCACAACCCATCTGACAAGGCCAGGGCAGACCTCCATGTCCAACAGAGTGTATATCAACTGATCATACCTGACCCTGTTATGTGCATCCTCCAGGTCAAGAGCTACTGTCACTCTCTTGTTTATCCTGGAAGCTCTCATAGACATCAAATGCAAAAGTTGACGCATTGGCCCAGGGTGTCCTTCCCAGGCCGGTAACTCCTGAGCCCTTTGGGAAGCAGAATACGACTTTCCAAATGTCACTGGAGCCTGCGAGCTACTATCTTTTCGAGGACTTTGCCAAAAGTGTTTTGCAGGGTTTTGATTTGGTATCCATTAAGTCTGGAGGGATCCTTACCTGGCTTTGGTAGTGGGACCAGGTAGCTGTGCAGCCAATCCTGGGGTATTTCCACCATTGTCATGCTCAGGCTGAAACAAAGAGCCTTCTCCTCCAAGTCCCCATCATTCAAGTTCCTCATATGGGTGTACCTTACCCCATAAATTATTGAAATAATTAAATGTTCTAGTTAAGAAACTATTCTGTTTTTATTTATATTTTAATTGCAAAAAAATTTTAAAACCATCAAGCATATACTATTGACATGCCTAATTAGTGTTATATTTAGTTTATTTTTAAATAATGCATCTCATTGTACTTACTGGGTGTACCAAGAAGATGAAAAGTGTGAAAATAATTTATGGAAGTGAAAATAAAGTATGTAAATTACAAATGTATTAATGTTGGCATTTAAGCTATAGTTAAATTATTGCCACCTAAGGAACCTTAAGTCTTCTGTGATTAATCAGCAAATTAAGTGTATAATTTTATATCACAGTTAAACATTTATTTGTTTGTTTTTCAAGATGAAATTTTACAATAAAACTGTGGCATACATTCTAAAACATATATTTTATGTATTATTTTAATTATTGCCAGAAAAACAAGACATGTTTGCAGTGCAGGATACACAAGATTTCTTTTAACTTCACATTTGTTGTGTAATAAATTCGACACATCTGTGATACTTACCAAAGATTTATTTTGTATGGGTTTCAGGAGAATTTCCATAATTTTAGATAAACAGTTTTCAGTTGGTGTTTCCGGTAAAATGGCGCCGACGTGACGAGTTTATTATGTGGGAGATGCTGTTTAGTGGTTTCCTGTAGGATTATGTGGTGTTATTTCTTATTCCGTTTATTGGAAGTGTTCACAAGAAGCCACGGAAGGCAGGTGGTTGATGAAATTTTGAGGGCAGCCGATAGATATTTGTTGGTTATAGTCTCAAGTTTCACGACGGCAGGCAGAGGATCTCTTTTGCGAGACAATGGCTGCGGTCAACCGACCAATATGGTTACTGTCATAGAGGAAAGCAATGGCAAACTACCTCTTTAAAAGTGCCTAGTACATTATGATTCGCCTAAAGACTGATCATTGCAAGACTCTGGTGATTGAGTGAAATGGCGAAGTCATGACCGCCCACGCTTTCCGGCATGGCACATGAATTGATTGAATTGATGTAAAAGCTAACATGATAAAACTTTACATTCATTTGCATCTTCTTTTTCATACTTATATATTAAATATGTACATAATGTAAGGTAAGACAGTTTAACATTAGTGTAAACACTAATTTGGGAAAATGTGATATATATTTTGGGAAATTTAAAGGATTAGCTTTCTGAATTTTTTAGTTTCTCAAATTATTTAGTCTTTTCTTCTTGTAAACAAAATACATTTCTCAACAAATACTTTAACAATCCTATTTTAAGGGATACAAACCAACTGTAATAAATAGACACATATGTAATAATTATCAATTGCAATAATGCAAGCGTGCAGTGACAGCATTCTAAACAATGGCCACAGCACAGCAGAAGCAGAGTTGTTGGTCATGTCGTACAGTCATTAGGTCGTGACTTGTAATAACTATTGGCTTGGCATGCTTAAGACATTGGACTCCCAATATGTACAACTGGAGTGCGTTATAATGAAGGGATGAGAATGATTTTGGGGTGCACAAGAGATACCCCATTGCAATAATGAGGTTTTTGTTAGAGGGTTTGTCAATAAAGTCCAGGAATTCACTAGATCAAGCCAAGGCCTATATGCAAGTAACTGCTGATAAATACTATTCCTCTGCACATAAATTTAGATTACACTATAGAAACGTGAACTAAGCAGTTACTACTGTTACTGGTGTCACTGTTGGAAGGATTACAATAGTAGAACATGTAACCAGGGGGACAGAATGGATACTCATGTTAAGCTTGATGTCAATAGCCACACAGTTTGTTACTTAATGACCAGTACAGGAGGTAAAGGTAGTTTGGTGGCAGATCTGGCTATTGGAGTGGTAAGCATTAGACCGTTTTATATTATAGGCCACAACATAATAACTTGCACTGGGCCCCTTTTAGCCCTCCTTTCCATGCCAGGCAATTTCCAAAAAATGATAAAATGTTCTTAAATTACCAGTACAATTATGAAATGAAGGAATTACAGGACAACATAGCTGTTAGTATACTTGTCTAACAGTGCAGTGTACCAAAATAGAAGGCATTATTTTGAAGATCTTTACATGTAAAGAGCCCTGGTGATGATGTTAGAGTACTTGCCAATCAGCACAATGGTCCTGGGTTCAATCAGTTTCTCTTTGAAAGTAAAGATGTCCGGTCTAATACTGACCACATAATCCCTTGTGTGGTGTACATAAACTTAGTTGTCATGAAAATTTTAAACATACACTCATTTTATATTTTGTTGACTAAATGTGTATCTGTTTAGGAAAATTCTCCAAGAAGATCAAGGTCACGGTCTCTTTCAAGTCACAATGTTAATTCTGACCCTGAAAAAGTTGATCTGCCGAGAAATGAAATATCTTCTTCAAAAACAAGGTCAAGATCAGGTTCTAGCGGCAGTAGTAGATCACATTCCTAGCCTAAGATCTCGGCCAAAGAGCCCCATTCAAGTAAATCTTTCCAGAAGATCAACTTCAAAATCCCCATCTGAAATTAGTAATAAATCACTTACAATGCATAGTGGGCACGAAATAAGGCCTGAGGTAACTGCATCATCTACTTCAGCTGAGAAACATTTGCAGGAGACAATCAAAAGGCTTGTCTGATTCCAAGTCGTGGTCATCAGTCCAAGAAACTCAATAATCCTTCAGCTTCTGCTTGGAAATCCTACAATCCACAATTAATTTCTTCCGGTAAAAATAATAAGCTTAAAAGCACAGAAGGACCTCTTTCAGCAAGGGAAAAGCTAAAGACATTGAAACATAAATCTATCCTTTTGGTCAGAAGAAGGTCACATAAATACAAGGAAAAGGTGAGTACTATTTTAATATTATGTTAGTATGATTAAGATAATATATCCTGTCAGACTGAGTTGCGTGAAAAATACAAGATGTTTGCTTCATTTTTGGCACATTGTATAAAGAGTCATGGCTTGCTATATAATCATAAACCACTTCTGTTACAATATCATGGATAGACTGTTGAACTGTTAAGGCCTATGAAATGTTTTTGTTTCTGGCTATGATTTTTCTCATTTTGGACTGGTAGTACATGGTTGTGACCCCCAGCTACTGAGTTGAGTGTGTGGAGCCACACTGTGAGCTGTGGATGTAAAATGGAATGCTTTTTAATGTCCGTAGCGATTTGTATTGTGAACCGCATGTTCAGAATAATGGTGGCCAGCCGGTTGTTGAACTAGCTGGTTTTGCCTTTTGCAGTAATGTGTGTGCAACAGCTGGTTTTCTAGTGACTGCCACTTCCATCGAAGATGAACTGTAATTTTAGTGGCGGACTATTGTGTTGGCATTCTGGCAGTGGCCTTATGCCTGTGTGTGCTGTTGGTTTGTCAGGACTTCTGTATGTTCCACTTTTAACATGGGACAGTGAGGAGCATTTTGAGTGATATTTACTGGCACAGAAGTGGAGCATTATGGGATGACCCGTGGCCATGAAGTTGGAACTGTGACTAACAACATAAACCACTTTGCAGTAAAGGTGGTAATAGATCACTAGCAATTTGTATCCTGAGCCTTCGTGGTACTTTCTGCTAGGCTGTATTCTGGCCATATCTTGATCTTGTTTGTCCATTCATTTCTTTGGCACCGTCTAGCTCTTTGGCTGTCAACTTTTCCCTGGATTATGGTTTTCAGTAGACTTTTATGTCATCTGATGTGGCCAAAGTTCTTTGTCTTTCTCATGTTTTTCTAATAATAGGACCCATTTTATATTGGGTTGTTCCAGAACTTCTTTTTTTTCCTTTTAAATCTCCCCCAGTGTTCTGAAAACTCACATTTCAAAGTTCTCCATTTTAGGCTTCATCTTTTTTGTCAAGTCCATGTTTCCACTCTATAAAGTAATGTTGTCTTCACATTGCATTTGATGCGTCTCATTGAATCCTCGTAAGGTGATGGATTTTGTTTCTGTAGGGGCGAACCTGCACAGTTCGTGGCGACTGCACAAGTCATGTGGCCTTAATTTCTAAAGACCCCACTGTCCTACACCAAAAGGTACTATAGATGGTAATGAAAGTTGTTATTTTTAAATTTGAGGACTCTATCACTGGCTTTTAATATTTACTTGAATCTTGCAGATTCTGCAGTTGTGGGCACTGTCAATAAGACTGTGTCGACTGCTTATCTAAGATTAATATTGTGTCTTCTGATGGTTAACACTGATACAGCTTCAATATCTTTGAAAATGCTTTCTGTATATAAGTCAAACAGACCCTGGGACATTATAGACCCCTGCCCATCACTTAGTTTTATAAGTATCATCAACAACTGATGATACATATTCACAGTTCACAGTATTAAAGATGTTAGTATTGTCTATGAACATTTTTGTGGATTTTAAAAAGGCTTATGATAGTGTCCATAGGAATAGTCTATGGAATGCTATGCAGGAATTTGGAATACCAAGGAAGTTAATCAACATGACCAGACTATGCATGGAAGATACTTATAATATAGTAACATATAAAGGCAGGAAATCAGACCCTTTCCAAATAACATCTGGCTTGAAACAGGGTGATGCACAGGGTGGCGCTCCTTTTCAGTCTGGCTCTAGAGAATGTTGTAAGGATGGTAAAGGATGAATGTGCTATTGGAGGAACATCCAGACTGCTTGGTTATGCAGATGATATAGATATTATAGGGGAAAATGAACAAAAGACATTGGAAATATTGACTCACTTAAAGGAAAAAGCTCAACAAATGGGGCTGGTTATCAACCAAGATAAGACAGAATATATGGTAATTTCAAGAGAAGGAACAGCTAAAAACTCTGGCCACATACAAATAGATAATATGACCATTAAAAGAACGGAAACATACAAATACCTGGGTACAATCTTCAACTGCTCCAACATAATAAGGGAAGAAATACAAGCTAGAATCAACTCTGGAAATAAGATATACTATGCACTACAACATCTGCTAAAATCAAATGCGCTATCTCGTAACACCAAGATCACAATATACAAAACACTGATTAGACCAGTTGTGCTGTATGGCTCTGAAACCTGGAGTACAACTAAAGGAGACGAAGCCTTGTTACAAACCTTTGAGAACAAAGTCTTAAGACGCATCTTTGGGCCTATTAGGGATACACAAAGTGGAGAGTGGAAAAGAAGAAGCAACAAAGACATTTATGATCTGTTTAAGTCCCCGCTAATCACTGGTATCATGAAGGCTAATAGACTGCAATGGCTGGGGCATATAGAAAGAATGGAAGATAATAGGGAAACAAAACTCGCTTACACTCAGGAAATAAATGACCGTAGACCCCGAGGTAGACCAAGAAGACGGTGGAGAGATAATATACATACAGACCTACAAGCACTTGGAATCAGCGACTGGCAAGAGAAGGTCAACCAGAGAGACGAATGGAGACGGCTTGTATCTGCAGCAAAGAACCTCAATGGCTCGGAATGCTGAAGAAGAAGAAGAAGAAGAAGAAGAAGAAGAAAAGAAGAAGAAGAAGAAAAGAAGAAGAAGAAGAAGAAGAAGAAGAAGAAGAAGAAGAAGAAGAAGTAATCAACAACTGAGCATCACTGTATCAGATATTTGCCAGCTGTTCCTAATATTTGTTTGTAATAAACTGAATATCCTTGCTATCACAATTTATCATTTTCAGGTTTATTATTAATTGTGAATAATTCACAATATTAAAGATGTTAGTGTAGTATCCTTGATATCACAATTTATAATTTTCAGGTTTATTATTAATTGTGAATAATTCACAGTATTAAAGATGTTAGTATTGTCTATGAACCACTGCCTGTGCCATGGAGTTTGTGCTGTGTGTTGAGTGATCTTGTGTGATCTGTGGAAGGAGAATGGAGCACCTATGGAGATATCTGTGTGTGATGAAAGTGATCCTTTATAAACCAAACCAAACTGAACAAGAGAATCTTTCAAGTACAGAAAGCAAATTAAGGGAAACAACTTCAATGTGAACATTATTAAAAGGACATATCTGTTGTGAGTAGAAGTTAGGCAAATGTGTCACAGATTATGTCAGATTAATCAAAACCAGGACCGGTATGGCAATCTTTTAAAAAGCATCACAACACCATATTCTGGTTTTATGACTGACTGCTCATAAATTTATTCTTGGAAAATTATGTGGTGGTTTCTCCTTGCTTTCCTCAACCACATTAATTGGTTTATAGCTATATTCTATTGTGGATAACTTTCTGTAAAATGTTGCCTAGAGCAGGAACAAATTACAGACTACTCTTGACTATTTCCAACTGTCGAAGGATGTTTGACATGCACTGTCTGCACACAGAACTTCCTATTTTTGCTTGCCTTTATCCATATGGGAAAGGCTTCTGGAGTAAACCCTGAGGACAAATCCGGAGATGGAGTCCCTAAGGCAGTTTCATGTTGTGTGTCTTATTTATTTCTGTATATTTAGTAAGTGATGAGAGAAAGGAGTCACTGAGAGGAAAGACAGTGACATCAAAGGTATATGATGACATGATGTATTATACCCCTAATGTTTATCTGATTCAGATCAAATTTAAAATTAGTGAGTAAATGCATTCCTAGATCTTAAATAGTTATAGAGATTTGATCGGTAGTTCTATAGTTGTCTTCTCTACATCACGTCATGACTTTATTGGTAGTGTAGGTAGATCAATCAATCATGTGCCATGCCGGAAAGCGTGGGCGGTCATGACTCGCCATTTCACTCGATCAACAGTGTCGTGGATCAGCTCAGTGTTCCTGTCTCGTCCATGCCATGTGGCCAAGGCATCCAGGTATTTTCCTCTCGGTCTTCCTCTTGGTCTGTTCCCCTCGATCTTGCCAGTTGTCACTAAGTTCTCCAATCCATGCATAGGTAGATGCATTGTCTTTTTAAGTTGTGCAGAGGTCTGGGGTAATGATTTAATGACTGAGTTGATATCTTGGCTCACCAATTGTGGAGGTACTGAGGATTTGCAATGAACAAATAATACATGTCATAAATGACAAGCCGCTGGAGGCTGAAACAGAGACCTAACTTAGACTTGTCATTTGGCATCACTTGTAGATGTAGCAAGCCTGAACACAGGGAAGGACAATGTTGATACACTGATAATGAGTGCAACACAGGAACGAGTAGTATGCCAACACGCTGACATCCATTGAGAGACACAATACCAAACCCAAGTGCAGTTAAAAACTTCTGTTTAGTCATTCAAACAGTTATGATATTTTATAATTGAAAATTTTGAATAAAAAACTTATTTACCTGTTAATTTCTGATAAACCATATGGTGCAAAGTTAATTGTAAAACTTTGAACTCACACAGGTACATAAGCAAATTAGCACATCACGAATTGTTGAGAATGTCCAGAACTCATCAAGAAAACGCAAGGACAAGGTCCATATAACATTGAAGCCCATTACAGGTCAAAAGGTCATTGCTAAAATGTTTGAGGATGGACTGTATTACCCAGGTTTTTGATACTTACATATTAAGTTTGTTTGTTTCTAAATGTACACCATAATCTAAATTAGAAGCATCTGTTCATTGTACATTTAATTTTTTCAATTATTTCTTTCTAATAGTTTTATTTCTTTAAAACATGCAGGCTACACATTTCTCAATTGTTTCCCACTTTTTCAATGTTTTCATACTTGTTATCCCTGACAAACAGGCAACTAACCATTTAATCATCATCATCATGTGCTATGCCGGTAAGGTGGATGGTCATGTTTCGCCATCTTACATGATCACCAGAGTCATTAATCAGTTTTGTGTTCTTGTCCTGACCATGCCATGTGGTCAAGCCATCCAGATATTTGCTTCTCTGCATTCCCCTTAGTTTTTTTTCCTTAATCTAGCCAGTTATCACCAAGTTCTATAGTTAATTTCTTCTCTTAAAAGTGCCCAAAAAATTTGACATGTCCTACATCTAATTTCTCTACTGAGTTTGCAGTTTTCATTTGCCTCTTGTTGGACTTGCTCATTGGTTTTTCTGTCTGTCCATGGTATTCTTTGCATTTTCCTCAAAAATCCAGATTTCCGCTGCCATTAGATATGTTTGAGCTTGTCTGCTTGTCGTCCACGTTTCATATCCATACAAAAAATACCGGTTCTATGTAGCACTTCAACACTCTTTTTCTCATTGCAGTTGACATCTTTTTATTAATCACTATGTTTTCCATTTTGCAAAAGGCTATCCTTGCCATAGCGATTCTTGCATTAATCTCTTCAAGGGCACATCCCATTTGTTGACTGTTCCAAGATAGTTGTACCAATTCACTTATTTCTTCTTCTTCTGCGTTCATCCTAAGTGTTTTTTCAGATGTGAATGCGGTGTGTCTAAGTTATGCGCCCTTGGGCTGAAACCCTTTAGCGTGCATTTTTAACCAGGTTAGCATTCCTGGGGGACTCTCACTGTTGTGGTGCCGTCCACATACCATCTTGTCAAGTTAGAATGGTCCAAGACTTCACGGTCATCCCTCAAAGAAAGGCAGGGACAGTCCATGACATTTTCCACCATCCAGGGAGGCTTCCATAGTTGCAGAGCTGACACATAGTGCTCTGGTGCTGGGTTCACCCCAGGTATCGTCACGTCCTGCACATGGCTGCTTTAATTCCTCACTTCCGTGTCTTGGGCTTTTTGTGCGCCCCAGGTCGCTCCATTCACTTATTTAAGAATATTCCCATTTATCCTTATATTACATTGTAGTATTTCTTTCTTCTTAGATACGACCATTATCTCTGTCTTCTTACAATTTAATTCTAACTCTAGTTGTTCACTGTGTACAATGACTGTATATACTCAATAGTTGCAGATCCTGTTCATTGTCTGCAACCAATACTGTATCACCTGCATATTAATGTTGCTTCATGTTATTTTCCCCAATGCTGATTCCTCTTATATCTTCTAAATTTCTAAAAATATTTTCACTGTACAGGGAAAAAAGATCAGGAGACATTACACATCCATGTTGCACACTTCTCTTAATAGACTGATATTGACCTACTTCATTATCAATCTTTATGGCAGCTTGTTGTTTCCAATATATGCTTTTTACAAGTCTAAGGTCTTTCCCATCAATTTGTAGATCTGCAAGCATCTTCATCATGTTGAAATGTCTTACTTTATCAAAAGCCTTTGTGTAGTCAATGAAGCAAAGATGTAGGTCTTTGTTTACCATTGATTATTAGCAAAATCTTCGTGATGTGGCTCATTATGCTAATTGTTCAATGTTGATCACATTTCAAGGCTGCTGATTTCTTTGGGATTGCTATAAATATTCATTCATTTAGTATGTCCCTTGCAGAACCTCACTCCCATAACAACCTTCTGGAAAATCTCTAAATCATAAGCGAGATGTCTCGCATCCAATACACCCATCCGATACACCCATCTGGAGATCATCTGCCACATCCTGCACCCATCTTCTCTTTGGCCTTCCTCTTCTTCTCTTCTCAGGCATATACCCCTCCCTATAAATATAGATTAACATAATTCAGAAGGTATATCTCCAATACCACATATTATGTTCAGGGTGTTAGGTCTTAGTCAGATATGACTGAGCTACGGTAGATGGTACTACCTGCTTTCTGTTAGTGCTCAATGTTGGGCGGCGGTCAGCAAACCCTACACCACTACCAACGGCTTCAGCTAGGAGGGGTGTAATAGGGAGGCTACAAGCCTTACCTCAGTGCGAGGAAATGCAACCTTAAGACTAAATGTCATGGCAGGGCAGACCAGGCCTTAAGTCTTGGTCAGCAACTGGTCTAGGATGGAAGCTCCGATAGGCGGACAGTTAGAGCATTGCTTTGCTGATCCAGCAGCTTCAGCAGCTTGTCTTGGTCCAGGCATATTGGATGTTACCTTTCCTCTGGAGTAAACTAGGCAGGCCGAGAGAGGGATCATGCTGCATGGGCAACACATGGTCTCTAAACTCAGCCCAGGCTTTGTGTTATAGAGAAGTATAACTCTATTTGCTGGTCTCCGTGGCCAAAGGCTTGCGAACGCGGTTTGTGAGCCGCTTGCCAGGTATTCGAAGTGCAGCCGCGACCGATTTGTTCCGTAGACCGTGTCGCGTTGCGTTATAATGTGTTGGTATGGGAGCTGGTCATTCAGAAAGCAATGGCAAGCTACTGAATGTAAACACTTGCCTAGTACATCAACTGCAGCTGAAAATGCTGGTATTGACTGCAACATCCTGCAAGGGATATGCAACATTTAAAAAAAAAATACAAATAAACCCCATTTTACAAACTATTGTCTGCCAAGACGGCAAAGTGCCAGCCATATATTGTGTTCAGCAGTCTGGTGACTTTGTCTATTCCATATTCTTCTAAGGCATTGATCATTTCAGATGTGATTTTGTCTTGACCAGGGGTCTTGCCAGTTTTCATATGGTTAAAAGTATTCTGAACCTCCATCCTCAGAATTTATGGTCTTTGTCCTTTCTTGTATCACTAAAAGGTCTTTTATATAATCTGACCATGTATTTAAAATCTGATCTTTTTCTATTATTGATTTTACCACTTTGCGTTTTAGGCAACCCGATGATGTGTGTGTTCTTTTCTTAGTGATGTCATTATTGGTATTCCAGGTATTGTGTTGTTTTTTAATTTTCCTGCGATTTTTCTAATGCCATGCCCTTATTGCCCCTTTACACAATTTCCTAATTTTCCTATGAATCTCTTAATATTTTTCATGGTTATTTTTGTTATTTCTTTTTATTTCCATTAATTTTAAGTTGTCTTCCATCATTTGTTTCTTACATCCCATCATCTTCATTTTTATACAGCTTGGCTGACTGAGTTCTTCAATATTTCCCATTGGTCTGTGACATCTTGAAATAGAATTTCCATATCAGCCAATGTATCAGATCTGTTCTTCACATCTATGTTGAATTTATCTTTTAGCTCCTCACTCTTCAGTGCACAAAGATCTAATTATATGCTTCTTGGTATATATTTGACCTTCTTTAATTGTATATTTATGTTGCTTAATGGTTGATTTGAAACTAGAACTATCAGACCAGTAGGTGAGTGTATTAGTTACTACAGAACTCTGGCTGGTGTTATCACTGACACATTTAGTAAAGATTATTTATCTTCAGTCTGTCTGTATTAATTTAAAACTTTCTAAATAAGAAAAACTATTGATTTGATTTTTTAATACCTATCTTTCCATTCACTATAATTTTTCAAACTGACTTTGTATTAGTGTTTTTGATATCATAGTTCTTATTTTCTGTTCATTTATGTCTAAGTCATTTTCATTGCATTGAGTGAAGTAATGTATTGCAGTAAAGATGAATCTAAGTGAATTAACTTTATGTATATTTTCCATATAAGCTGAAGTTGTGCGCTGCCCAGATCCTCAACACTGCATAGTTCAGTTTAATTGTAATGGAAGGGATGTACTTACCAGGAATGTTCTGCCACAAGGAGGGGCTGTTTCATGTCCACCACTTTATGTAGGTCATCACTCCTATTTTGTTTTCACAAGTTATATGCCATTTGTCATGAATATTGTGTAAAATGTCCATGTAAACTGTAAAATTAGTACTGCATATCTTTCTTATAAGCTACGATTGAAAATAGACCTAGTAGAAGACATCAAAATGAAACAAATTTTGGCCATAGTAAACATGACACTTTTATAAAAACTATACTAAGTACAAACTTGAAGACAACAAATTTGAACAAGAGACAAGCAGCAATACAAGTGGGAAGATAACCTCACGAGATGGATGAACTGCAGTCTCTTAGTATACCACCAGAATGAGTTGGAGATCAACCACAGCCAACCTTCACTTTAGGAGGTGACACTTGATTGGTTGATTGATCATTCTCATGGCTGTTGATAATATTATTTAAGTATTATATATATATATATATATATATATATATATATATATATATATATATATATATATATATATATATATATATATATATATATATATATACTAATACATCTGCATAACCGTAAACTGATCATAAACCGTAAACTTATTATAGAAATTAGATGTTGACAGTCACAACTTTTTGGACACATTATGAGAAGAAATAAATTGGAGAACTTGGTGACAACTGGCAAGATTGAGGGAAAAGGAACAATGGGAAGACAGAGAAGTAAATACTTGGATGGCTTGACTACATTGCGTGGTCAAGACATGAAGACAGAGCTGATTGACTCTGGTGATCATGTGAGATGGTGAAACATGACCGTCCATGCTTATCCCCATGGCACATGATGATGAATACATCTGCATACAAATGTTAATAATATTGTGTACATGCACATGCTACACACATGATTACTGTATCACCAGTTTATATAAAGTGAAACATTTTCTGCACATAATTTTGTCTAAAGGAAATCAGAAATCATGCGTGGTTTGCATAAAATGATCATGTATAAAATATGCTTTCAAAAGAAAAGTAAACCTTAAAAACTATGACTGAATCTCGAGAAAGTATAAAATTATATAGTAAAATCAAAGTAACTCATGTTGCATTCATCAAAGGTGATGCTTCCTTATTAAACATGTTTAATGTCCCTGGCATACCTGGTAATTTATAAGGAATTCTTAAGTTATTGAAAACAAGTGGAAGAATAAATTTAGAGATTTAGCGTTGAGCAGAATTATTTGTTTTCAGGTTTAATTTCCCCGGGAAGGTTAATCCGGTCAACAAATGCCCGCAGAAGTCGGATGCGCAAGAACGCAGCTCTGCTGTAAACAGGCACAACGCAATCACATCCGGAAAAAAAAACTCTGGATGAACGAAGAAGAAGAAGAAGAAGGTTTAATTTCCTAGCATAGTATATCTTTTTTTCTCTTCTTTTGTGTTATATTTCTTCAGCTCTTGTGTGATTCCAGTGCTAACGTATGGATGTGAGAGTTGGAAATCAACGGTAGCTTTAGATAAACAATTTGACAATTTTGAGAACAAATGTCTTAGAAAAATTCTAAACCTCCACTGGACAGATTTCAGAACCAATACGCAAATAAGACAAGAGACTAAGCAAGACATTGTATCCAATTTTATAAGAAAACGTCGTTGGAACTACATCGGCCAAGTACTTTTCAAGAATGGACAAGACTCCCCAACCAAGCCCTCTTATGGTCACCAGTAGGGAAAAGAAAACGGGGAAGACCAAGAGAGACCCTGCGTAGAACTATCATCACAGAAGGCTCATTCAATGGCCAAGTGAACATCCAGGATCTACAACGTTTAGCAGCGAACCACTGGACATGGAGAGCCATGACTTCTGCCCTATGCGCCGCCTTAGGCTCAAGAGGAAAGACTAACTAACTAACTAATTTCTTCAGAACATTAGGAGACCATTGTTTGTGCAGCATGTCATAGGTAATGGACTCTTTAACAGTTGTGTGGATTTAGTATCTAACTTTGAACATAAATTTCTCCACATGAACGCTTGAAACCAATTGCTTGTTTTCTGGGGTTCAAGGTGAACATTGAATGGAACCTCAATGAACAGCTAACTGTTTTGTACACTTAATGGGGTAATCTGGAAACTTGTAGAATAAAAAGTTGTAGAATATGTTATACAGCAATGTTTCTAAAACTGTATGCCATGAACCCCAGTATTCAACAGTAGCTGTGTTACAGTTCTGTAAGAGAAAATCCATTTAAGACAACTTTCAAACTGCTATCAAGAGAAGTTATTACATGTTTGTATCTTCTTGGTTCTCTAAATTTTCTTTAGCTCTCATAACAAATGATAAGAGCTGACATCAAGCCCATGTTTGACAAGATTAATGCTGTTGTGAGCGTTGCACCATAATTGTTGCACCAATGAGCTGTATGTTATTTGGAATTTAATGTGTCGGTCTCCATGGTGAAGTGGTCAAGCTATCTGCTGTCTGTCTAACACTCTGAATGTCATAAGTTCATTTTCAGACTATCATTCAGACAACAAGTGCAATTTTCTGGAGACCCCTGAGGGTCAGCGCGGGAGCTATGGAGTTCATGCTTTGTGCGATGCTCTCAGCAAGCGGCTTCTGTGGAGAGAGACTGAGTCAGATAGGGTAAAACCTGGTGCAATGAAATCAATCCTCTCACATTCAGAAATACAAAAGAAAAGAAAAAACACTGAAAAGAAAAACAATCAATTTTAAAAACACATAGATGACATAAGAGTTATTGCAGCAGGACAAAGGTAACAGAACTGGGGTGTCAATATTGAAATGCAGGTCTGCACAGTCACAGTGAAACAAGTAAATGTAGCGACAGTTAAGAAAAGTGTCTGTTTCCATCTGCGGTCCTGATCTCCGACACTCATATAAATTGTGGAGAAAATCTTCAACAGGCCGTTACTCTCGCCTGTTTTTGAAACAACTTACCCAAGTATTCAAAATTGTCAGTCAGTGACTGTTCCATAACAACAATTAGTAAAAGAAGTGCATGATTTTGAATTTTGTAAATGGTGGTGGTGGGGAATTTAAAACAGACTTATAGCAAACATTGATCATTCTTCTTTTCTTTCACGCAGGTTGGTGACTATGTGCTGATTAAAGTTATACGGTTGGACAAAATGTGTGAATGTTTTGTTCCAGCTGCAATCATAGCTGTGCCCCAGAGGCATGCAGATGACAAACTTTATACAGTAATTATGTACAGTGGACAAAAGGTTTGTTGTGTGCACATATTGTTCCTTGTCTTTTATCCATATCTGGATAGTTGTGTTTGTTCTTACATTATCAGATTAGATTTATCATTTTAGAAAAACACAACGGTTAGCAGTATGTTAACTTATCTAAATTTAGTGACTATTTCTTGACTTTTTTTATGTTAAAAAGGCATGATGTAAAAGGTGAATAAGATAAATTGTATAGGAGACCACCAAAGTACAGATGTTGCCATTCCAATATAAACTGCTTGTGTTGTTGGGTCTATCAACATAATGATATAACGTCCTCAAAATTATTATCATATTTTAGTTTCAAAATAAACAACATTTTAAAACAAAATAAAATCAATATATTCTGTTTGAATGTAACAGGCAAGAACCAAGAGAAGATATCTGATCAAAATTAGCAAAGAACAGTTTTATGCCGACTGTATGGACATTTCACAACATCAAAATGAGAACAGAGATAAGTAAGTTGCTATACTTATATAAGTGAGTGGGCATTTTATCATGCTTATTTCTTGTGTTTGACAGTCAGAAATAATGTATTAGTATATACTAACATTGAATTAATAATAATTGTAATTGTACTTTCTTTGAACCATTGTAACAGAGTCATTTGTTTTATTGTTTTACTGTTCTCAGTATTTACTAATGTATTACACTGCCTAAAATCATTTTTAGTATATTGGCTAACATACTTGTTTACCTAAACAGTGGTTCAAATTCAATCCCCAGTATTGGGGTATTTTAAATATTGCAACTAGTGTGGTTCTGGGGCAAATAAAATAAGTAACAAGAGAAAGTGAAGGTGGCTGAAAAAATGAACCTGCCACCATATTCCCAGCATGCCTTACTGGCATGTAAAAAGTGTTATTGTTATTTTACTGCTACTTTGAGGTCATGAAAACATGTTGTTCACAGTAAACTTTAGTAAACAATAAACATCAGTGTTTATGGAAGCTCTGTGAACATTCCATTCCACATATAAATTTGTTGCTGGCCACCATGAAAACAGTAAATACAGTGATGTTTCCAGAACTGTCCTATTCTCGTCTTTAAGATCTAACACAATCATTAAATATGCAACATGCTGGACACAATTCCGAACAATTTTCATCTCACCTAATCATCCAGTTGGAATTTACATGCTTTCAATGACATCATGCCTAGTGATTATCATCATCTGCCACTGCAGATTAAATTTTGTCTTAATAACCGCCTATCTTTGTGCTCTAGACAACCCATGGCTCTTGATTCCACCCTAATTCTGTTAAGAAAGGTTGTATTCCAAACAGCACTTCCTTACCACTTTTTGAAGCCAGGTTGATTTGGCTCAACAGCTTCATTTCTAATACTTCTCTGATTTTTATCTTTTGGGTGTTCGTCTCTTTGCAGACCATCTGTCTTTTCTCATATTGTGGTTTGCATCAACTGGGAAATGAGAGGCAATGATCAGTGTGTGATCTGTCTCACCTGCATAGACAATTTTACAAGGAGGCAATAGGATGGAGTAAACATCAGCTTTGCACATTTTTTTGGGGTCTTCTACATGCTACTTTAAAAAATCAAAGACAGGGAGCATCTGTTGAATCTTTTCCCCAGGGCATGCTGGTGTGTTGGGAAATGAACAGTCAGACAAGCTGGCTGAATCTGCACCACTGGGTGAAGTACTGCTGCATGATAAGGCAAATGTGGTTGAGGACCTCTGGGATTGCATGTGGAAGAACAGATCATTGCCTGGAGAGATTGATTGATTGATTGATTGATTTAGGAACCGACATCACAGCATTCGGGACATTCCCATAAGCGCTCCGTCCCCATCCTCAGCAGCCAGCGAAGAGTTCCAACACTAATAGTTCCAGCAGCAATCTGATTATATGTCCGTCTCGCCTTTCCTCTGAGCGTCGAGCATCAGCCAGATCCCCTCGTCACACCTCGCTGTCTCATTCTTACCAGACCATGGTGATCCATTTGCTCCTCCGAGGTGTACACGTGCTCCCACAAGGCCGCAACCACATCTGTTTTGTCATACATCAATACTCCACCAAGTTTTGCCGAGCCAGCCTGGAGAGAATAATGAAGCAAGGAGTAATAAGAGGATCTGGTCAATGCTCAATTCTTCGAGGAAAGGCCAGATGGACACATAATTAGACTGCATTTGGTACCATTAGTATTGGCACTCTTCGCTTGTTGTTGAAGATTAGGATGGAGCATGTATGGAAATGTCTTGATAGCTATGATGTCAGTTCTTAACTCAACTGAACTGTTTCTAGTAAAACAGTCTTTACCTTTGAAAATTCTTTTCTTTTTAAATCTCTATGTCACATCCTCCACCAGATGTTACTGTGTAGCATAGATATTTAACCACTTATGCAAACAGACTTGGAGCAGCAAACTGTCAGATGCAATAATCTCTCTTAATACACCCCTACATAATTGTATTCACAATATCAATACCAGTATTATTTGCTCTCATTCACTCACAGTGCTAAGTCATTCATACTTCATGTCTATCATTCTTAGAGGTGCTCAACAAATATATACACTGTATTAATATTTTGTTTTCCTAAATAATAGTCCACAAGAAGCTGCTCCACAGCATAGGAGTGAGAAGAGTCATAGAAACAGACCAGATGACAGGTGTGTAAATATCTCTGCATTCTGGTTGGGGTGTGTGCGCGCGTGCGTGCGCGTGCGTGCGTCTATGCATGCATGCATGTGTGTGTGTTTGGTAGGGGGGGGGGGGGGGGGGGAGAGAACAGAGTGAAATATGATGGAGGGAAAGGAAGGGAACAAAGAAAGAGAGAGAGAGAGAGAGAGAGAGAGCTTATATAGATTAATCTAAAATTTTGATACTCAAACAGGAAAAAGCATACAAGACCAGTATCTTTACCTGACAGAAATGACGACATTATATCGTCCAGGTCTCAGTCCAGTTCACCTGAGACTGTGACCATTGTAGACGACACATCTGGTATTGCAGATAGGTCTGACCTTCAGGAGGACTCAGTGAGAGAAAGATCAAGCTCCAGAGACAGGAGCTCTCCAAGTCTGAGAGATTCCAAGGAATCTATATCAGCCACAAGGTCAGTCAGTGAAATCGATGAACACAAAGGGCTACAATCAGGGCTACATAAAGAAGACAACAGTTCCTATAAAGGCATATCAAGTGAAGAACATAGTGACACCATGGACAGAAAATTGAAAAATCCAAAGAAAAGGAACAGATCTCTAAAAAAGGTATGTACACTCTCTATTACATATTGCTGCATTTTTTATAAATAAATGCTTGTAAAATAAAGTGATAATACAAACTTCCAGGGCCCTTTGGTGTCCTAGGTGTTCTGTGGAAGTTAGTGCACTTCTTTTTGATAGGTAGAATTACAATTTGAACATGTTTCTTCTTATGAAAGTTTTGATGGGCATATCTGTGAGCCTAACTTGTATAGTATAGTTTATAAATTGTATAAACCCACAAGTTGGGTAGTCTTTTTCCTGTTCTCTGTTGTTCCAGTAATGTCTGTACAAGAAGTTAAGTTTTGTAAAAATGTACTTTCCAGAAGAGTGGAATTAGTTAGCATTAATCACAAGTGACAGAATGGATGTCATGGCTAGAAAGCTTTCATCAGCACACAAAATGCATACAAGTGGATTGTTAACAATTATGTTTTCGTTTATACTTATATTTCCCACTAATTAAGATTATTGTGTAACAATAACATCCATGTTTTGTTTTTATGTATGACTGAGTGGAGAAACAATAAATGAAAACTGTTTATAAAAATGAGCTTGAAGGCGGGAATATATGATCAAGTACTCATAAACTGTTGGAATTTGTATAGTAAAAATGGTGTGTTGAAACAACCACAGCATCCCTAAAGAATATTTTATTTTCACAAATAACTGAATCCATACAATTTCCTGAATTCCTATAATATTCATGAATGGGTCCTACATGACTGTACAGCAAACACAGGAAGCAAAAGGGTAAATCACATATCTTATGGGTGTTGCTTTCAGTCAAGGTTCTAGGGCTTCTATACTTGGGGATTTGCCAAACTGGATCTTTATTACAATGCCCAGATCTTCATCATCATCAACCAGTGCCTTGCTGGCTGGCATTGGCGATCACGCTTCTCCACAAATTGTAATCTCTGATGGCATGGATCAATTTGTGTGTTGACTCTCTTCCGTGCCATGACACAAGACTACAAGAATATTCTCACGATGTCTTTCTCTATCTCTCTTTCCACAAATCTTTCTGGTTGTTACATGTTCCAGTCTTTGCCTTCTCATAAAAATGCCTACAGATAAAGAATATTGGGGATGTGGTTTTAGGCTAATTTTTAGTTGACCAATCAGTTATCAGTTGGGGTATCTTCATTGCACTCCGGACATGTCTTTAGGTGCTCAGATCCTCCCCCCAGCATATGCATCAGCGTCCGGTGGCTAATAGTGCCAGTTCTGTGTTGGTTGACGAGGCGCTTTGTTTTCCCGATGTACCTCTCGCGTCTGGCTGACAACAGACTTCCGCAGTGACTCAGTCCACTGTCTACGTACAGATCCAGCTTCAACCTTCTGAATCATGCTCATTGAATCACTTAGTACACACACGTTGGTATAATGCTGTGATTCCAGCCATATGAAAGCCTGTGTAACTGCCATAACCTCCATCGTCATGCTGCTCGTGGTCATAGAGTGGGCACCACTGGATTCTTGAGTGGTTCAGCCCGCTGTACGGGCTGTAAATGCCCATGCACGTCTCTGCTGCTTTACAACAGATCCATCTGTATAGATGAGCACTTCGGGGCTATCTGAGTGTTCATAGATGAGCGCGTTAACCTCAGCATTGACAGCGGCAGGGTTCTGATCTCTGCACCGTCTGTTGAGTGTGATAATGCAGGAGAAAGTGCACTTAAAAGCTGGAGGCACCGGCACCCATTCCTTGCTGGGGTTGATACTGGTAAGACTGCAGACCTGTCTGACGACATCTTCCGCCCGACCCATCCATGATTTGCCCCTCTTTAGCCTGTCACCCTTTTCTCTGAATATAGCGTCATGCAGAGGGTGCTGCTCATCTGCACTTATTTGTAAGTATGCACGAGCTCTCCAGATCTTGATCGTGTGTTTCATTGTCGGGAAGTCAAGGAGGTATCTCATTGCTACACAGCTGGTGTCTCTCGTGCAGCCCAAAATGATGTGCATGGCTTCGTTTTGTACCTTTTCAAGTCTTCCAATCTGTGTAGGGCTGACAGTGAGGATGGCCAGGGCATACTCGATGCGTGAAAGCACAAGTCCTTGGAACAGAAGTATTAGCAGTCTTTGCTCGATATTGGCAGTCGCCATGACTATCATTGCTGACAAACCTTTTCGAGCTTTCGTTATGACATAATCGACATGATCTCTGAAGGACAGGCTACGATCAAGCCTCACGCCAAGATATGTCATTGACTGGGTTCTACTCAAAATGCTCCCATCCATTCTTACTGCCGGCATGTCTGTTTTCACAATATGGTTGTTTAGGGAGAACCATGTAACCGATGCCTTTGCAGGGTTGACAAGGGCATCGACATCAGCACACCATGAGGAAATTCGATCTAGTTCGCCCTGCATATTATTGGCAACCGCCTGTCTGTCTCGACCCTGTCGATACACGAGGATGTCGTCAACGAATGACAGAGTCCTACCCCTCCCATTCAACTGTTGTTCAGTGACTGGCACCGTATACACGTTGAATAGTACTGGTGACAGTGGTGAACCCTGCGGCAATCCTGGATATATCGTTATCGACTCAGAAGACCAACTCCCGCATCTTAGCACCACCTTCCTTTGGAGCAGAACTGCAGCTATCCATCGTACAAGGTGAGGGTGCACTTTCAGTCTGAGGAGGGTTTGCATCAAGTGCTCGAAAGAAACTCTGTTATATGCGTCCTCTAATTCTATGGCGGCCACACATGTCTCTTCTCTGACCTGAAATCCTTCGTAAACGTCTTGAGCAAAGACCGCCGCATTCAGCCATGACTCTTTGTTGCGTCTGTATCCTCCAAGTGTGGGCGGGAAGCAGCTGAGTTGTTCCAAGTCACAAGCAAGTCTGTGTGCTACAATTTTCTCCAGTAACTTGCCAGCAGTGTCCTGCATCATAATGATTCTGTAGCCGCTTATCTTGGAATGGTCTTTGTTCGGTTTTGGCAGCGGCAGCAAGTAGCTGTGTAGCCATTCTTCTTTGATCTGACCCCTCTGGATACTGGTGTTGAATTCTCTGGCCAGTTCTTCCATGTCATCCTCTGATATCACCAGTAGGTCACCATATCGGATGCCGTCTGGGCCTGGGGCGGTGTTAGGTGATTTCTTGAGCATCGCACGCACTATCTCAGCTGTGATTATCCATTCTTCGTCTGTCCCGACCCCCTCGCACAACTGAGAGAGTGTCGTTGTGGTCCTCTGTCTGGCGGGCTCGTCTTTCTGGTCAGTCTGTTCTATGTAGCGTGCAAGAAGGGCCTTACCTTTATCCGCATCCAACTTTTTCCATGTGAGGTCTGTGCCTTGAAAGTCTGGAATACCCTACGTTGTGCAGCACCGTTCATGCTCTTATGGAGGCGCCAGAATGTCGTAAGAGATCACTCAGAGCACACCTTCCTGCAGAACTCGTCCCATTTCTCGGCCTTGGCCTGTTTGGCGCAGGATTTGAATAAAGTCATCGTCCTATCGACCTCAGTCTTCAGGTTCGCCATCTCAACCTGTGGCATGTTAGCCTTTCTGGCCTTTTGCCAGTCTTTGACAGCCTGCCTCTTTCCCAGCCATGCCTTCTCGACCTCTCCATTCCACCATGGTGGCTGCAACCATCTTTCTTGTCTCCTGCGGGAGGAAGTTAGTTTTCTTCCTCTGATCTTGCTTATGGAGTCTTGACCAGTGTTGTCGTACGGGAAGGCATTTGTCTTGTTTCTTTGACTCATGGCCCTGTCTTTCTTGATCAGGATGACACACGGGTAGTGGTCACTATCGTGGTATCCTAGTGTGCCCCACCGGCACCTTAGTGTGATGGTGGGCGATACCAGAGCCAGGTCAATGACGCTGTCAGAGTCACCTGGTCGAGTGGATATTCTAGTGACCTTCCCATCATTCAGACAGATTAGGGCAGCAGATGCCAGGGCGTCCTCCAGATCTTCTCCCTGTCTATTGGTGATGCAATTCCTCCATTGACTGCCTGTGGCATTGAAGTCCCCACAGTAGATGATATGCCTTATTCTTCTTTTACTTGACCAAATGCCATATGAGTGGTAATAAAGTCAGTATTTTGCAGGCCACCTTTACTTTGTCCAGGAATATCTCTGGCACTAAAAGGCTGGATGCATGGTGTGCAACTTAAAAATATTTAAGTTGCCTGCAGTAAGGTAATATCATCCCAGATTCAGCCATAGGAGTATGATGTATCAACTTTTGCATAGACTGTGTTGTGGCATAATAAGACAGGATGACCAGTTCCTATCATCAGCACTGTTCTTTCCCAGTTTCTGAAATATTCTTACAAAGATCTATTACTCATTATGTGAAGCTGATTTGATCAGAGAACTGTACTGGTTAGAAAATATTCTGGCACTACTAAAGACCAAACCCAGAATACTGTGTTAGTAAGCAAACTGACTACCACTTCGGCCTTGGTTTTATGTACAAGGTGTTGAATTAATTAAAGTATTTTGTCCATACTCAATGATCAGCATGAGATATAGTTAGTAGAGAGTGGAATCTACGAGCTCGTATTAACAATAGATTATTGATAACTTGCATGAGTGATCAGCTTAGCATAAAGTTAAAATATAGTGTAACCACAAATAAAACAGCATTGCTAAATATTGTTCGTCTTTCCTTCTACTTCTGCCTTTCATCTTCCAATGGAGAATAGGCTGAACCAGCTCATGCCAAGCCCTGTGTGGACTTGTTCGTGATTGGTTGGATTGTGCAGCTAAAGTTTTCTGCAAGATGATGCAGTGAATCTCACGGCAACCCTCATTGGTCACCTCTATGCACCAGACATGCATAGTAGGATGCAACGTCATTATTCTTTGCATCCCTTATGGACCCTGGTAGGCAACACAAAGGCAACTAGATATTGACTTGTGTGTTTAAAAATCAGTTTTCAGTGAACATTCTCAAGGTGAAAGGTTAGGTACAAGCTAACATTCTTGATTTTGCTGGTGTTGTGCTTACTTTTCACAAATATTAATTTCTGTCTCTCATTTTATTTTATAAATGTACCTAGAATTAATATCATAAGTATGCTGTTAACCCAGATTTATTGATTATGTATTTGATTACATAGAGGTGTTACCAAATGATAAATTAATATTCATTCTAATCATGTAAAGCTGACTGTTACGGCTGTACATTAATAAAATATATTTTTAATGGACAGAAAAGGAAAAAAAGAGCAATGGAAAATACCACACAAACGGATACAAAAGTAGTAAGTAAAATTTATTTATGATTTCATGAACATGTCTGTTTCCTCATGTTGATTTATTAGTGTTAACAATATTGTCATAAATAATGCGGAAATCTATGTTTTGTTAATTAACACTAAAAGAATATATGTTAGACAATATCATATCTTGTAAAAATTAAAACCTGTGAGATTTGTACAATTTGCATTTAGTATCTATTTTCCACCTCCCCCTTCCCTCCATTTTGCAATTTGTATGTTTATGTTTATAGTTGTACTTTTGCTGCTTTAAAATGTCTTTAAGAAAAGAATTTGTTTTGTAAATGGCAGCTTTCATATCTGTTAATTTGTAAGGTTTAGACTTATTTTTGACATTTTTAAAAACTTTACAAACATTGTTCAGTTACACAGATGTGTGTTATTTTCTTTAAAACTGTGTGTAACATTGTGGCCATTTTACGCTCATTTTTTGAGAAAATAAGTATCAGTCACATTTCACTAGCACATAATTTGAACAAACGGAACTTCCATTGTGCAGGTCTAGCCAGGTACCTCATGTTAAGATATCCACAGGAAAGTTGTTCTGTGATGTTTACCAATACTCCGTGGTGTTCTCCCTCAGACCTGATGATCATAGGTTTGATTCCGCATCATGGCATATTTTTTAAATTCATCTGAGCTGCTAGGTCAGCCTAGTCTAAAATGGGTGCCAGGAAATGTTTTTAGAAGTAAAGCGGTTGGCGTGATACTTCACTTTACTTTCTGACTAACAAAGTCTGTGTAGGTGGAACAGGTCATATATATAGAAGAGTGTATGAGCACAAAGCTGCTTTAGGCAATCAAAACATGAACAATTATAAATGAAAAATAACAGAATCATTAGAAATGGCAAGGTTAGGCCAGCTCGGCGTGGGTTCAAATGGTGTCGAGAATTGTGGATGGAATGATGAGATATTACTTATCAAGAACACTGATGATAAGTGCACCACCCAGCATGACACATGATGACTGTCGGTAGGCATGATGTCTTGATTCCCTGGAAATATTCCTGATCTCACAAGATAACACCAAGATCTAGGCAACTTTGTTCCAGTGGTGAAACATTTTTTTGTTTACATTTTAATTTATGTTTATGTGAGAGAGCCTGAAGATTGAAATAGAGAGATTTCCACAATGTTGCTATATTTATTTGCTTCATTGTGACTATAGGTCAACATCATCTTTTATATACGTTTGGTATGTTCTGGTTGATAAAAAAATGCACTGGCTGTAGAAAAGCAATGAGTTTAATTGTACTGACAGGATTTCTGGAGTGCAGAACAAATACTGATGCTGTATAAACTTGAAGCTTCCAATTGACATATCTTCTTCTTCTGCATTCATCTGGAGTTTTCAGACGTGATTGCGTTGTGCCTGTTTACAGCAGAGCTGCATTCTTGTGCCGTTAGGCTGACACATCCGACTTCTGCGGGCATTTGTTGACCGGGTTAACCTTCCCAGGGGTTTCGTAAGACGTTTGACTCTCACTGTTGTGGTGTTATTCCCCCATCCCAACTGGCCCATTTAGAACAGCCAAAGACATAACAGTCAGCCCTCAAGAGAAGGCAGGGGCAGACCATGGGCACTCCCCACCATCCAAGGAGGCTTCCATAATTGCAGAGCCAACACATAGCGCTCTGGTACTGGGCCCACCCAAGGAATCGTCATGTCCTAAACATGGCTGCTTAGCCTCACTTCCGTATATTGGGCCCTCCGTTCACCACAGGCTGTTCTTCAAGAAAACCAGAAGAATGCAGTCTGCAGATAACATCAACACAGTCAGCTTTTGATTCGGACTTTCCACATCATGGATTTGCTATCCAAGCAATATTCAATTTCGTGTCACTAGAACATTTTTTCCACCTTTGATGACGCCCACATAGTGAGCTTTCGATTTGGACTTTCCACGTAATGGATTTGCTAGCCAAGCAATATTCCATTTCATGCCTCTGGGACGCTTTTGTTACCGACATACCTGTAGTATGAAGTTGCAGTCTAAGTACTTCTTCATGCACCTTTAGATGCCAACCTGAATGTAAGCTGTGGTCAAGCTGGCAAGGCCCCCGGTGCAGATAACATCACAACAGAAATGATTAAAGCTTTAGAAGAATTTGGATTAGAGCAAGTCACCAGACTGCTAAACACATTATATGATACTGGAGATATAACTTCTGAATTATGTAATTCTGTATTTATTGCAATCCCAAAGAAGTCAGGAACCTTGGAATGTGATCAACATAGAACAATTAGTATAATGAGTCACATTACAAAGATTTTGTTACGAATTATCATGCAAATAGTGAGGAAGAAAATACAACCTGAAATAGGGGAAGAACAATGTGGGTTTGTAGAAGGGTACAGTAAATGCTGTGTATATGCTGTGAACAGTTATTGAACGTGCTATAGAAGTAAACAAGGATATACATCTTTGCTTTATTGACTACACAAAGGCTTTTGATAGAGTTAGACATGTCAACATGGTGGATATGCTTGCAGATCTACAAATTAATGGGAAAGACATTAGACTTATAAAAAACATATATTGGAAACAACAAGCTGCCATAAGGATTGATAATGAAGTGGGACAATATCAACCTATTAAGAGAGGTGTTAGGCAGGGATGTGTAATGTCTCTAGATCTTTTTTCTCTATACAGTGAAAATATTTTCAGAAATGTAGAAGATATAAATGGAATCAGCATTGGAGGAAGAAACATCAATAACATTAGATATGCAGATGATAAGTATTGATTGCAGACAATGCGCAGGATCTGCAACAATTAGTAGACGCGGTTGTGAGCAGCTGGGGTTGGAATTAAATTGTAAGAAGACAGGTTATGGTCGTCACTAGGAAGAACGAAGTACCACAATGTAATATACAAGTAGATGGGAATATTCTTCAACAAGTGAATCGGTACAATTATCTCAGAACAGTCATAACATCTGATGGGAGATGCCTTGAAGAGATTAGAACAAGAATCGCCATTGCGAAAGTAGCCTTTAGCAAGATGAAAAACATTCTGACCAATAAAAAGATGTCAATTTAAACGAGAAAAAGAGTGTTGAGGGGATACATAGAGCCTGTTCTTTTGTATGGATGTGAAACTTGGACAATGTGCAGTCAAGCTGAAAAACATTTGATGGCTACAAAAATGTGGTTTCTGAGGAAAATGCAAAGAGTACCATGGACAGATAGAAAAACCAATGACCAAGTACTACAGGAGACAAACGAAAATCGTAGACTGATTAAAGAAATTAGATGAAAACAGTCAACATTTTTTGGACATGTTATGAGAAGAAATGGATTGGAGAACTTATTGACAACTGGCAAGATCGAAGGGAACAGACCAAGAGGAAGACCGAGAGGAAAATACCTGGATGGCTTGGCCACGTGGCATGGACGAGACAGGAACACTGAGCTGATCCACGACTCTGGTGATTGAGTGAAATGGTGAGTCATGACCGCCCACGCTTTCCGGCATGGCACATGATTGATTGATTGATTCATTGGTCAACTTGAGCTTGTTGATATCTCCATAGAGCTTGTCCTCAAATGAAGCAGGTGTGGGCCAAAATATCTTTCTCTGTTCTGCATAAATTGGGCTCTCATGCAGCATATGTTTAGCTGTCATTTTATCAGTTCCACAATTACATTCATCGGTATCTCCTATCTCTAGTTTATTGAACAAGTGGTATTTCAGCCTGTTATGTCCTGTGCTGAGTCTGAAGATTGCTACTTGTTCTCTTTGGTCGAGTTTGTAATATGCCTGGATGCTCTGATTCACATTTGGTTCTATAAGTGCTTTTTATAAACCTCTTTGCCTCATTATAGGTAATGTCTATGTCAGGCTGAGGTAGTCGTCCGCCCTCTTTTGCCAGCCTGTCAGCCTCTTCACTTTCAGGTATACTGCAATGTGATGGGATCCACTGTATTACCACTTTTTCCATTGACATATTAAACAAGGCAAAAGTTGTATTCGATAATGTACAGCTAATGTCAAATTTAAAATACAAATTGTAAGATTGTGTTTTCTGTGATGTGGTTAACAGTGTGATATATAGGGTTTGTCTGTGCAGCCAAGTGTGAGCTTTCCATATCATTTATTATGAACACATTTGTTTTCACCTAGTCTACCTCTGAACCTGATGGTGATGATGTGGCTTCCAGTGAGAAAGGTGAGTTGAGGAAGTAAAATTAAATATGGAAGATAGTAACAGCAGCAGGATTTGGCAATAAAAATATACCAAATAGTGGCAAATCTCTTAAAGATGACTTCATAGCAAACAAGATAAAAGACAAAGTTCTCTCTCTCTCTCTCTCTCTCTCTCTCTCTCTCTCTCTCTCTCTCTCTCTCTCTCTCTCTCTCTCTCTCTCTCTCTCTCTCTCTCTGGGTGGGGGGGGGGGGGGAAGTAGATGAGTAAGTGAGTGATTGATTTTCTCTACTTGGTTAAGTATTCTAGGACATTTTGTTGGTGCCTATTATAGACCAGGTTAACAGGAGCCTAAATGGGTACCAGAACAATTATCTAGAAAGTAGAAGTGGCCAAAGTGATATTGACCACACCACACACCAGGTATTGATTGGTATAAAAATATGAAGCTAGACCATATACCCAATATGTCTGATGGTGTGAAAAGTTGTCCTTTACTTACTTTACATTTTACTTATTACATGATCAATAAATCTGGCTGTTTCTGAACAAAATCTATTTATACGAGAGTAAGTTAATAAGTAAGTCACAAATGGCTGTAGAAAAATAACTAAATATGAATAACTTGAAAACAGTTTATTTTTATACAAATATTGTCCCTTTATTTCTCAACATGATTTCCACCAACATTGATGCACCTATCCCATCGTTTTACCAGTCCTCCCAAACCGGCTGCAAAGATCTGTGTGCGGATAAGAACGGTGGGATAAATGCATCAATGTTGGTGGAAATTATGTTGAGAAATAAAGTGGCAATGTATGTATACAAATAAACTGGTTTCAAGTTGTTATCATAGTTAGTCATTTTTCTACAGCCAATTGTAACTTACTTATTACCTTACCCTTGTAATATTGTATTGATTTGCTTCCTAGTGTAATAATTTAATAATCATGTCCCCATATTTGCAGTTTATTAATTTAGAAGTTGGTGTATGCAATTTTGTAATTACAAATTAACCGTTAGTTAATCAGCTGAGTTATATATAAGTAAAGCTCTTCAAGCAGGTTGAAGAGTGGCAGATAAACCAATCAACCAACCAACAGTCTAATAAATAATTTAATGTCAGTAATGTTAGCTATCTTATATTGGTTTCCTCGGTGTATTTAAGCATCAAATAATTTCCTCTTTAGATACTCACCTGTCTTGGCTTCATGAACAGCGCACATCCTTACAAAAACACTTGCCACTTTCAAAAGGAGAGCATGTGTTGGCAAGGTGGACAGATGATGGCTGGTATTATAAAGGTATCAAACAGACATGTGTTCAAGTGTCTCAATTAATTACAAGATCATTACAGATTATTATTATATACTTTATTATTGTCTTGTGTAGTCTGCAAGCATCGGCAGACTACTAATTTTCACTTTTCACCCCTCCTGGAAGAGGCTGGCAAATCTAACCCTACTGGCTGTAGGACCAGGTGCAGTCCACACATTGTAGACATGTAGATTTACAAGTAAAAATGTTTTTTCCACTCAGCAGACGTGGAGGAAGGTGCCAATGACTTACTTTAGCTCGTTTATGAGTCTTTGGCAGGTTTAGTAACGACAACGAGAAATGACTGGCCAACACCAGCTTCTTAAGCTCCTCATCTTTTATTATAAATACAGTTGACAACAAGTCCTGATGCACCACCAAATTCACGCCAATCTCACTCACTGGATGACAAGAAAATTGTCATCACATACGTACACAACCACTCGCATGCCAACTAAGCAAAGTCAATAAGACTATGAAGGCGTTATCGTCTTAAGTGTAAACATGCCACTCTTCTCATCATTACACATTATGTTAAAGTCGTCTACTTACAAATGGCATGACACACGAACTCCTGATACTCATTTTTGTCATGCTCTTGTATCAGCAATCGATTGGTGGTTGACTGACTTCATAATCTGACTGTTAGCTAGTCCAGGAAACTTTCCGACACTTTGATTATACACAGAGCTTATTCTTCTCTTCCACATTGTAGCTGAATGCTTTGTACATGATGTTCAGTTCACAAAATCTTTTCCATCAATCTTGCTGTTATAGTGAGAGGTGTTCTCGCTAGCAAACTTCTTGGCCGATTAATTCTTATTCGGTGTGTTGGTCACGAGATCGACTTCGTCACCTGACTGACCTTGACCCGCTGATCACTCTTTATGTTGGTTCATTATTCAGTCTACTGAAGTTTGTTTTTCTCAGTGATGATTATTCATTACTTTCTGTCTGAACTTGTGAGTTTCTCTCCTCACTGCCTTCTCTTCTATTTCCGTTAATTCTTATCCAAGTCATTTTCAGAACATGGCAGAAAGGATGCATATGTGTGGGTGGGTGTGTGCATAGTTCATACACACACATGCATGTGCATGCATGTAGGTTTGTTGAAAGATGAGGAAACGTCAATGCTAATTACTTTACAGCACCTTGTTTTGTAACAGCAAATCAAAACAGCAAGGCACACACACACACACACAATTTTTTCAGAATTATAAAATAATGAGCAAAATACAATAATTAAAAGCTTTTTTATGTTTGTATCTTTTTGTAAATGTATCTTTGATATACATTTTCATTAAGTATTTGATATTTTTATTTCATAAATCCTTAAGTGACAATAGTTTTTCCAAATGTAATGTTTAACTTGAATTTATTGTTTTACAGAGTAATATTTCAAATATGTATATCAAACAGGTATTGTCATGCACTACTTTGGGAACTGTAGTTATGAAATACAAGACAGCTGTGGATACACTGAAAGAATCTGGCGAGAAGATATGCTTCAGATACACAAAGAACCTAATAAAGCTTTAGAAGTAAGTCTTCAATGACAGTACACAATTTTAGCCTTTCTCATTCTCTTATTGATATCATCATAACCCAGTGGCTTCTCCTATGTTGTACTTTACCCTAATAAGTCTGTTGAAATGTCTCTCTATCATAAGCCTCATGTCCGGCCTCTCTTGCTGCCATGTGTAAATTATGTCACATATTGCATTCATCTATGTTTTGTTATTTCTCTTCTTTGCTTGCCCAGTACACCTTCCACCATTGTTATCTTTACCATGTCTTCTCACATGCCAAAATATTTCATTTTTCTCAGTCTTATTTGTATTAGTACTAGTCTGCTTCTGTATTGATTTCTTTTGGATTGATCTGTTTGTTCTCTTTTTTATCTCTGTATTTTTAATACTTTTCTGTAACACTTATACCCAAAGCATATATGTGCTTTGCAGGTGATTTGTTAACTGCCTAAGCTTCACAGGAAATACACATGCACTCAGTATTCTGACTCTCATATTGACATAGATAACTTAAATTATAGTTAGTTGCTGTACATTTATTGCTTTATTGCAAAGGAGATCAGAGCACTAGTCTAGAAGACAATATTGATATTCTGCACAAATCCCAGCTGAACTGAATAACTTCAGAATAAGCTCTGTCATTCAGTAGTCTTGCTTCCAAACAAAGTTCTGTTATTTGTCTAATAACTTCTCTAGGTTCTGTCTCTTGTATAAGTCAGCTAGTATTATGGACGTCAACTTTGGTGTCATAACATTTGTCCAGAGATGCTGGTTTATCAACTCACCATGGAAAGATTTTTTTTTAAAAGTATGAAGTATAAAAATATAAAACTAAGACGAGATCTCACAAGGGGGATCACAGCTGGAAAAAAAAAAGTTTTGGAACCATATTGAAAACCCAGAGTAGCACCAGACAGTTGCTACACTAGCAGGGAACAAGTGGTCATCAAATGTAGCAATTTGACTTGGAATATTACATATAGCAATCAGTCCATGTTTGGCAATATACAGAAGTTCTTCATGAAGCACACAAGAGAGAGCTAGATCTTTCTCTTACCTTAATAACTAATTGTTTGGAATGTTATTTGATTATTAATTGCTTGTACTATAACTGGCATGAGTGATCATTCTTCTCTAAATCTTACCTCCTCCTGCATAATGTATCAGTTTGTGTGCTGATAGTTTTCCATGTCATGACACAAGGCTGTCAAGAATCTTCTCTCATTGTCTTCCTCATTCTCTGTCTTCATCATCTATCAGTTGTTACAATATGTTCCAGATCTTCTCCTCTCATAATGTGACAAAATATGTTGTCTGCTTCTTTTTGATGTTTGTGATAAGCTCTGTGTGTCTTAGTCTCCTTTAAAACATTTAATTTACTCATTTTGAGTGTTCAAGATATTGCCAACATTCTTCTGTAAAAACATTTCTGTGGCTTCAAGGAATTCTTTTGTCAGTTTACTAACTGTTCTGGTTTCACGGCAATATGCTAAAATTGGTTCTATGTAACATGCAAGAAATCTTATTCTAGTTTCCAATGACAAGGACTTCTGTTCTTTATTTCTGTGATAAATCCCAACTTATGTTTTTCATGCACCTAAAAACTTGAATTTCTGTACTTGCTTCAAAATAATGTCACTGACTTTAACTGTACATTTAGGCATTATCTGTTTCTTTAATACTACCATGACTTGTTTGTGTCACAAATATTATATTGTAAATTTCTAAATACCACTGACATTATTAGGGAAAAGAAAATGGGGAAGACCAAGAGAGACCCTGCATAGAATCATCATCAGAGAGGGCTCATTCAATGGCCAAACAAACATCCAAGATCTACAACAGGTAGCAGTAAACCACCAGACATGGAGAGCCATGACTTCTGCCCTATGCGCCGCTTTGGACACAAGAGGAAAGACTAACTAACTAACTGACGTTATGTTTCAAATTTCTACATACAACTGACGTTATGTTTCAAATTTCTACATACAACTGACATTATGTTTCAAATTTCTACATACAACTGACATTATGTTTCAAATTTCAGATTAACCACTGTGTCATTGCACCTCATCCACAACACAAGTCCAGTTATGCCCCAGGAATAATTGAGCGGATACATGACAACAATATCCAGGTGAAATGTTATGATAATCAAGTTATTTCAACAGAACCACAAGATGTATACCGTATCTCCTACCAGAAATACAAACTGGATGTTGAATATATCAAAAAGAAAGAGAACGACCTTGTACATAGTGTCGTGATTGCAAGATGTGATGAAGCAGGGGTCTACCTTTCAGGTAATTTCTATTCACCATTTACAGTGTAAAAGCATCTTCCATTTTGGTTGTTTCTCTTAACCCATTCAATACTAAGCAAGTTATCATATGTGGGGGTGGAGTGAGTCAGAGGTTATGATGTTCACAGCTAGCTTGCACAGACCTGGTTCAATTCATGGCACAGACTGTGAGTATTTCCATAAAGAAGAGAAGGTGGTTTTACAGATGGATGCTGACAATCCCTTGAATAGCCAAAATAAGTAATCTAATTATTTTGTTAGAGGCTAAAACAAATAACGTTTATCACAAACCTTCCAAAAAAAACCTTTTTAAAAAAACCAAAAACCTTACTCTCATTATGAAAAGAAAAAAGATTGAAACGTGATAATAACTAGAAAGATTTGTGGAAAGAGAGACGATGATAGGATGTTTTTTTTATGTCACAGAAAGTGTCAGCACATGAACTGATGCATGCTGTTGGAGATTGTAAGTTGTGGAGAAGCATAATTGTCCATGCCAATCGACAAGGTGTTTATTGTTGATGGACTGGAAGAAGCTGGCATGAGTACACCATTAAAACATATGATAAAAAGAGATGGAGACCTATTACAGACGTTTGTTTTTTAAACAAACAGACACTTGTAATGGTCTCAGCATATTCTGTTACAGACAACTCTCCATATGCTCATTTGTTATTCAACACATTGCATATTTTTTTCGGAAGAACATACAACATTATTGGGGATGTTGCCTGGTTGTAACTTCTCCTGAAGTCTTTCAGGTCTGGTAACTGGCATTCAGGCAATCTAAGTCTTGAAAAATACTTGCCTCTATTGGAGTGAAACTGGTGTGGAACCTTTTCTCCTGTCCCGAGATCAAAGTACCAGCGCCACACAGACTGTGTGGCATAGTTCTCCTTCCCCTCCCCAAGCCCAGAAGCCAGTGAGGTCTGCAAGAATGGAATTGGAACTTCCCATTTGTGAATAAACATAATAGCCTGTAACCAGGTCATGATTCAACACAGCAGACACGGACAGGCTGGGGGGGGGGGGGGGGGGGGGGGGGGGGGAATCAGGCCTATATTGGTCATGATTGATTCAACACAGCACACACAGATAGGCTGGGGGATCAGGTATACATTGGTCATAATTGATTCGACACAGCACACACAGGCAGGCTGGGGGATCAGGCCTACATTGGTCATGATTGATTCAGCACAGCACACACAGGCAGGCTGGGGGATCAGGCCTACTTGGTCATGATTGATTCAGCACAGCACATACAGATAGGCTGGGGGAATCAGGCCTGCATTGGTCATGACTGATTCAGCACAGTACACACAGATAGGCTGGGGGATCAGGCCTACATTGGTTATGATTGATTCAACACAGCACACACAGATAGGCTAAGATTAGGTCCACATTGGTCACGATTGAATCAACACAGCACACACAGACAGGCTAAGATCAGGCCTACATTGGTCATAATTTATTCGACACAGCACACACAGATAGGCTGGGGGATCAGGCCTACATTGGTCATGATTGATTCAGCACAGCACACACAGATAGGCTGGGGGATCAGGCCTACATTGGTCATGATTGATTCAGCACAGCACACACAGACAGGCTAAGATTAGGTCTAAATTGGTCATGATTGATTCAGCACAGCACACACAGACAGGCTGGGGGATCAGGCCTACTTGGTCATGATTGATTCAGCACAGCACACACAGACAGGCTAAGATTAGGCCTACATTGGTCATGATTGATTCAGCATAGCACACACAGACAGGCTGGGGGATCAGGCCTCCTTGGTCATGATTGATTCAGCACAGCACATACAGATAGGCTGGAGGATTCAGGCCTACATTGGTCACGACTGATTCAGCACAGCACACACAGATAGGCTGGGGGAATCAGGCCTACATTGGTCATGATTGATTCAACACCGCACACACAGATAGGCTGGGGGATCAGGCCTACATTGGTCACGATTGATTCAACACAGCACACACAGATAGGCTGGAGGATTAGGCCTACATTGGTCACGATTGATTCAACACAGCACACACAGATAGGCTAATATTAGGTCCACATTGGTCACAATTGATTCAACACAGCACACACAGATAGGCTGGGGGATCAGGCCTACATTGGTCATGATTGATTCAGCACAGCATACACAGACAGGCTGGGGAATCAGGCCTACATTGGTCATGACTGATTCAGCACAGCACACACAGACAGGCTAAGATCAGGTCTACATTGGTCATAATTTATTCGACACAGCACACACAGACAGGCTGGGGTATCATGCCTACTTGGTCATGATTGATTAAGCACAGCACCCACAGATAGGCTGGGGGTTCAGGCCTACATTGGTCATGATTGATTCAACACAGCACACACAGATAGGCTAAGATTAGGTCCACATCGGTCATGTCTGGTTCAACACTGCACACACAGATAGACTGGGATCAGGCCTACATTGGTCATGATTGATTCAACACAGCACACACTGATAGGCTAATATTAGGCCTACATTGGTCATGATTGATTCAACACAGCACACACTGATAGGCTAATATTAGGCCTACATTGGTCATGATTGATTCAACACAGCACACACAGACAGGCTGGGGGATCAGGCCTACTTGGTCATGATTGATTCAGCACAGCACACACAGACAGGCTAAGATCAGGTCTACATTGGTCATAATTTATTCGACACAGCACACACAGACAGGCTGGGGGATCAGGCCTACTTGGTCATGATTGATTCAGCACAGCACACACAGATAGGCTGGGGGATCAGGCCTACATTGGTCATGATTGATTCAACACAGCACACACAGATAGGCTGGGGGTTCAGGCCTACATTGGTCATGATTATTCAACACAGCACACACAGATAGGCTAAGATTAGGTCCACATCGGTCATGTCTGGTTCAACACTGCACACACAGACAGGCTGGGATCAGGCCTGCATTAGTCATGATTGATTCAACACAGCACACACAGACAGGCTGGGATCAGGCCTACATTGGTCATGTCTGATTCAACACAGAACACACAGACAGGCTAAGATTAGGTCTACATTGGTCATGTCTGATTCAGCACAGCACACACAGACAGGCTAAGATTAGGTCTACATTGGTCATGTCTGATTCAACACTGCACACACAGACAGGCTGGGATCAGGCCTACATTGGTCATGATTGATTCAGCACAGCACACACAGACAGGCTGGGGGATCAGGCCTACATTGGTCATGACTGATTCAGCACAGCACACACAGACAGGCTGGGGGATCAGGCCTACATTGGTCATGACTGATTCAGCACAGCACACACAGACAGGCTGGGGGATCAGGCCTACATTGGTCATGTCTGATTCAGCACTGCACACACAGACAGGCTGGGATCAGGCCTACATTGGTCATGTCTGATTCAACACAGCACACATAGACAGGCTGGGATCAGGCCTACATTGGTCATGTCTGATTCAACACTGCACACACAGACAGGCTGGGATCAGGCCTACATTGGTCATGATTGATTCAGCACAGCACACACAGACAGGCTGGGATCAGGCCTACATTGGTCATGATTGATTCAACACAGCACACATAGACAGGCTAAGATTAGGTCTACATTGGTCATGTCTGATTCAGCACTGCACACACAGACAGGCTGGGATTAGGCCTACATTGGTCATGTCTGATTCAACACAGCACACACAGACAGGCTGGGATCAGGCCTACATTGGTCATGTCTGATTCAACACAGCACACACAGACAGGCTGGGATTAGGCCTACATTGGTCATGTCTGATTCAACACAGCACACACAGACAGGCTGGGATTAGGCCTACATTGGTCATGTCTGATTCAACACAGCACACACAGACAGGCTGGGATCAGGCCTACATTGGTCATGATTGATTCAACACAGCACACATAGACAGGCTAAGATTAGGTCTACATTGGTCATGTCTGATTCAGCACTGCACACACAGACAGGCTGGGATCAGGCCTACATTGGTCATGTCTGATTCAACACAGCACACACAGACAGGCTGGGATCAGGACTACATTGGTCATGTCTGATTCAACACAGCACACACAGACAGGCTGGGATCAGGCCTACATTGGTCATGATTGATTCAACACAGCACACATAGACAGGCTAAGATTAGGTCTACATTGGTCATGTCTGATTCAGCACTGCACACACAGACAGGCTGGGATTAGGCCTACATTGGTCATGTCTGATTCAACACAGCACACACAGACAAGGGGGAGGGGGGATCAGGCCTACAGTGGTCACGTTTCCTCTGTTTCATGGTCAATCAAATCTGACCCAATGCAATGGGGAAATACAGAATGGAGAGAGGGAAATAACTGTTTAGTCAAATGAGTTCATGTGTCTACTGAGAGGATGAGAGAGCAAGAGATGAGGCAGAGTGGTGTGTAACGTGGATATAATTTTTTAATGAAAAGCATTAAACCTGCACGCTGGCCATAATACTTGACAAATGTCACTGCATACATGCCGCCTTCACTAACCTGGCTACACAAGTGGTGTATGTATGGAGTATGTACTTAACATTCTTCTGATGTTATTTTTACTTGAAAAGTGTATCTATCACCTATATGCCATGAAGTGCTGTAAAGTTTTGTCTGCATTCCTCTTAAACAGCATTAACACTTCTTCTTCTTCTTCTTCTGCGTTCATCCAGAGTTTTTTTTTCCGGACGTGATTGTGTTGTGCCTGTTTACAGCAGAGCTGCGTTCTTGCACCATTAGGCCGACACATCCGACTTCTGCGGGCATTTGTTGACCGGGTTAACCTTCCCGGGGCGAAAAGTTCCAATAGTACCAGTAGCAATCTGATTATATGTCCATCTCGCCTTTCCTCTGAGCATCGAGCGTCGACCAGATCCCCTCGTCACTCCTCGCTGTCTCATTCTTGCCAGACCATGGTGATCCATTTGCTCCTCCGAGGTGTACACATGCTTCCACAAGGCCGCAACTACGTCTGCCTTGTCATGCATCAATACTCCACCAATCTGTCCGCCTGTTCATTCCCCAGCATGCGCATGCCCTGGTGCCCAACCCAGTCAAAGGTGTATATATGTTGATGATGCTCACCATTAGCTAATGCAATATTTGCAATATATAACTGCATTATTTTAACACTGATAAACATATTTGTAAAATTTTCACTTTCAGGTACTGTAATGAAGAAACTCGGAGATAGCCAGAAGTACATGATTCAATGGGCAGATGGGTCCTGCAGTGTTCAGCAAGCCATCCATATGTTTAGTGCTTTCAGTCGTCTTCCACCAATATGTCTACACAGCCATGTGCTAGCCTGCTCAGATCCTGTTGTGCTCAAGTTTTTGCCAGGGACTGTTACTAAATATATGGAGAGTACATACTCAGTGAAGTTTTTTGATGGCACAAGGTCAGTGGTTATGTAGTGAAGGCTACTTGTATATCTTAGGGTAGTAGATATTGCACTGGGCCACGGACACATCAATGACCCCTAGTTCAGATTCCATTGGTTATGGGATTTGTTTCTAAACCCTTATGGCTCTAGATTTACCTAGCCTTACGCATAATGGTCCTGTGAATTGATGATGTCCTAGTCATCTGTACAGAAGGTAGTCTGCCATTTCTTACCTTCTTGGCAGTGACATACTGGTCGGTGACTAAGGCCATTGTCTCTGAAAAGGTATCCTTTGCCTTCCATCATGAACTTGAGACCATAACTATCTATCTATTGTCTGCTCTGAAGCTCAATCCAACATCTGCTGCCAAAACTTAGTGACAACAACAAGACTTGATGGGAAGGGCAGAGATAAACACCTGGATAGCTTGGCCACATGACAAAATCAGAACACAACACAGATCCGATCCAGACTCTTTTGATAATTCAAATAGCAAACCATGACAGCCCACTTTTATCAGCAAGGCACATGATGATGACATATCATGGTTACAAGTAATTTTCCTTAAAAATTCTCTGTATGGTTTGTTTCCATATATATCTACCTTTGTCAACATTTCAGTTTCTGACAGAGATTTTTTTTTCCTTTTTTGAATATTACCTTTCCAGAATAGTTTTAGTCTTCCCTTTTCACTGGACTGTTCCAGCATATGGTTTGAGAAAAACCAGATGATCTTAATACATTATCATACAGGTGTAATTTTGTAATTTGCATTTGTTTGTTTTTTAAGTTGAAAAGAGGACTGTGCATGAACCCCACACATTACCTCATGCTATTCTTCTAATTGACATTTGAGAATGTAATTTTTATGTTATTTTGAGGACATGTCTTAAGTATCTCATCTCCATTGCTTGAATTCTCTTTTCTAGTTCAGAATTTATTGCCCTTATTTTACACATGTGCACGTATTTAGAGATAACCTAAGCTATGTTTCAGTCAGCATATTTCCACAAAATATTGGAATACTTTTAACTAGGTTAATCATTTGCACATTATTTGTAAACAGTTGTAAAAAATAACTCATAAATGATGTCTCTTATGATCAATGTTCATGACTTTATTTTTGTTTTACTTCTACAGACAAGACAACATACATCAAGACCAATGTTTTTGGTTGGAAGAAACGTACTACCATGAAGCTATCCAATTCTGCAAACAACATCAGCTCAGTTAAGAACTCATTGAATATACAATTATTTATGAGTCTGGACAGGACTAATTCTTTAAGCTTCCAAAATTGGCAGCAGTGTGATGGAGTTTCACTGAGATAATTTGATTCCAAGTATGAAGTCTTTACTCACTTTCAGGAATCATGTGTTGGAGACTTCAAGAGCACAAGAATGCTTAATTAGCATAATCTTTTAGTTCTTAAAGAATAGGAGGCTAGTATTTGTAGCTATTTCCCAGAATTCATGACTGGAGGACATCCTTCATGTCATTAGTTTTAACAAAACTTTTGTATAATGTTTTTTTTTACTTCACTTTTTATACTTATTACAATTGTAAACAATCTGTTGATGCATCTGCAACATTCTACAGTAGCTCAGTGGCTAGCAATCTTGCCTACTGACCCAGTAGTCATAGGTTTGAATTTGCATCAAGACAGATTTTCTGACCTGGGCTCCCAGCCTAAATGGGTCACAGGAAATGTTGTGGGAAGTAAAGGCAGCTGGCATGATATAACCACATGACCCCCTCGAGTGCCAGTTGATCTACAAAAATATGGGACCAGCACCATATGCCCAATACACTGAAGGCATGTGGAAAAAAAAAGCTGTTCACTTTTACTTTACACCTAAAACATTTAACCATTTTAAACCCTAACCACCTAGCCTGTAAAACTCTATTCTGTTGAGCTCTTGGGCAAACAACAAAACGCACATCACATAGAGACATGCAAACTGATGCATTACCAGGAATACATTCCTGGCCGAATCCCTCAAGGATTAGGGAACAGTAGAACTAGCATGTTTGCAATCACATAGTGGCATCACTCAAAGTCCATCAAATTACATTTCTGCGTCATCAGAATTTAAAAATCCAAATTATTCAATGTAAGTTCACAACTGTTGGCCTTTTAGAAAGACCATTTTAAAGATTTTTAGTCATTGTGTTTTCATTATGAAAACAAACAAAATATTCTTAATTTTCAACACCACCATCTTACCTTCTCACAACTACATATACTTCCTGAACTTATTATAATCACATTTGTGTGTACCTAACCCATCGATCTGGGGTACTGGTCTAAATCTGATAATTAGTATGTTGGACATTAGTTTTTACACACATACTGTTAAACCAGTACCTTTGGGGTCAAATGGTTAATATAGTTTGCAAAGTAACTAATAAATACATTTAAAAAGAAAGATAAATATTCTGCATCAAATATGGGGACACCTCATATTCTTTCAGAGATTAAAGTATTTATACACACAAAATAACTTTTAAATATGTTTTTTATTACAATAGTTAAATACGAAAATAGAATGAAAACATAAGCCTGATGAATGTCTGTTTTTTTGGCAAATCCTATTTACAGAACATTGCAGTCAACACCAGCATTTTTCAGCTGCTGTTGATGTCTTGGCAAGTTTTACATTCAGTAGTTTGCCATTGATTTTTGAACGACCAGCTCACATACCTTTCCATAAGAAACCAACACGACGTGATCTGCTCCCAAATCTCGCGCAGCTGTGTTTCATACTTGGGCATACGGGATTAATTAATTAACCCATTGCCAGCGATGAAGGTCTTAGGTTAGTTTAATGGGCTGTTTTCAGGGATAAAGCAAACAACTGATGCATTTTATGATGATTATATATTGTTAATGAGCATTTAAGTCTTGACTTTATTTGTTGTTATTGTTATGCGAATGAGAATAAATAAAATACATTAATACATTTTATTATAGGTATGATTATTGGTTTTACTCGTATATTATTTTTAATATAGAAAAATCTGTCAGGTATGTTTTTTTTCCCTCTTTAACTGATTCCATATTACCAGTAGTACAGTGCAGTCTGGATAAGTAGAAGTCACAGGGGCCAAAGGAATTTGTTCTACTTATCAGAAATTCTACTTATCCAGACTGCACACATTTACACTAATACCACGCAGTAGCATTGAGTAAAATGATTGTACCACTTAGGAAACACAGTAAGTGAACTGATAAATAGCAATACAATATCAGAAATGTTGAAATGTTTAATTATTTTAGAAAGCGGAACATTAAAGTCATATGAAAATTTCCAAATTAATTAAAGAAAAAGTCTGTGATTTTGCTTTGCTTCTTGACTTGTGAAAAATGTCTTCCCATGGCCTGTTTAAAGGCACAAAATAGTGAGACTGCATCATCTGAACATCCAGTCTGTATCATGTAAATGTCAATTTTGTCATTCCATGCCAAAATATCTGACTGCAATACAGGTTGTGCTTTGCAGCCCACAGTCATCCTCATCATCAGTCAGGGCTGGAAGGGTCTGTTGGTTGGATGACTGGCATACATAGCCCTATAATATCAGTGCTTGAAAGAGTGGCACTAGTAGAAACATCATTGTCAATGTTCACAAACACCTTTGGTTCTCCTTCTTCTGCTTTCGCAATAAGGCCCATTTACTGGTACATATGCCATCTAATCACAATGAACCAATTTAAAAGGGCAGCATCAACAAAATCACATGCAGCAGTTCTAGCTCGCTGTCTATCACTGTCGATTTGACATTCAAAAGACAATTTTCTATAGCGGTCTTTATACTTTAAAATGCCGGAAAGTGTCGATGTTGGAATACCAAATTCTCTAGCTATATTCATTTTCTTCTTCCACTATGTTAAAACCCCTTTTCCCCAAACAGTCAATCTTTTTTTTAAAAATTAAAGTAGTAAGTTTTGTCCCTAGCCGCCATTTTTTGAATGTAGCAAAGATATTTTTAGTGCAAGATTTTTATTCTCCGAGCTGACTAAAAAAAACCTTTCAAAGAAAATTTTTTTCTTTTTTTTAGGTGAGAAAGAAAAAGTTCGACTTTAAAAATGAACAATTAAAAATAGTTTTAGTATTCATTTTTATGTTCGATAATCTGAAAATTTTAGTTAACCGAAATTTAACTTATCGGACTTTTTTTACAATTTAACCCGAAGGATAATGGGTTGGGGTTTAAACCGTAACGTTTACTTAACGAAATTCTACTTATCCGAGTTTGATTTAAGTGGACTCGATGTATTTGATTGCTGGCCTAATTTCACTGAAATGTCATTACATTTTTAAATTAATTCATTGTTTTTTCTCATTTTACTTTTAAATTTTTGATTTACATTGAATTTTTGCCATGAGCAAAAATAAAGATTAACACCTTTTCTTTTGGGGAACTGAAACAAAAAGTATGAATTATTTATTATTTTTATGTGGGGGACTAACTGGTAGTCAAGTCCTTTTTCTTTAATGTAGTATATAATATGCCTATTAACCCCAAACGTTTAAGTGTAACCTTATAGCAAAAAGTAAATTCCGTGGGTAATGGTTTTTGGGGTTTTATGAACCCAATTTAGGGCCCCCAAATAGTGATTACTTTTGGAATCAGAAAGCGGGGTTTTTTTTAGGTGAACCCCAAAGTTATGAATTTTTTCCGACTTTTTGAGTGGTGACCAATATTTAAAGTTTCCCGGGGCCCCTACGGGGGGGCAAAGAATAGTAACATGTTTACTACCCGCATGTGTTTTGAGGGGACTAAGGAGGCTTTTTAGTTCCGTCGCCCTGCACTGAGTGCGGGCGTGACACTGTGAGCTGTGAATTTCGCGTGGAATGCTTTTGAAACCTGTCCGCGGTTTTTTTTTGGGGAACTGCTGTTTGGGACGGAAAAGCAAACTGGGTTTCGGGTTTAGGGTTTTTCCTTTTCGGTTCCAAGTGCATTTTTTTAGGAGACCCTGGGAGTCGCGCTGTAGCTATGGAGGGTTGTGCAAAGTGCGGCGCTTTCGGTGGGTCGCCTTGCAGAAAGAGCAGAGAAATAGGGGTAAAACCCCCGTCAATGAAAATCTTTTGGTGAATGCCGTTTTTATCGATGATGAACTGGTTTTTTGTGGAGGACTTTTTTGTTGGCATTTTGGCGGGGGCATATGCCCCAGTGTACCTGTGCGAGCTGTTTGGGTTTTCCGACACTCCTGTCTATTCTATTGTTCACATGGGGGAGTGAGGAGTATTTTATTGGGAAATTTACTGGCACAGGAAGGGGGCAAAAAATGGGGACGACCCGTTGCCGTGAAGTTGGAACCGCGACTATCTAACTATTTATTATCAAATAACAAGACTATTTTGTTTCTATGTTTGCACCAGTCTTTATCCTTGGCACTAGTTCATGAAATGTAAATAAGTTGAGTTGTTCTTTTTTTAAAGAAGAAACAGTAGGTCTTTTGTTGTTAATATGCTGTTGTGGAAATGTTTACATGGTGTTTGGATAATCAACAGTAATTGTATCTATTTTTATTTGTTCATTGACACAACTGTTCCCCGTGAAAGCATTTTTAGTTTTTAAAGGGTTACTTCCTTTACATTTTGTGTTTAAGGGGTCACTTTTTATAGCATTTTTTGTATAGGATAATTTCTGTGGCACATGTTTCTACAAATTCCTTTGGACACTTTTAGTTTAAAGGGGACTTTTTGGTTTTTTTTAAAAAGGGTTTACTTTTGTGAAACATGTTTGTAAGGGTTTACTTTTGTGGCACTTGTCTGTAAGGGCCATTTGCATATAAAGGATCACTATTATGACATTTGCTTGTAAAGGATCATTTCACGGATCACTTGCATGGCATTTGTTTGTAAAGGGTTACTTGCATGGCACTTGTTTGTAAAGGGTTACTTTCATGGCACTTGTTTATAAAGGGTTACTTTCATGGCACTTGTTTGCAAAGGGTTACTTGCATGGCATTAGTTTGTAAAGAGTTACTTGCTTGGCATGTGTTTGTCAAGAGTTACTTTCATGGCACTTGTTTGTAAAGGGTTACTTGCATGGCACTTGTTTATAAAGGGTTACTTGCATGGCACTTGTTTGTAAAGGGTTAGCTTGCATTGCACTTGTTTGTAAAGGGTTGCTTGCATTGCACTTGTTTGTAAAGGGTTACTTGCTTGGCACTTGTTTGTAAAGGGTTACCTGCATGGCACTTGTTTGTAAAGGGTTGCTTGCATGGCATTTGTTTGTAAAGAGTTACTTGCTTGGCACTTGTTTGTAAAGGGTTACTTTCATGGCACTTGTTTGTAAAGGGTTACTTGCATGGCATTTGTTTGTAAAGAGTTACTTGCTTGGCATGCGTTTGTCAAGAGTTACTTTCATGGCACTTGTTTGTAAAGGGTTACTTGCATGGCACTTGTTTGTAAAGAGTTATTTGCTTGGCATGTGTTTGTAAAGAGTTACTTTCATGGCACTTGTTTGTAAAAGGTTACTTGCTTGGCACTTACTTGTTATGGACCCCTTCCGCTGCACATATTTGTAAAGGATCACTTTCATCGTACGCAGATATCCCAGAGGATCTCCAGCCTCTCCTCCCACAGATCAAACCTGGAGAATCTACACACAGTACAAGAACTGCATCGCCACAGCAAATGTAGAGACGATCCTAACATTCTTCCACTTCAGCTTTCTGGGCCTGTAAAGCTGTTGTGGCCAGTATATTGTATCCATCCACTGTGTCCCCAATAATGTCGTCACAGGTCATGATATTCAGTTCTTTTGGATCTAGATCTAAGCAATTTCTTCATCTACTGCAATGACATCCTCTTGGTATTATGATTTTTATACTCATAAAAGTAGACACAAATATTGCTTCACAATGTCATTTACTTTAAGTATGAAAAGTGTATTCCTGATAGTGTACAAATGCAGATACTGCCATTGGGGTATGGTATGATGAGGTGAGGTGCCATTTCTATCTTTCCCAGGGAAATCTCAGACAATTATCTCATACCCACATATTATGATGCTTGGTCAACCTCAGTCATACATGCAGGGACAGATCATCCTGGGGGATGAATTTGAATCAGTGACTTGGAAAGCAAATACATTAACCACTATGCCCCCTGCTGCATAATTGACAAAGAACAAATGTTGGAATGCTTCTAGACTAGAGTATTTTAGCACAGTCTTTATCTGTATCTCCCACTGGGGAATATGCCCCCTACAAACTCATTCCTTTCCTATCTCATGCAACTCCATCTATGTCCTCTCCATATTTATTCCTGTCTTCAGTTCTCTTCTCCATGTATGTTGTTAGGTCTTCTTCTAGTTTGTTTACCTTGTGGATTCCAGACAAAGGCTTTCTAGTTATGCTGTTCACAGGTTTTTCTATCCAGCTCTTGTACATCAGCTCTAGATTCCCTACCATTTGTTTAGTTCTCTCCATGAGCTCCACATGGGTGATCTGTCATACCATTTTATTCTCTAGTTCTTGCAGGAACTAACTGTTTGTAGTACATTAGTAATCCTATTAGTTGTTCTCCATGTTTCTGATCCTTACGGTAGTACTGATATAATGTCAGAATAAAGTATTCAAACTTTCATGCTAAGATTAATTTCTTTGGCTTCCACAAGTTCCTAGTGCTATAAATCCTTCTTTTGCCTTTTGTATTCTTATTTAATATATTTATGGTATAATATGGAATTTTGGCCAAATTTCAACTCGCATACTTTGGTCTGTCAAGACTAAGGTGCCACTCACTTTCCCCCATCTTTGTCTACACTGCAGCCCTTATGTGGATATTTCTGAATTCTCAGACAGATTTGTACTGACCTACTACATTGCAGTTTTCATTGTATGATTTAGACCTTGACTTAAATTTCACTCTTACTATGATATGTGGAACAATTTTATTGAAATGTTATTTTAGGCAAAGCAGGTTAAAACATATGAAGATAGTACAGTGTCTGTTATATAATGTTGTTTGTCCATCAAGAATGATGATGACCATTCATTTCATCCAGTGGGGTTGAAGGTGTGGAGCCGTGGGTTCTAAGATGGCTGATAAGGCCTATTTTGGCTCGAAATGTTCTTTGACAATGTGGACAAAGAATGCTTGACGTCTCTGGAGGAGGATTTCCTGCAGTGGTGTTTCTGTCCTGCCTTTTCTTCACAGCTCTTGCAGTCCTGGTTGCCTCACATATAACTGCACCTTTGCGCAATGATGCACGCCACGAATTTCGGTCTCTGGCTGCAGCCTCCCAGGTGTCATGATGAATTCCAAAAGCATTCAGTGAAATTTCAGAGTGTCTTTAAACGGTTCCTCTGGCCACCTTGCGAGCGTTTACCACAACGCAGTTCGCTGTAAAAAATTCGTTTAGGGAGCCTGTGATCTGGCATGCGAGTCAAGTGACCAGCCCAGCGAATCTGATTCTTCATCAGTATAGTGTGGATACTGGGCATGGATGCTCTTTCTAGGACTTCAGTGTCTGGAATCTTGTCTTGCCATTTAATCTTCAGTAGCTTCCTTAGGCAGACTGTGTGGAAGTGGTTTAATTTCCTAGCGTGTCGCTGATAGACAGTCCAGGTTTCACAAGCATATAGCAGTGTGGATAATACAACTGCTTTGTAGACTTTTAGCTTTGTTTGCAGGCTTATTCCAGTTCTGTCCCATACATTCTTTATACATTCACGCCATTATATGACAAGTATGTGACTACCTTTGGATAAGATCACTGTAATCCTAAGACTAAAGCAATTGAAACCTGTATGGATTGAAACAGATGAAAGAAGTCAGAAACTAAGAGCATGCATATTTCCTGTGTCAAACAGTGTAACACTTGGGTATATAACAATCAGCGGATAAGTGCACTATCTGCCTTTGGTTATAAATGTTACAGACGGGTATTAAAACTTCATTAGACAGAAAGAAGAACAGATCTATCCAACAAGAACTCAATATTGAAGATGACTGGTTACTGAGACAAACAAATATGAGAAAATGAAATACCTCAAACATGTTTTTAAATAAAAGCATGAAAGGCTAGACATGATAATTATGGAGGGAAGTGTACCAGAAATCCAGAGAGGAATACCACAGTATAGGTGGATTCAAGATGTGATAGTTTACACATGACAGCAACAGAGGCAGGACATCTGGCTTATGACAGAGAGAGATTTTGAAAGACTGTTTGACGGAAAAGTTCTTCACTGGATGAATAATTCCAAGAAAGATCCTGCCATCGGGCGTGAAGTGATAGGTTTCCACACTTACTTGGTCACAGATGGAGGGACCATCCCTCTTCCTCCCAGAAACATATCTGGTAGCCATTTTACTATGGACAACCCAACCCCAGACCACAGCACTGGTAAGTAAGTGCGCCAGCTAGCTAGTGGGTCGTTATTGTATAGTCAAGGTATAAAGGGCTTTCCGATAATGACAGCGTTTGATTTACAGCAGAACCATGCAATTTACACTGATATATATTGTTGCATGGTGTGAATCAGTTGAACTAAACATCTTATTCAATCAAATGGTGTTTTCTTTTAAACCAAAATTATCTGTCTTTTTTTTTAAAAATCCACCATGCACTTGCCTTGCGTTGTTTTCCACACAATGGTATGAGTGCTGGTTGTTCGGAAAACAATGGCAAACTACACACTTGCCCTGGAATCACAAACAGCCAAACAATGCTGGAGGTGACTGCTATGTCCTGTAAAGGATATGCAACTAACTTTAAACCATGGACATACAGCTATAGGTGATGCTTGGCCTTACACACATTTGTGTTGTCTTGTTTCTTTTTTTTTTATTAACTCATTTTGAACTTGGGCGAAGTCCACATAGACTAAGTTTTGTGCGTGGATTAGCTTTCCCTATTACCAGTGTCTCCCACCATCAGCCAATCCCACTCTGATTTCTGAGGTACTTGTAATTTACATCCCCAAGTCAAGGACGAGAAGTCAACATTTAAGTCCAACTGACCAGTTTAGGGAGAGAACCCACTACCAGGCAACCAGCTCACTGGAAGTTTAACAGCAAGCACTACTTAACCTTTTAGCCACATGACTTCCGGAGCTCATTGAAACATATGGCATTTTCAGTATGTTATTAGGGATGTGAATATTGGACATTTCACAATCCATTGAAAAGCACATATGCACATTTGATTATAAATGTTGCATAAGATCTATTGGATGAAAAACAGAACAGATCTATCCAACAAAAACTCAGTAATGAAGATCACTGATTATTAAGACAAACAAAATTAGGAAAATTAAACATTCTGGGCATATAAAAAGACATGAATGCCTGGAAAAGATAACTATGGAGGAAGGTGCACTAAGGAAGTAGCTGAGAAGAGGAAGATATAATATAGAAGGATTCAAGACGTGATAATTTATACAAGGCAGCAACAGAGATCCGAAATATGGCTTACAGAGAGAAATGTCAAAAGACTGTTTTGGTGGCAAAGTTCTACACAGAACAAACAATGGAATGATGATATTAATATTAAGGCTTCTGGTATGGTGTACATTCTGACACCAAAGGAACATACTTGATTACTTGCTATGTTTGTTCATTTATGGTATCTGACAATTACATTAACATCTTTGTTCTATTTACTATATGTTTATCAACATCTATATACACAGATAAATTATCACAGACTGATTATATGAACAGATTATATTATCACAATCACTATATACAATAAACTGTTTACAACCAATCTACGTAATTTTGTATTCTTTGTATTTATTTGTGTAGTTAGATCAATATTTGGTTTCCTGCTTTGATGAAACTGAAATTCTAAACACCAGTAGACGATCTATGTCCCAGTACGTGGTTGGAAACATGTATCCTCAGCTGGGTAAAGACTGCCCAGACTGCTGTAAAGTGGTACCACTATCCATTGTGACACCCTGAAAGCCTTGATGAAGAAATGCACTGTTGATTTTGAAAATTCAGACAACATTACTGCTGATTGTTCTGATTGCATAGTGCAGTTTCTACTGGCAGTCTGACCTTTGAACAGCTATGATTCAAGGAAGTTACACAGAAGTGTGCTGTATGGGGGAAAGAGTCATGTTATCTCCATTGGACCAACAGTTGGCACTAATCTTCTCTCCCTGTAACACATTCCTGAGTTCAGATAGGTCTAATCTACTATCTCCAAACACATTCTGGGACTGGCAGAAGACTACGTTCTCTGATAACGATGGACAAACAAATCCATTGTGCTATCATGGTTTACATTCAAAACTGCTATGGAATAGCATGTCTGTTTTGCACAGCATAGTATCATTTCTTAACACAAAGAAAAAGAACAGTAAATCATGAAAACTTAATATCTGCATTAAGAAATCAATACGGATATACAAATAAAATTATTTATGTAATTTTGAGCATGTGTGAATACATTAATCAGAGTGTATTGCACTGAAAAGACAGTATGTCAAGTGTGATTTTATGTAGAGCATATAATGAAAAGACAGTAGATACAAATAAAATAAACATATAATACATTCATAAACAACAGCAATAAATCTCAACTTTGTAACAAAGGATCACAGACTACATTACAAGTGTGCATATGTTTAGATAAGAACTAAACAAGGCATATAACACCAAACTTTCTGCACAACGTATCATTCATTTTCTCAACAACAACAAAAGACACAGTGTGATGTTTAATACTATTTATTATAAAGTTTACATTGCAAGCCACACAGCATTTATATCCACTGATATAGACACATTTTGCAATGTAATGTTTATTTAAACCTCTCTGAATACTTCAGCCACCTGGCAGTTAAATCCTAACTAAAATGCACTGTTATATCACACTTATTTACTGGCAAATATAACTTGACAAATGTTTACAACAGAACTCACTCTCCAGACTATGCACTGCATGGGTTTACCAAGCCCTTGTGAGGAGTACCATTCGGCCACAACCAATCAACACTGTACAAATTATGTCTACTGCATAAAGCACACTACGGCCACAAGGAGTAGATGGGAGCAAACCTGCATTAAAAAACTATCTCTGCATAGAGTGACACAATATATAAGAATTAGGACATAACTTGGCTAACTAAAGAAACAAACCATTAATGATAATTCTTCATTATAAGAATTACTACTAACCCTTGATCATTCAGTGCCTTGTCAAGTGCAGAAATTAGCCCACATAACAATCTTTTGAAATTTCTCTCCATCTTAAGACTGTTGCTGTCATCTGTAAACCATCTATCACATCTTGAATTCATATAAACTGTGGTTTACCTCTTATCTGTTCCCTAGTACACCTCCTTCTATAATTAACTTTTTCAGATATTTATGTCATTTTACAAGCCCAAAATATTTCATTTTCCTCAATTTTATTTGCCTTATTAACCAATCAATTACCAAACTGAGTTGTTGGATAGATCTGGTTTTTTTTTCCTCTCTTTCTTTCTCTCTCTTGTTATTTCTTGCAATGAATTTGTTAATACTCTTATAAATAACACTTGTGTTCAAAAGCACATATGTAACAAAACATTGTTAAAATATCCAAGTTTTACACTTTATGTTTCCACAGGAAAAACACAAGCTCTTAGCACTCTGATTTGTTCTATTTGTTCCAATCTATAAGGTTTTAATAGCTTTAGTTCTTGCACAGCAATGTTTGTTCTCCATTGACCCTTACTTGTCCACATACAAACTACTTAAATGAAAATGTATTAAATAGTAATAACAGGTACTCAAAACTATATACTTTTCCACATATGCAGACTGTTCTGGATGCACTCATATCTCCACATTCTCCAATTTAAATCAGTCATCAATGGGATCTCCCCATATATTAGTTCTTTTCTCTGAAAATAAAAAAAAAGGCAGAAGAAACATGTTACTTCTTACACTGTCAGTAAATCTCCAAACACCACAAGTAAACTATCAAGTCTCTTAATAAAACTAGATCTGTTTTCTTGAGAAACATGTCCCATTTTTACTGGCTTTAAAAAAATAATCTGGCACTTTGCCGTCTTCACAGACGACAGTTTGTACAATGTAGTTATACTTCTCCACAGCACAAAGATTGAATGGTCATTAAGTAATTATGCTTCCCCTGCTTGGTAATTTTTGCTTCTGTTTGTTGTTTTGTTTTAATGCTTGCTTGCTTGCTTGTGTTCGTTGGCTTGAGCTCCAACGCGAAGTCCTGTATGTCGGATGAAGACATCCTGTTGTCCAACATCAGTGTGATGTCATACAGGACCTGAGGTTTGCGTGAGTATCCGTTGTCCCATGTCTGGCTTATTGGTGTGCAGACTGGTGGTTCCTCGCCGTACAGGCAGACACTCTCCGACTTTGGAGGAATCAGCGATCCTATTGACTTCAGCCAGGACCCCGAAGGGACCTGTTGCCCAGGACGCTCGACGAGGACGCGTCAATAGGTCTTGGCCAGTATATAACCCGGCCCTGGTGCCTTGGAAACACCTCTGCGTCCCTTTTGTTTTAATGATTTTGTTTCCCTTTTCTTTATGGTCAAGAAGGTGAACTTTCCATCATGTATACCCTTCATTGTTTATGTATAATCTCATTCATGCTCTTTCATTACTTCTGTAAACTGATGTCATGCCTATGTTGTGAGTTTTTTGTAGTGTGTTTTTTGTTGGGTTCATTATCTATATGTTTATGACTAAAACAGTTTTTGTATTAGTATACTGTGGGACCGCCGGACTCCCTGGTCTAGGGGTTACACGACTTTATCTGTAATCCTGTATACTCTCGTGAGTAACATGACGTGCGTGAGAATCGGTAGCGGTTCTCTCCGCATCGGTAACTTACGGGGTATGTGAGCCAGTCGACCGGAAAGCAATGGCAAACTACTGAGTGTAATCTTGCCAAGAAATCAACAATCAGCTGAAAGATGCTGATGTTGACAGCGATGTCCTGTAAAGGATATGCGAACAAAAAAAAAACCCCAAAAAATACTGTGGGACCAAAGTAACTTAATGCATATAGCATCTCTTGTGCACTGTTATTTTTAATTATCTCTAGCACAAGGATTGTCAGGATGTAGTAACATTAACCACTCTGTCAAATTTATATATGAACATTTACTACCACCTTATGTTGCATATATTCAAGGTAGCCATTCTGTGTGAAGTACCAGATGGCCTATGTATTACTTTTTTAAAGTGTGTGCCTCTCTCTATAGAAACACTAAAGAATCCAATCCAGGCTTTTGAACTAAAATGCCACATACAAATTCTTAGAATACCATGGATTAACATAAAATGTTGACATTCTACAAAATTTGAACACTGAAGAAATCTGGCTCATAAACATCATATCATCATCAGAAGTGCCATGCCAGCTGGCATAGGCATTCATGACTCTGCACAGATCTAGGTCTTTAGTTTTGTGGATCAACTCCGCTGTTGATATTCCTCCTTGCCACCATCTCAATCCATCCAGCATCATTTCTCTTGGTCTGCCTCTCTTCCCCTCAATCTTTCCAGTTGTCATGATGTTCTCCAATGCCTCTCTTCTCATCACATGACTAAAAAAGCTGTTTGCCTCTTTCTTATTGTTGTATATAATGTTCTAGTTTCATTAGCCTCTTTGAGGCAGTCGTTGTTAGTTACTTTGGAGTCCAAGGAATTCCCAACATTCGTCTCATGAACCAAATCACTGTTGCTTCCAATATCTTTCTAATTTGTTCATTTACATTTACATTCCAAGATTCACAGTTATAAAGCAAAATAGGTTCTATATAGCACTTCAGCACTCTTTTTCTTACATTCAATTATAGAAACTTATTGCATAAGATAGTTTTCCTTTTCTGAAATGCAGCCTTTGCTAACCCTAATCTGCTCTTAATCTCTGTTGTGCATCTTCCATCTGATGTTATAAATGCCCCTAGGCTCATAAACATGTTTCAGAAGCTGAAGCACTTTGGCCACATCAAATGTCACAGTGGATTAGACAGAACAGTAATGAAAATATGGTTCCTGGAAGACAAGGCATGGGCCAACCAGCATAACAGTGGACACAGGACATGACATTTTCCTGGACAGGACAATCATTGAGACACGGGAACTGGAGAAGGGTTGACAGTCTGTCCAGTTGCTTGTGATGACAGTGCTGTTCTGCATAAACTTGCTACATGATGATACAAAACAACAAGTATTCAATTACTGGCTCACATGTCTTCCAGAAGCTGGCACATTGGTGCGACTGTTAGGTTGCACTGACAATGTCATGAGAGCAGTCAGACGGGTATTCAGTGCCTGCCCTCACCATTCACAATGTGAGGGAAAGACTGGCCACCTAGCTCTCAATGAACTCAAGCCTAAAAATGTGATGGTCCTAACACATCATGCACCCACAGCACTCAGTGAGTGCAGCTTCCTGCTACTGGGACCTGTTTATTGTGTGTGTGTGTGTGGTTTTTTTTTGGTGGGGGGGGGGAAGGGCGGGAGGGGTTTAATGTCTTCCAGACTGAGAACCCGTATGTGGAAAGAATGAGATTGCGGGGGATCAGCAGGGGTTCTGGAAGAATCTCAAAACTGAGAGGAATGACAAGAGAACTTTAAGTCAAATGGCGGTGGGAACGATCAGTAGTGTGACTCTTCGCTGGCTGTTAAACGAGGGGACGGAGCACATATGGGAATGTCCTGAGTGCAGGGATGTTGGTTCTTAACTCAACCCAACTCAACATCAGCTGATTGAATGGTTAGGTCTGTTTGCTTGTGCCCATAATCTCTGTGCAGTTATGTGGGTTCTGATATGAAGTTTTGCACTAATATAAAGATGGTTGCATTTCAGATACCCTTCTGAAGTCTTTCTCATTTTGAGTGCAATTTAAAACCTCTCATTATAGTAGCACTGTATGTGATGTCATGGAAAAATATTATTAGCAATTAGTGTACATGTGAAGGAAATAAAGTAACCAACAAAATTATTGGAATCACATGAGCATAACTTAAAAAGATCCCCCAAACAGACATCGATGAAGAGCAAATAAGCTGCACAGGAAAAGGACAGATATGATCATGTTGATGATGATGGATTGTTATGTTTAAAAATAAAAACAGTAGTGAAAGTATGTTGTCTCGTAATTAGTTTACAATGGCTTATGCTATGTCTGCCTCTGGCTAGTGCAAATCTGGCATGATTCAAGGTGTGAACTGTAGGGATTTTACAAAACAAGAATAGGATGGTATATTCCTCCACAATCCTGGGGTAGTGAACTGAAAACCAAGCCTTCTCTGACAAGGACTAAAACACTGAAGATCCTGTGTGCATATTAAAAGTATCTTGGTAGTTGGAAATGGGAAAAAGCAGACTGAATAGACCACTGCCCTGGCTAAATATCAACATTAGAAAAGTTACTTATGAAAAGAAATTTTATAATGGTACACCACATTTGGATACTAGCCGGTACTACTTTTGTGCACTCGACTGATATTCTCCTTGTGTGATCTATGGGGAAACAGTGGTGCATTTAGGGAGATACCCATGTGCAATGAAAGTCACTCTTAACCAAACAGTAAAAACCATAATTATGCCAACAAACAATAAAACAATTGTAAAAATAACACCTATTAAAAATGAACATCTAATTAATACATTTCTTCCTTGTTTTTCCTGAAATAGCTGGATTGTATCTATTTACAGACAAAAAAGCGATATTTGCACCTTTTAGCTGACACATCCTAGATCAGCACAGTATTTGGGACCTCTTCGACCCTTACTCTCTTGATTAGATTGCATGTGCCTAGGACTATCACCTGAAGGTGAAGGGTCTTGGTCAACTCTGGTCTCTGACCCTGACACAAGCAGTCAGGCTATGATTCACTGATTGCATTAACCTGTGTTAACATGTCTTTGGTCTTATTTAAACATCTGAGATCTAGGGTAAACATAGAGCTTATCCAATGAGAAGCTTACTTGAAGGAGATCCTTGGGATGGTAGTCTAGATGATGGCTCCATGCTGCCACTAGTATCTCCTGACTTTGCATCAGGAAATGATCTCTGGGGGATATCCTTAAATGAAGGAGAACCAGAAGCTGGTGGTGGTGCTTTCGATATCTGATCTTTATACTCTTGTCTGTTACGGCGCCGAAGTTCTTCATAGCTAACTGAACCCTTGTCTTGAGATGGTACCGCCGATTCCTTTACTGAAATATTAAAATAATCAGTATTCAGAACAAACATATATACTGATAAATGAGAACTTATCACTGATAGATAATTTCTTTCCATAATAAACTACAAATAAATAGCTGAAGCACTGACACTCAGTGGTATTAAAAAAAAAAAAACACTGCCTACCAGTGTAAATATTAAAATGCAAAGGTTTTTCTCATAAATCACAGACGTAAAATGTTACTTGTTATTTAATATATTCTTAATTCTGGATTCAAGAACGTGCCTTTTCTACAACTCCATATTCACTGACATGTTTAAAGATCAGATGGACTCTCGTTGTTGGTATTTTAAATACAATTGTAAAACACTAACTTAACTGTCATATATATATATATATGTTAGACTATTCTGTACTCGACAGGGGATGTGTGGTGAATATCATGCTGCCACTTTTCCATCCCAGAATATTTCTGGGTACCCATTTAAGGTTGGGCCAACCTGAGAGCCCAAGTCAATTTTACAAAACCTGCCTTAAAGAGGATCTGAATACACGACAATTAGGCTGGCAGGCAAGCGTTCTAGCCACTGCACTATTGTGGCACCCATTCTTTTGAATTTAAAAAAGTTAGTTGCTTATCCTTTACAGGACGTCGCAGTCAACACCAGCATTTTTTGCTGTTGTGATCTTTTGACAAGTTTACGTTCAGTAGTTTGCCATTGCTTTCTGAACGACCGGCACCCATACCATTTTGTAAAAAACCAACGCAAGGTGGTCTGCTGCCAAATCGCCTGCAGCTGTGTTTCGAATGTGGGTATGCGGGATTACAAGCTGCATCCATAACCCTCTTCGCCATGAAGCCGGAATTCTTTTGAGTAGTAAATGATAATTCTGAGTGTTGTTACATATGCTTGTGATAATGCTGTTGACAATTTTATTGAGATAATCACATTCGGCCTCTTTCAAATAATTTTGTGCCAACTAAGACTATTTAAAGATCAGCTTGCCTCAAATTGGTGGATTGCTGGTTGCCATCATCTCATTTTCCTGTTTAGTAATGTCCTGCTGCTCCTAGTTTTTTTCTATTGACTGCTTACAATAATTTCTCCACACAAAAAAACCTCTGCCTTTTGTATATTTCAGCATTCTATTTAAATATTTATTGTGCTTTTGTCTCATCTTTCAAATGGCAAGGAGATTTTTTACTTCTGTTACAATTAGCACTTCCTGGTTACTGGTATTGTACCCTTTGTTTCTCTTTTTTTTTGGGGGGGGGGGGGGGGGGGACTTATCCCTTTTACAGGACATCGCTGTCAACACCAGCATTTTACTGCTGTTGTTGATGTCTTGGCAAGTTTATGTTCAGTTTTTGCCATTGCTTTGTGAACGACTGGTTCTCATACCAATTCGTTAAAACCCAGTGTGGCGCAGTCTGCTGCCAAATTGGTCGCAGCTGTGTTTCAAACGCAGGTAAGCGGGCTCATGAATTGCATTCATAAGCCCTTAGCCACGGAGACCAGCTTGTTTCTCTTACCAGTAAAAACGTTTCTCTTATCTTGCTGTGAGTGAAGTTTTATTTTTTATTTTTTCAAATTGAATTCACATAATATTAAAGACCAGTCTTCAATCCTTTAGAATAACAGCTTGTGATTGAAAAAGTTATAGTAATACAGGGTTGTGATTGAAAGAGTTAAAGTAACAACAGCTGGTGAATTAAAGCATAAAGCAATAACAGATTGTGACTAAGAGAGCTAAATTAATTGTTGTCTAGGGCAGAAAGAGTTAACGCAAGAGCTTGCAATTGAAACAGTTACAGTAATAACAACTTGTGTTTTAAAGAGTTATAATACACTGTACTTGAAATGGTTGAAGTTAAAACAGCTTCTGACTGAAAGTAAAAATAATAACAGCTTGTGATTCAAAGAGTTAAATAACAATTTGTGATTGAAAGAGTTACAGTAATAACAATTTGTGATTGAAGGCGTTAAAGTAATAACAGCTTGTGATTGAAAGAGTTAAAGTAATAACAGCTTGTGATTGAAAGTTAAAGTAATAACAGCTTGTGATTGAAAGAGTTAAAGTATTAACAGCTTGTGATTGAAAGCATTAAAGTAATAACAGCTTGTGATTGGAAGAGTTAAAGTAATAACAATTTGTGATTGAAAGAGTTAAAGTAATAACAATTTGTGATTGAAAGAGTTAAAGTAATAACAATTTGTGATTGAAAGAGTTAAAGTAATAACAATTTGTGAAGAATGTCTCGGTGTGTTAACCACGCATAGAAAGAACAGATGGTTCAATCAAAAATGTGAAGAAGCAGTCACTAGGAAGAAGAATGCCAGACATGTATGGTTAAATGACATCAATAACATCCAAAAGGAAGAGCATTATAGAAATGAATGTAAAGAGGCTACAAAAATAGTCAGACAGCAGAAGCGAGAATATATGAGTAATATAATCAAAGATATGGAAACTAATCACCAGAAAAATGAATCCAGAAAATTTTTTAAAGTACTGAAGTCAATGAAACGAGGGCACCAACAAAACACATATGGTTTAAAAGACAAAAATGGGAATATGATAAATACCAATGAGGAAATGTGCAACACATGGAAAGAATATTTTATTGAATTACTAAATTGTGAAGCTCCAAGTAACATTTTCCCACAGGAAGAGGTTCTAACATGCGAACCACAAATTGAAGAACCTACATTTGAAGAAATCCTATATGTAATCACACGACTTAAAAACAATAAGGCAACTGGGACTGATGGAATTGCTGCTGAATTTATAAAGGCAGGTGGCCATGCATTACATCTAAAGCTATACGAACTAATAATAAAAATCTGGAGGACAGAAGAATTACCCCATGACTGGAAAGAGTCATTATTGATACCTATCTTTAAGAAAGGAGACAAGTTCCAATGTGGAAATTATAGAGGAATATCACTACTGTCCACAAGCTATAAGATACTATCCGCAGTATTACTAAATAGACTAAAACCATATTCAGAAGACATATTAGGTGACTACCAGGCGGGTTTTAGACAAAACAGATCAACAATAGATCAGATATTTATCTTACGACAAATAGCCGAGAAACATTGGGAATATAAAAGAGATCTCCATAACATTTTTGTGGATTTTAAAAAGGCTTATGATAGTGTCCATAGGAATAGTCTATGGAATGTTATGCAGGAATTTGGAATACCAAGGAAGTTAATTAACATGACCAAACTATGCATGGAAGATACTTATAATATAGTAACATATAAAGGCAGGAAATCAGACCCCTTCCAAATAACATCTGGCTTGAAACAGGGTGATGCACTATCGCCGCTACTCTTCAATCTGGCTCTAGAGAAAGTTGTAATGGAAGGTAAAGGAGGAATGTGATATTGGAGGAACATCCAAGCTGCTTGGTTATGCAGATGATATAGATATTATAGGGCAAAGTGAACAAAAGACATTAGAAATATTGACTCACTTAAAGGAAAAAGCCCAACAGATGGGGCTGGTTATCAACCAAGATAAGACAAAATATATGGTAATTTCAAGAGACGGAATGGCTAAAAACTCTGGCCACATACAAATAGATAATATGACCATTAAAAGAACGGAAACATACAAATACCTGGGTACAATCTTCAACTGCTCCAACATCATAAGGGAAGAAATACAAACTAGAATCAACTCTGGAAATAAGATATACTATGCACTACAACATCTACTAAAATCAAAGGCGCTATCTCGTAACACCAAAATCACAATATACAAAACACTGATCAGACCAGTTGTGCTGTATGGCTCTGAAACCTGGAGTACAACGAAAGGAGACGAAGCCTTGTTACAAACCTTTGAGAACAAAATTTTAAGACGCATCTTTGGACCCATTAGGGATACACAAAGTGGAGAGTGGAAAAGAAGAAGTAACAAAGACATTTATGATTTGTTTAAGTCCCCGCTAATCACTGGTATCATGAAGGCTAATAGACTACAATGGCTGGGGCATATAGAAAGAATGGAAGATAATAGGGAAACAAAACTCGCTTACACTCAGGAAATAAATGACCGTAGACCCCGAGGTAGACCAAGAAGGCGGTGGAGAGATAATATACATACAGACCTACAAGCACTTGGAATCAACGACTGGCAAGAGAAGGTCCACCAGAGAGACGAATGGAGACAGATTGTATTTGCAGCAAAGAACCTCAATGGCTCGGAACGCTGAAGAAGAAGAAGAAGAAGAAGAAGAAGATTGAAAGAGTTAAAGTAATAACAATTTGTGATTGAAAGAGTTAAAGTAATAACAGCGTGTGATTGAAAGAGGTAAAGTAATAACAGCTTGTGATTGAAAGAATAACAGCTTGTGATTGAAAGAGTTAAAGTAATAACAGCTTGTAATTGAAAGCGTTAAAGTAATAACAGCTTGTGATTGAAAGAGTTAAAGTAATAACAATTTGTGATTGAAAGAGTTAAAGTAATAACAATTTGTGATTGAAAGAGTTAAAGTAATAACAATTTGTGATTGAAAGAGTTAAAGTAATAACAGCTTGTGACTGAAAGAGTTAAAGTAATAACAATTTGTGATTGAAAGAGTTAAAGTAATAACAATTTGTGATTGAAAGAGTTAAAATAATAACAGCTTGTGATTGAAAGAATGAAAGTAATAACAGCTTGTGATTGAAAGCTAAAGCTAGCTGGAACAGAACAAAATGTAATGTTATCCACTTTGATTGTTCACCTGTCCACCAAAAAGTAAACCTAAAATCTGGCAAGAATCAGTGCCAAGAACTACACTAACATGTACAGTTGCTAAAGTTGTGTTATAACTACACACCATCTCGGTCTAATGTGGGTCTGAATCTGTCATCCAAACCATCAGGGGCGGAGTAATCATCTTTCATCTTGGGTGAAGAAATGTTTGCAGAAGCACCATCCCACACAGCTGCACTGCAAATCAAATTAATACGCTTCAATAAAAGCAAATGTGTAACAACAGTATTGACTGACATACATTTTTATCTCTATCTTCTTTATTAATTATATTAAACAAAACAGTTAATGACTCCTAGTGTTTCATGTTTGCTACTGCGGTAAAATACTGTGTATTCTTTTCTTACTTTCATAACATACAAGATGGAATTGTGGAGTCTTTTTATAGTTATAAACTGTACTGTGACAGGCAGGATTATTTTTTCTGATCAGTACAGCTGTGAGGGGAATCAACCCAGCTTCATAAAAAATTGGTATGGGACAATATTCTGAATGTTCTGTGAACTGCTTAGGAGGAAGGCAATGAGAAAAGAAGCTGGTTGCTCAACCTCATACGCAAAAGCTTAGCATTTCATACCCCATGTGCAGTATATGTAATGGAGCCTATCTATGCCTTATTATCAACACATTAACTCTTTCAGTTTCAGAAGGTTTCACTGAGGAAACCCAAGGAGACAAAACCACATCAGAAAATCATGAGTTTAAAAGAGAGAGTAAATACAAAGGCTAAATACACAGTAAGAGTGAGCACTGGGGAACACTGATTTATTATGTGAAAAAAGTAAGAAAACACAATACATGTGACAGAATCACCAATGTGGAGTTCATGGAGAAAACCAGACAAACATCAGTGAATCAAGAGGTGAGGAAAAGATGTTGATGTTGGATAAGACACACATTGAGAAAATAGTACAACCAGAAAGCATTTGTCAGGAATCCAAATTATACAAAAGAAGTCCTAACAACACATGAAGAAGAGACATAGAGACTAATGAATAATATGGGGAGAAAAGGATGGAGCTGTGTGGGATAACTAAGGATAGGATGGCTTGGAGTGACTTCATTGAGGGATAACTAAGGATAGGGTGGCTTGGAGTGACTTGGTTGTGGGATGACTAAGGATAGGATTGCTTGGAGTGACTTGGTTGTGGGATAGAATGGCTTGGAGTGACTTGGTTGTGGGATAACTAAGGATAGGATGGCTTGGGGTGACTTGGTTATGGGATAACTAAGGATAGGATGGCTTGGAGTGACTTGGTTGTGGGATAACTAAGGATAGGATAGCTTGGAGTGACTTGGTTGTGGGATAACTAAGGATAGGATGGCTTGGAGTGACTTGGTTGTGGGATAACTAAGGACAGGATGGCTTGGAGTGACTTGGTTGTGGGATAACTAGGGATAGGATGGCTTGGAGTGACTTGGTTGTGGGATAACTAAGGATAGGATGGCTTGGAGTGACTTGGTTCTAGGATAACTAAGGATAGGATGGCTTGGAGTGACTTGGTTGTGGGATAACTAGGGATAGGATGGCTTGGAGTGACTTGGTTGTGGGATAACAAAGGATAGGATGGCTTGGAGTGACTTGGTTGTGGGATAACTAAGGATAGGATGGCTTGGAGTGACTTGGTTGAGGGATAACTAGGGATAGGATGGCTTGGAGTGACTTGGTTGTGGGATAACTAAGGATAGGATGGCTTGGAGTGACTTGGTTGTGGGATAACTAAGGATAGGATGGCTTGGAGTGACTTAGTTGTGGGGTAACTAAGGATAGGATGGCTTGGAGTGACTTGGTTGTGGGATAACTAAGGATAGGATGGCTTGGAGTGACTTGGTTGAGGGATAACTAAGGATAGGGTGGCTTGGAGTGACTTGGTTGTGGGATAACTAAGGATAGGATGGAGTGACTTGGTTTTGGGATAACTAAGGATAGGATGACTTGGAGTGACTTGGTTGAGGGATAACTAAGGATAGGGTGGCTTGGAGTGACTTGGTTGTGGGATAACTAAGGATAGGATGGCTTGGAGTGACTTGGTTGTGGGATAACTAAGGACAGGATGGCTTGGAGTGACTTGGTTGTGGGATAACTAAGGATAGGATGGAGTGACTTGGTTGTGGGATAACTAAGGACAGGATGGCTTGGAGTGACTTGGTTCTAGGATAACTAAGGATAGGATGGCTTGGAGTGACTTGGTTGAGGGATAACTAAGGATAGGATGGCTTGGAGTGACTTGGTTGTGGGATAACTAAGGATAGGATGGCTTGGAGTGACTTGGTTGTGGGATAACTAAGGATAGGATGGCTTGGAGTGACTTGGTTGTGGGATAACTAAGGATAGGATGGCTTGGAGTGACTTGGTTGTGGGATAACTAAGGATAGGATGGCTTGGAGTGACTTGGTTGTGGGATAACTAAGGATAGGATGGAGTGACTTGGTTGTGGGATAACTAAGGATAGGATGGCTTGGAGTGACTTGGTTGAGGGATAACTAAGGATAGGGTGGCTTGGAGTGACTTGGTTGTGGGATAACTAAGGATAGGATGGAGTGACTTGGTTGTGGGATAACTAAGGATAGGATGGCTTGGAGTGACTTGGTTGAGGGATAACTAAGGATAGGGTGGCTTGGAGTGACTTGGTTGTGGGATAACTAAGGACAGGATGGCTTGGAGTGACTTGGTTGTGGGATAACTAAGGACAGGATGGCTTGGAGTGACTTGGTTGTGGGATAACTAAGGATAGGATGGAGTGACTTGGTTGTGGGATAACTAAGGATAGGATGGCTTGGAGTGACTTGGTTGAGGATAACTAAGGATAGGGTGGCTTGGAGTGACTTGGTTGTGGGATAACTAAGGATAGGATGGAGTGACTTGGTTGTGGGATAACTAAGGATAGGATGGCTTGGAGTGACTTGGTTGAGGGATAACTAAGGATAGGGTGGCTTGGAGTGACTTGGTTGTGGGATAACTAAGGATAAGGGTGGCTTGGAGTGACTTGGTTGTGGGATAACTAAGGATAGGATGGAGTGACTTGGTTGTGGGATAACTAAGGATAGGATGGGCTTGGAGTGACTTGGTTGAGGGATAACTAAGGATAGGGTGGCTTGGAGTGACTTGGTTGTGGGATAACTAAGGACAGGATGGCTTGGAGTGACTTGGTTGTGGGATAACTAAGGACAGGATGGCTTGGAGTGACTTGGTTGTGGGATAACTAGGGATAGGATGGCTTGGAGTGACTTGGTTGTGGGATAACTAAGGACAGGATGGCTTGCAGTGACTTGGTTCTAGGATAACTAAGGATAGGATGGCTTGGAGTGACTTGGTTGAGGGATAACTAAGGATAGGGTGGCTTGGAGTGACTTGGTTGTGGGATAACTAAGGATAGGATGGAGTGACTTGGTTGTGGGATAACTAAGGATAGGATGGCTTGGAGTGACTTGGTTGAGGGATAACTAAGGATAGGGTGGCTTGGAGTGACTTGGTTGTGGGATAACTAAGGACAGGATGGCTTGGAGTGACTTGGTTGTGGGATAACTAAGGACAGGATGGCTTGGAGTGACTTGGTTGTGGGATAACTAAGGACAGGATGGAGTGACTTGGTTGTGGGATAACTAAGGATAGTATGGCTTGGAGTGACTTGGTTGAGGGATAACTAAGGATAGGGTGGCTTGGAGTGACTTGGTTGTGGGATAACTAAGGATAGGATGGAGTGACTTGGTTGTGGGATAACTAAGGATAGGATGGCTTGGAGTGACTTGGTTGAGGGATAACTAAGGATAGGGTGGCTTGGAGTGACTTGGTTGTGGGATAACTAAGGATAGGGTGGCTTGGAGTGACTTGGTTGTGGGATAACTAAGGATAGGATGGAGTGACTTGGTTGTGGGATAACTAAGGATAGGATGGCTTGGAGTGACTTGGTTGTGGGATAACTAAGGACAGGATGGCTTGGAGTGACTTGGTTGTGGGATAACTAGGGATAGGATGGCTTGGAGTGACTTGGTTGTGGGATAACTAAGGACAGGATGGCTTGCAGTGACTTGGTTCTAGGATAACTAAGGATAGGATGGCTTGGAGTGACTTGGTTGAGGGATAACTAAGGATAGGATGGCTTGGAGTGACTTGGTTGTGGGATAACTAAGGATAGGATGGCTTGGAGTGACTTGGTTGTGGGATAACTAAGGATAGGATGGCTTGGAGTGACTTGGTTGTGGGATAACTAAGGATAGGATGGCTTGGAGTGACTTGGTTGTGGGATAACTAAGGATAGGATGGCTAGGAGTGACTTGGTTGTGGGATAACTAAGGATAGGATGGCTTGGAGTGACTTGGTTGAGGGCAAATGCCCCAATGGGGGATAAAGGTATAGAAAAATGATGACAGAAAACCTTAATTTTTTAAAATTAGTACATACAATTTACCTGCAATATTTCTACAGTTGAGTTCTACAGATTTAGACATAAAAATTATTGGTAAGTGATAAAACTACAGTAACTAACTTCATTATCAGACTAAACTAAAGCATATTTCTATAAATAAAAATGTTCAACAGAATGCACGGATAACTGGATTCACAAGATTCAATGAAGTTACAACAATGACCAATTTGATTTATGTAGAAAGGTCAATACTCCAAAGATTTTAGCATTGAGTCCTAATTTCTCTACTAAAATCATACAATTTCTCAATGATGGAAGAACCATTGACCTAAAATAAAGTTCAGAAACATTCCGGCCTTGGGGTTAATGGACCAGCTCACATAGTTACAAGTTGCAACAAGTTACTCACATAATGACAGACTAATCAGGCTAGATGTGTTTACCTACAGGTTTTATATAAGAGATTCATCTGTACTTGTGAGCTTATGTACAAGTAGGACAAAAGTCAGGTTTTAAAAAATTTGTATTTTATTTTCTATTAGTTTAGTTCAGTTTAGTCAATGTATCAACATCATGGCACACAGGTGTAACCCATAAGTGCTCCGTTCTACTCCTAACTCAAGCCTGAGTCTGGAGAATCTCAGCTCAGTGCATGAACTCCGTAGCACCGGCGAGGATTCTGAAACACATGGGTAGATTTTTAACTTGAAATGTTGCCCGGGCAGCGACATTAGGCTACTCTTTTTTGATTTCCAACTGCCAACCCTACTTTTTGCTGTTCTCCCTGGCCTAGGGGTTAGCGACTTTCTCCGTAATCCCATATACTCTCGTGAGTGATGTGACAGTGCACAAGAATTGGTGGTGGTGTTCTCCGCGTTGGTAACTTACGGAGTATGTGAGCCGTTGCTCAGAAAGCAATGGCAAATTACTGAGCGTAATCTTGCCAAGAAATCAACAATCAGCTGAAAGATACTGATGTTGACAGTGATGTCCTGTAAAGGATATGCGAACAACAAAATAAAAAGAGACTTTACACGTGCACAACAATACACATGGGCGTCCGATCTCACTACCCAGAGACCAGGGGAAATAATTCACTAGTGATGTCTACATAAGAAGCCTGGGTGTTTTGGATGTAGGTTGCTTTAACTGACAGCTCACTGAGAGTCCCAAGTAGCTTTGTGTGGATGTTTGTTTCTGAGGGACAAATGTTCTGTGTGCAATTGATAAAATCATAAAAACAGAGATTCCTTAGAAGAGCTGCAGTAGTAACCGTGAGAGACTGCAGAAGAAATGAAGAAATTCAGAAGATGACTTGGTCTGAAACTAGTCATGCACTTTATTTAAGAACAGATTAAATGGTTTGGCCACCTCACAAGATTGCCCTGGTACCATCTGCCACAAAGAAGAAATATAATGGACACAGAGCAAGGGAAAGACTATGTAGAAGATGAAGTGATGGTAACAAAAACACCTTAGAGAAATGAATACTAACATACAAAGAGTAGTAGAAAGAGCACACAAAAGATCTTTACATCTCACAACAACACTTCACTGAGGTAAACGGAGGAAGAGAAGAAGTAATTGACAAGCAAATGGCCGCCTTGAAGGATGTTTCAGTCTGTTCTGCCAGTCCACAGGACTGACTGTTCCAGACTGTGTAAGTGACTGTTCAGTCTCTTCTGTCCCGTTCTGATATGAAACAGGATCACCTATTTCTTTCTCCTTCTGCCCACACACACCAAGCTCTCCTATGCTAAGCTGTATGCTGCAGCCCATTCCGTGTCATCCCAGTATGATTCATCTGTCACAAACTCTCTTCTATATGTGGTACCATTTTAGTCTGCCTCATTCTGTCATGTCATTTTAAGTGCAGCACAATAAGTTAATGTTTAAATGTATGAGTGACTGTTTTAGATATTTTGTGTTTCTGGGATCCACACAGCCATACTGATTTCACATTAGAATTTACAGGGGGATTAAAGGAGAGAGGATTGACTGCTTTGCATTGGGTTTTATCCCAGATGGCTGTCTCTTCCCACAAAGCAGCTTGCTGAAAGGGTCGTACAAAGCACGAACTCCGGACCTCCAGCTACAACCCCCCAGAAGTCTCCGAGAAAATTGCACTCAAGAACCCAATGACCGAGTCCAGAAATATTTTCTATTATTCATACGTACACAGCCTCTTGTTCAGGTACTCCTCTTGCTTTCCTAATCTGAGCTGCCAGATTTGAATTGGGTATTTTCTCCAGAACTTTCTGTTGACAAGCTGGTAAATAGGAAACCTTGCCAAAAAAGTAACCAAGAGCACCAAGAACTGAAATTTACAAGGTAGAAAAACAACACTAAGTAAACATATCTGTATATTATAAATATTTATATTTTAAAATGTACATGATGTAGCATTTAAAGTGAGATATCAATAATAAAATAATATCAAATGAATTGCAAACAACAGATAATTATCCTCAGATAACATTCAACCTCCAAGCTCTCTAGAATAGAAAAGACAATTTGATGTGCTCAGACTTAAATTTAAAACAAAAACAAGCAGCATTTTTGGAGTATCATAATGTAAAGCAGTTTAAGGTACAAAATTATACTACGTTCATCACCATCATGTGTCACGGCAATAAGCATGGACATTCATTGTTTACCATCACCATCATGTGCCACGGCAATAAGCCTGGACATTCATTGTTTACCATCACCATGTGCCACGGCAATAAGCCTGGACATTCATTGTTTACCATCACCATGTGCCATGGCAATAAGCCTGGACATTCATTGTTTACCATCACCATGTGCCACGGCAATAAGCCTGGACATTCATTGTTTACCATCACCATGTGCCATGGCAATAAGCATGGACATTCATTGTTTACCATCACCATGTGCCATGGCAATAAGCATGGACATTCATTGTTTACCATCACCATCATGTGCCATGGCAATAAGCATGGACATTCATATACCATCACCACGTGCCATGGCAATAAGCATGGAAATTCATTGTTTACCATCATCATGTGCCACGGCAATAAGCATGGACATTATTATACCATCACCATGTGCCATGGCAATAAGCATGGACATTCATAGTTTACCATCATCATGTGCCATGGCAATAAGCATGGACATTCATTGTTTACCATCACCATCATGTGCCATGGCAATAAGCATGGACATTCATTGTTTACCATCATCATGTGCCATGGCAATAAGCATGGACATTCATTGTTTACCATCACCATCATGTGCCATGGCAATAAGCATGGACATTCATATACCATCACCATGTGCCATGGCAATAAGCATGGACATTCATTGTTTACCATCATCATGTGCCATGGCAATAAGCATGGACATTCATTGTTTACCATCATCATGTGCCATGGCAATAAGCATGGACATTCATTGTTTACCATCATCATGTGCCATGGCAATAAGCATGGACATTCATTGTTTACCATCATCATGTGCCATGGCAATAAGTATGAACATTCATTGTTTACTATCATCATGTGCCATGGCAATAAGCATGGACATTCATTGTTTACCATCACCATGTGCCATGGCAATAAGCATGGACATTCGTTGTTTACCATCATCATGTGCCATGGCAATAAGTATGAACATTCATTGTTTACCATAACACACAATCACACCAAGCCATTCATTTCTTGATCTTACTCTTGTCCTAACAAGTCACTCAGCTATCACTAACATTTCAAGTTTATATCTGCACCTAATATATACTGAAAATCTTGACTGTCTACGTCTAATTTCTGTAATCACATTACAGTTTTCATAGACTTCTTGAACAATTGTCTCTTTCTTTTTTTCTTTGATTCTGGTATGTCTATGGTATTATTTGCAAATTTCCCTAGAAACCACATTTCTGCTGCCATCGCATGTTTCTCAGATTGTCTGTTTATTGTCCATGTTTCACATGGATACAAGTGTATAGACGCCATATAACATGTTCATGTTTTTGTTTCTCACGAAAATTGGCATTTTTTAAAATTGGTATGTTTTCTATCTTGAAAATGGCTACCTTTGTCATGGTGATTGTTGTTCTAATCTCTACAAGGCATCTTCTGTCCAATGTTATAACTGTTCCATGATACTTGTAATTTGAAACAGTTTACCTATGAAAGATTGATCCCATATACTTAGATGTTGTACTGTGCTATTTCTTTCTTCTTTGAGTAATCTCCATAAGTTATTTATTTCTTGCAATTTATTTCTGACACTACCAAGTTATATGAAATACAAGTATTTTAAAAGGAACAGTGCATATCTGGTGATGTAACACAAAAAATATAGTTTTCATCAAAAGAAATCAACCCTGTCCAATTCTCAAAATTACTTCATATTCCTCCAAAGTGTTACCTTTATGTTTTACAGCACATGTCTAAACAAACCTATTCTCCCCACATCTGTGTTCCTTGTTTCTCCTATTTTATTAACTGTGTTTTGTAGCAGTTAAAAAGAAATATTTGTTTAATCATCGGACTGTACAAACCTGGGCATTTTAAATATCTTTCAGTTCAGAAACTATGGCAAACTACTGAACGTAAACTTGCCAAGAAACCACAAACAGCCAAAAAATGCGGGGGTTCACTGTGATATCCTGTAAAGGATATGCAACTAACTTTTTTGTCAGTGCAAGCCAAAATTTCTAAGTCTGAGCCAGCGATCCAACTTCTAGCAAAAAACCGATGATCATACAGATTGGCCCCAGCAAAATATTACATGCATGTAACTAACAAACAAACATACCATAGATTTTCATATCGATGATCTAAACTGAGTGAGAAAACATCGAGAATGTGCATCACCATTATCTTTCAACAAGAAAATTCTGAGAGTCTATCTGCATTAGTTATCTTTAAGTTAAATGGGCTATAGACAAGAAGATCAACTTCACCGCCATCAGGTTCTATTCCATTTGGCTCAGTGTTCTTACCATACAGCAGCTGGCAGAATGCATCGCACAGAGTACAAACTCTAGCTGCAATGATAATGCCCAGGACCTCCGAAATACAGCTGTGAACCGAATGACAAAGTCTGAAAAGGAATCCATGACCTTCGTAGTGTGAGGCAAGCAGCTTGACCACTTCGTCACGGATACTCGTTTTGTGTAAGTGTGAGTATTATATCACTTACCTATGACTTTAGGCAATGATTCATTTATGTGTAAGTGTGAGTATTACATCACTTACCTATGACTTCAGGCAATGATTCTTTTATGTGTAAGTATTACATCACTTACCTATGACTTCAGTCAAAGATTCATTTATGTGTAAGTATTGACATCACTTACCTATGACTTCAGGCAATAATTCTTTTATGTGTAAGTATTACATCACTTACCTATGACTTCAGGCAATGATTCATTTATGTGTAAGTATTACATCACTTACCTATGACTTCAGGCAATGATTCATTTATGTGTAAGTATTACATCACTTACCTATGACTTCAGGCAATGATTCATTTATGTGTAAGTATTATATCACTTATCTATGACTTTAGGCAATGATTCATATATGTGTAAGTATGAGTATTACATCACTTACTCATGACTTTAGGCAATGATCCATATTTGGGATTGGGACTCCAGTAACCTGAACATAGTTTTTAAAAGTATGTTAAAACAAGGAAATATTTTTATTCACGAAGAACATTAGAAAAAACTACCACAATCATCCAGAGCATTAAATTATTAGATATTACAAGGTATGAAAATAATACACCATCCATCCATCATGTGCCATGCCGGTAAGCGTGGGCGATCATGTTCTGCCATCTCACTCGATCACCAGAGTCGTGGATCAGCTCCGTGTTTGTCTCGACCATGCCACAAGGCCAAGCCATCCAGGTACTTGCTTCTAGGTCTTCCCCTTGGTCTGTTCCCCTCGATCTTACCAGTCGTCACCAAATTCTCCAATCCATTTCTTCTCATAACATGCCCAAAAAATTGTGACTGTCTACGTCTAATGTCTCTAATCAGTTTACAATCTTCATTTGTTTCTTGAAGAACTTGTTCATTGGTCTTTCCGGCTGTCCATGGTATTCTTTGCATTTTCCTCAGAAACCACACTTCTACAGCCATCAGATGTTTTTCAGCCTGACTGCTCATTGTCCAAGCTTCACATCCATATAAGAGTACAGGTTCTATGTAGCATCTCAACACTCTTTTTCTCGTTTCAATTGACATCTTTTTATTGGTCAGTATGTTTTTCATCTTGCTAAAGGCTACTTTTGCCATGGCGATTCTTGTTCTAATCTCTTCAAGGCATCTCCCATCAGATGTTATTACTGTTCCGAGATAATTGTACCTATTCACTTGTTGAAGAATATTCCCATTTACTTGTATATTACATTGTGGTATTTCGTTCTTCCTAGTGACGACCATAATCTGTGTCTTTTTACAATTTAATTCTAACCCTAGTTGTTCACTGTGTGTAACAACCGCATCTACTAAATTTTGCAGGTCCTGTTCATTGTCTGCAATCAAGACTGTATCATCTGCATATCTAATGTTATTGATGCATCGTCCCCCAATGTTGATTCCTTCCATATCTTCAATATTTCTGAAAATACTTTCACTGTACAGGGAAAACAGATCTGGAGACATTACACATCCCTGTCTCACACCTCTCTTAATAGGCTGATATTGGCTTACTTCATTATCAACTCTTATGGCAGCTTGTTGTTTCCAATATATGTTTTTTACAAGTCTAAGGTCTTTTCCATCAATCTGTAGATCCTCAAGCATCCTTATCATGTTGACATGTCTCACTTTATCGAAAGCCTTTGTGTAGTCAATAAAGCAAAGGTGTAGATCTTTGTTTACTTCTATAGAACGTTCGATTACGGTTCTCAGTATATACACAGCATTTACTGTACCCTTGCCTTCTACAAACCCACATTGTTCTTCTCCTATTTCAGGTTGTATTTTCCTCCTAACTCTTTGCATGATAATTCTTAGCAAAATCTTCGTGATGTGACTCATTATACTAATTGTTCGATGTTGATCACATTCCAAGGCTCCTGATTTCTTTGGGATTGCAATAAATACAGAATTACATAACTCCTGAGGTATATTTCCAGTATCATATATTGTATTAAGCAGACTGGTAACTTTATCTATTCCATATTCTTCTAAAGCATTAATCATTTCTGTTGTGACGCTGTCTGAACCGGGGGTCTTGCCAGATTTCATATGGTTAAGAGCATTCTGAACCTCCATCTTCAAAATTGCTGGTCCTTCATTGTTATTTTGAACATCATACTGTTCGTCTCGTCATAAAGGTTTTTCACGTAATCTGACCATACATGTAAGATCTGATCTTTTTCTATTATGACTCTTCCATCTTTTGTCTTTAGGCAGCCTGCTGATGTACTTGTTCGTTGATTAGTAAGCTCCTGAATTCTTTTGTGCATTAGTTTCGCATTTTTACTGTTGTGTTGTTCTTCAATTTCTCTGCAATTTTTCTCAAGCCATGTTTCTTTTGCCTCCTTACACAAGGTTCAGACTTTTCTGTGAATTTCTTCATATTTGGCAGGATTATTTTTGTTCTGTCTTCTTGTTTCCATTAGTTGTAAAATTTCTTCAGTCATCCATGTCTTACGGCCCACTTTCTTTACTTTTGGAATAGTTTTTTCTGCTGCACAACTGATTGAATTCTTCAGTATTTCCCATTGATCATCTACATCTTGAAATAGGATCTCTAGATCAGACAATAAATCAAATTTGTTCTTTACATCTATGTTAAAATTATCTTGTATTTCTTTGTCAGTTTTCAATTTGCACAAGTCATTTTTAGGGTTTCCTGCTGTATACTTGATTTTCTTTAACTTTACCCACAATGTGCCTATAATTAATCTGTGATCGCTGTAACAGTCTGCATTTGGAACTGTTTTTATGACTTTTAACGCATTTCGAAACCTTTTGCTAATCAGGATGTAATCTATCTGGTTTTTAATCCTGCTGTCTGGACTCCTCCATGTCCATAATCTTCTATGATGCTGTTTAAACCAGGTGTTTCCTACATCCATTTCTTGTTCTTTTGCCCATTCTACAAGTCTATATCCTCTTTCATTTCTCTCTCCCAAACCATGGTTGCCCACACTGCATCCATCGCTTTGCTTTCCTATTTTTGCGTTGAAATCACCCACATTGATATTTATTTCTGATTTTTTACAGTTCTTCAAAGCAGACTCCATGTCATTATAAAGTTCCTCTATACTTTCTTCACTGCATTCACTTGTTGGGGCATATACTTGAATAACATTTATTTTAAAAGGTCTTCCGTTTAATTTTACTAATAGAACTCTGTCTGACACAGCCCGATATCCTTCGACAGAATTTGATGTTTGCTTATCTAATATAATGGCTACACCTCTTTGCTGTTCTTCTCCCCCAGAGTAAATAATCTTACAATCCTCTCCTGTCCTTATCCCTGCTCCTTTCCATCTCGTTTCCGATATTCCTAATTTGTTAAAATAATACACAGAGTTCACATATATATTATCTTCAAACAAATGTTCGTCTCTTAGCTCTGTTTTAAGATAGACTTGCAGCATTCAACTTAATATACTGATTCAAACAAGTTACTTTTACTATTCCTTCAAACATCATGTGTATGTATATTCAAGGCATAAGTATTGGTTTACTATTTTTATTTTCATCCGTGCATAATAAATTTCAAGCAATGGAGATACTTCACACACAAGCTTGGTATAACATATGGAGATCACATTTCTGTCAGTGTGCAGAATACAACAAACAAGGCATAGGGCCTAAACAAGAATCTCTTAACAACTGTAAAACATCCCAGCTATAATGGTATGTTCATGTCAATATCAACTGAGCTGTCCAACGCTGCACTTATTTAAATAGTCCCAAAAATAAAAGAAAACAGAGGAAAAATGAAATGTTCTCTTTTACCCTTTATCCCTTACTGAAACACAGGCAACCAACTCATGCCAACCTGCCCTATATTTAGCTATCCCCTGCAGCTCCCGTCATGTCCTCCCAATATAATTTACCTCTATCTGTAATTCTCTTCGCCTAGTGTTTTTAGGTCTCCCATGATTTTATTTGCCTTGTGGGTTCCAGAGAAGGGAGTATCTAGATATGCTAGTTCTCAGATTTTCTGTGTTTGTCCGATGCAGCACCAGCGTCTTTTCCTCACCTCTTGATTGGCTAGAGTGTTTAGATCAGAACTGGAGGCAATACAAATCACTGGCACAATTAAAATGCTGGAAATAAATCATATCAGAGTGCAGCTCTGGCAGTCAATGACCTCCCAGGTTAAGAAAGAAGGCAAGATGAGCTTAATATTTTGTTTATATATATTTATACAATTTTGAACAGGTTGTCAAACTATATACATTCACATGGGGAATAAATGGATTCTTCCTCTTCTTTGTTACTCTTTCAAGGGGAGTGTGTCACACCTAGTTATGCATCTCCAAGGTTGGTGTGTGCAAATTCAGCATGCACTTATTTAAGGTTTGCTTCCTCTAGACAGATTCCATCCAAAGTAATGGGCTTTATCTACTCGTGGGTAGGTTTCCTTTCTTAACAATTCTGTTAGGGCAGTGACCTTATAGTCTACTCTTTGCAATTTCCAACTACCATGGGATTTTTAACATGCCCACGTTGCATACAGGACCTTTTTTTTTTACCTTATCAGAGAAGGATAGGTATTAGATATCACTGCCCAACAGATCAGGGTGGACTGTGATATCATGAGATACTCCTATGCTGGGATCAAACCCAATAAATGAATTTGTGAGTGATAGAAAGGGTCTAACTACTGTCATGTTATCATTACCCATGGCAGAGAATGCAAACTGGGGCCATGGGAGAAGGAAATACAAGTGCAGTAATTGACAGACAACTCTGGAGAGAATGTCGTTATATACACTAATGGTTCTATACTTCATGATAGAAGGTGGGGATGGGGATTTTAGCCAGATTTTGAGAAAGATCATCACAAAGAACACAGATAACGACTAAATCCAGTATGGGAATGGAGGTAGCAAGTCACACAGCTCATTGGTGCTTATCTAATATGACTTACAATAGAATTAATTATTGTACCTAACTCATAGGCTTCTATGCTCTCCTTGCTATGCTTACATTTCATATTCAACCAATGTTCTTATGAATATTATTTTCTATGCAGTATTCTCTTACCTCAGCCAGTGTGATATTGACCACTTCACTCATGGAGTGCCGACTGGTCTAAAACTATGGAGCTTGCACCATACACACAATAAGCCTCATGGTGTAAGAAGGCATCTCTTACTTTAATTACTTACTCACTTACCTGTAAAAACGAATATCTACAAGTGTGGCTAACTATAAGACAAGAGGAACAAAAATGGATGAAGGGATAATGGGTGTGGCAGAGAGAGGGAGGGAGAGAGAGAGAGAGAGAGAGAGAGAGAGAGAGAGAGAGAGAGAGAGAGAGAGAGAGAGAGAGAGAGAGAGAGAGAGAGGAAGGGGTGGTGAAAGCACTGACAGACAAAAACAGACAAAAAGTGAGCTGTAATAGACAGAAAAAGAAAACAATGACAAACTGCAGAAAAGGTGATAAAATATAACTATGTGAAGACATACACAAACAGATATTCAATTACTTTTCATTCATCCAGAAAAGCAAAAACTTAATGTGTCTGGGAAAAATATTCCATGTAATATTTGACATTGTTCTTCTTCAGGTGCCTGTCCTGGGACAGACATGGGCAGTCACGACTCACCAATCATCGCCACTTCTCTGTCATATATTTTATTGAAGTTGACATTGCTTATATTATTATTTGTTGTCCAACTGTCTTGACTTTCCATATAAAGCATTGTTTCTGTCTTGCTTCTCTTACCTAGCATCTTGTCACAGAAGGTTAATTTCCCTTTTCCATTTCATCTGTTGATATGCACCATACAACTGTCTTTTCCTTAAGGTTTATGAGTGATATAGTAACATTTTTTGTCCTCTGTCGAAAATATTCTTAACATGCTTCTCAAAACTCACATCTACTTCTACTTTCTTCATTATTTCATTGCTCATATTCCTAATCCATACAGAAGAACAGACAACATCGTTCAGTAAGTAGATGTCTGGACATTATAAATATTTATTATCATAGCAAACCTGTATTATTTACTTGTAGGACATAAGCATCTTGTGATTACTTCAAGTCTTACATATACACTTCCTTATTTCAATGTGTAGACACAATGAATAAATAAAATGAGCAAACAATTAAATCTTTCTAAATGTGATTACTTTGATAAATCTTAGGAATATCATTGCAGGAGAAGAAAACCAACAAGAAGTCTTAGAAAAACATGAAGACAACATTACTGAATGAGATCAAGGTCAGACAACTAATGTACTTTGGGAATATATAGAGGCATAGCTCCTTGCTGTAAGATGCACTTACAGAAAGAGTGGACGGCAAGCAGGTAAAGGGAAGTAAATATTATATGTGAGTGGATGTCATCGACAGATGAACTGGGAGAAAAGTGCACCATTCAAACCTAGGACAGGAAGTGTTGGAGATCTTCAATATGGAAATGGCACTGGATGATGATGACAATGACTACAAATGACATATACATACCGCCTTTTACCAACATATGTGTTGCCAACATGTTGCCAAGAGCCAATGGTAAAGCTGTGAAAATAATAGGACAAAGATTGTAGTATGGCAATTAAATCTTTTTCATCATGCTTTCTTCAGAAACAATTTTAACTCTCCTACACTTTGAAGCATGGTAGACTAGGTCCAGACCCCAGCTGAAGAAGTATTTTTACCAACTGCATGGTTGACTCTGTCTCATCAAATGAATATTAGAAGTTCCTTTATGAAAGAAAGCTGAGTGAAGGCAGCTGGTCAACCAACTTCATAATGCTGTGATCAGCATATTTGTAGTTCTATGACCTCAAAATTCTGAGGAAAAATACTTTCAATGAGCTTATTACAATACTACCTATAGGCAATAGTTTCTCCTCCACTGAAGAAAACAATGTGATCGTCTTCTCCTTCTCCTCATTCCTTTTACACTCTAATGGAGCATAGGCCGTCAACCAACTCAGACCAAGGCCTCCTGACTTGTCCGTCTCCTGCAGCTCCATCCATGCCCTCCCCATATTATTCCTCTCATTCTTTTCTCTGTGTGTTTTTAGGTCTCCCTCTTTGTTTTTCTTTAATTGTTTTTTGTTGCCCAGTGGATTCCAGAGAATGGATATTCCAGTTATACTATTACTATGACTCTCAGCCATAAGCAGATAGAAAGGATGGAAAGGATACAGAATGAAGCTATGCGCATTATTCTTGGATGTACAAGAGATACAGCATGCAGGGCGATGCGCTACCTTCTTGATTTTCCAACCATTGAAGAGAGAATACAAGTTTGCAGGGCACGCGCCTACCTCAGAATTAACGCAAACACACAACATCCACTGCATAGTGAAATTAGGAAGGTGAAGGGCAGCAGGTTAAAAAGAGGACGGTCGTGGATGGGTCAAGCCGAAGACATTCTTCAACAGGTGTGTTCACTTGAGGACTTAGAACCTGGCGAGGAGTGGGTGCAAGTGTCAACAGACTTCTGCACATCCTTTTCAGTTTGCATCCAACTAGATAGAAAATGCAGACAAGAAAATCCGGCTGCTGTTGAGGCTGAAGTACAAGCGTTGATTTTCGAGAATTCGCTAGACAGTGACGCGGTCATCTACACAGATGGGTCGGTCGTCCGACATGTGAGAAGCTCATGGGCCTTTACAGCTCGGGCCGGAGGGAGAATTGTGAAGGAGGACTCTGGTGCTTTCACTGAAACCACAAGTAGCCTGACCATGGAAGTCATGGCAGTAAGTAAAGCAATAACATGGCTCGAGACACAGACATTCACTAGGGCTTGTTTCCTTAGCGACTCAATGAACATGATCAAGAGGATAGAGGAGGGGTCGATCCGAAGAGAATGGTTGCTGCCTCTGAAGCGGTCTCGGCTGGCAAAGATTAGTTTCATCTTCGTGCCAGGTCATGCGGGAGTACAAGGAAATGAGCGGGCTGACAAGCTCGCAGGTGAGGCTACTGTGGAGGGCGGACGCGCCATGGACCAGGCTGACATTCTGAATGCTCTACGAGAAGTGAGACATTTGCGAGAACCAAGTGATGATTGTGAATCTACAACAATGGCCAGACTGCGAGAGCAGCAAATTAAAAGAGGGGTGGCCAAACAAGAACACTACGCAGGAAGCCAAAGAAGATTGATAAACCAACACAGAACTGGCGTCGTTAGCCGCTACACGCTGCGGGATTTGCTGAGGAGGGGATCCGAGCACTTATGGACTGAATGGTTCGATGTGCAACGAGGATGATCTGTCGACTAACTAACTAACTAACTAACTATTAACAGGTTTTCAGCATCTTTTCCGCCTCTCTTGATTTGTTAGAATTTGTTTAGTTCTTTCTACAAGCTCTGCCTACAATTTCAGTCGTACTTTGCCCTAACTGGCTTGCCTTGTGCAGAAATGTGTGGCTGCTGGTTTTCTAGTGACTGCCGCTTTTATCAACGATGAACTATTTTTCATGGCAGATTTTTGTATTGGCATTCTGGCAGCGGCATTATGCATAGTATACCTGTAAGGATGTTGGTTTGTCGAGACTCCTGTCTGTTCCACTTTTCACATGGCGCAGTGAGAAGCATTTTCTGAGATATTCACTGGCACAGGAACGCAGCATAATGGGGCGACCCTTTGCCGTAAAGTTGGAACTGCGACTAACTCTACACAGGGGCCAGTTAATGAATGGCTGTAGTTTATAAACAATAGTTTTTGTCATTCTCCATAATTCTGACACATACATCAGTACTGCTTTGACATTACAGTTAAACATTCTATTTCCTAGTAATTTGATATTTCCTAGTGATTTGATATTTCCTAGTGATTTGAAATTTCTTAGTGCTTTGAAAGTTCCCCTTGCCCTTTGTATTCTTATTTTAATATCTATGTCTCTTCCTCCATCTTTATCTACATTGCTCCCTACATATGTGTATGATTCCACCTCTTGAAGTGAGGTTTCTCCAAGGAAAACTGGATATGTGCTTGATTTATTCTCATTATCTTTGTCTTTCCTCATGAATTTTTACACCTCCCATCAAGTGTGTTTAATTGACCCTGAATCTGATTCTGCATGTGATATTGACCACACCACCTCAGGAATACTGATTAGCCTATACAAACATTGGGTCCAGCCCCATATATTCAATATGCTCAAGGCAAGTCACAGGGTCCTTTACTCGACTTAATGATTCTGTGTTTAGGACAAGAGGGCAATTTCTTCAATGAAGTGCAGATCAGCAAGCTACTTTATCAGTCCACTGAATTCTATTTCTAGTAGTAGTTACTGCTGTCTTCATAATCCAGTCCATAGTCAGTAAACACAATAAGGGTGACACAAGGCATCCCAGTTGCACTTCTATTCTTATTTCAAATGTATCTGTTGATTGTTCCTCATGAAGAACTCTGCATTTCATGTCTTTATATGTTGCTTTTATTAAGTTAATTATCTTGTGTGGGATCACACAGTGCCTCATCAATTTTGACAAAGATTCCATATCAATGCTTTCAAAGGCCTTTTCATAATCCACAAATCCAATTTATAGCAGCAAATTCATTTATGTCTGGTTGGAAGTCTGCTTGTTCATCCCTTAGTTGTTTGTCAATGGCATCTCATAATCTCTCAAGAATTATCCTGCTGAATACGTGTTCCAGGAACTGACAATAACATTATTCCTTTATAATTTTCACACTTTGGCAGCTTCATCATATAATTTTCTCTACCGCTTGGTAGTATTTCTTCAGTCTCCCAGTCTGAAAAATAATGTTTGAAGTAATTCAGTTGATGTGTTTATAATGATTGGAATAGCTTCTACAATCTGGACAAGCTGCTTTTCCATTCATCAGGAGACAGCTTTGATAAAGAGGGGAGATGGAGGGGGTGTTTTTTGGGACTGGTCTATTAAAAGTTCCTCCGAACAGAAAAAAAAGAAGATATTTTGACCCATATAAAGATTGTAACATTAATGAATAAAAACAAAGAATGAGTTCAGGAAATTATAATACCAATAACCAAGGTAAAATAAATGATTGAACTAAAATAGTTGGAACATACTGAAAAACTAGTTAAAAGTTAGTTGCATGTCCTATATGGAGCGTCATACTCTGCCCCACAATTATAAGATGTGATATTCTAGGCAATTTTGTGCCCAGTAATTTGCTATTGCTTTTTGAGCAGCCAACGCTCATATTATTTTGAAAATTAATGCAAAGCAATCTTCCCCCAAATTATTGGTGGCTGACTTTAAACCCGTTGAAAAACAAATATGAGTAAGATAAGCTGATGACCATGATTTGAAAGAGATATTTGAAAAATGGAAGGAAATCGTATGGGAGCATGAAGAAAACCAAATTACAAAGAGCTCTGAAATAAAACTAGATGTTGGTCTTTCTATTGCTATATTATACTTGTTATTTTATCTAATTATCTGGTCCGGAAGAAACAAAGTGTCACACAACAGTATTTAGAACTAAAAAACAATTCCAAATAAACATTTCCTAAAAGTAAGATGGATTCAATCACCCTGAATGATAAAGACTGTATCTAACTGGCGTTTAACATTTTCTTTTCATTCTTATTTCATGGAAATATTAATGGCACATTCATTAACTGATTGCCTGCCAAACTGAAAAAAGTGGTCCTGACCAAACAGAAATTCAATGGCAGAAAATTGGAAGTAGGGGTGTGTCACAATAATGTTGTGAAAATGGTTAAAATGGTAGCAGATATATTGTATTATATATCAAATTAAAGAGGATTGCACAGGGAACATGACTGTGTTAATAATTAATTGACAGGTTTAAAATATTATGAAATAATGAGAGGTTTAGTAATAACAATTGAAATTAAAAAGGTAAAAACTATTTTAAAATGTCACTTACCAAGGCTTTATTTTGTATCCACAGCAGCTAATCCAGTTAAATTTGCTGAATACTGTTACATACACCACTTTTGTTCAATAATATCACAAGAACTGCACCACAACACCAATAAAACATAATTAAAACATAATATTTTGAAGCCCATAATTTTCACAAAAAATGGAAAATGTCAGGAACACACCAGGCAGATTACTGAGGAGTAGCGTACTGAGAAACAAGATAAACACTACTTTCTATTTACTTATAATTATTATTCTTATAAATTTAATTATTTAAATACTCCTTAAATACTTTGTGATAGACAAAGCAAATTTAGTGGCACAAGTGTGGCTCATTAGCGCAAGCATAAGTCGGCATGTGCCATCATAATATGAGGAACTTTCACTGTTAGATTTCTTTTGAAATTATAACTGTCTTCTAAACAATTAACTGACTACTGCACGTGGTATAAGTTTTAGAATCTTTCACAAAGTCCTTTACATCGCAATAACTATAATATAAAATTGCTTAAAACTGTTATTTTATTAAAATATTTGAGGTCCAGAACCAGAAGTTATTGTCACTTCCAATTTTGAATCACAACAAATATTTCGAATCACAACAAACTCAATTTCTCCTTAAATAGAAATGGGGTCTAGCGTCTTCTTGCACATGGGCAGAAGCGAAATCTTTCGTTGTAAAGTTTAATTCAATGGGACACTAAAAATAGTGGACTACAAAGGAGCAATGGATCAATTAAAGCACTACATACACCAAACCAACCTATTGGTTTGCGGGTGCTAAAACCGTTCTATGGAACCGACCTATTGGTCTGCAGCAGAGAATCAGTTAAGGAAGCCGTGATAAGGCTGTGGCTAGATGCTGGCCTTTAAGTCATGGATTCCAATCCACATCAGGGCAGATTTGTAACATTGACCTGGGTCCCAGTTCGACCCGGTCTAGAACTGGTGCCAGGAAATGTCTTGGGAATTAAAGGTGGCAGTCATGAAACTGGCCACATGACTCACCGAGTGCTGATTGTTCTGTAAAAATATGGGCTTAGTACTATATGCACCGTGTGTTGAAGGCTTGTAAAAAGAGTCCTTTACTTAACTGACATTCATTATGAACAAGCTCACAGAATGTTACAATTATAGTAACAACAGCAAATTTTCTACATGTTATATAAGAAAGGCCTTTGGTAACAGCATTAAAAACAATAATAAGTATACCTCTTTTGTAAAAGCCATCCCTGTCACATTCTTTCAAGACCAGCCTTTCTTCCTCTGTCAATACCTGAAAGTAATCACATTGTACATGGTAAACCAATATTAAAGGACATGTAACATTTACAAATACACTACTAGCCTCATGACAAGAGACGTTAGCCTTCAGACTTGATAACCTGAAATGACATACTAGCCTTCAGACTTGATATCTAACATGACATACCAGCCTTCAGACTGAATATCCTGACAAGAGACACTAAAGCCTTCAAACTCAATATCTTGACAAAGTATATTAGCCTTCAGACTTGATATCCTGACATGACATACCAGCCTTCAGACTTGATATCCTGACATGACATACCAGCCTTCAGACTGAATATCCTGACAAGAGACACTAAAGCCTTCAGACCTGATATCCTGACATGACACACCAGCCTTCAGACTTGATATCCTGACATGACATACCAGCCTTCAGACTGAATATCCTGACAAGAGACACTAAAGCCTTCACACTCAATATCTTGACAAGATATACCAGCCTTCAGACTTGATATCCTGACAAGGTATACTAGCCTTCAGACTCAATAATCCAACATGAGATACCAGCCTTCAGACTGAATAACATACCAGTATTCAGACTTAACGGGTGGGGGGGGGGGGGGGGGGGGGTCTCCCCTGATCTCTGGGTGGTGAGATCAGATGCCCATTTGTATTGTTGCGCACGTAAAAAAAAATCCCTTGGCAGCTGAAAATCAAAAATGAGTAGTCTAATGGCGCAGACAAAATTTTGAGTTAAAAATCTACCCAAAGTATTTAAGGATTCTCGCTGGTGCTACTTAGTTCATGCACTGAGCTGAGATTCCCCAGATGCAGGCTTGAATTAGGAGTAGAATGGAAGCACTTATGGGTTACACCCATGTGTCATGACGTTGATCTGTCGACTAAACTAAACTGAGACTTAACAACATGACACACCAGTCTTGAAATTTAATAACATACCAGCAAAAATGACATAACAGTCTTCAGACTTAAAAAACAAAACATACCAGCCTTCAAAATGAACATCCAATGTTACAATGATTCAAAGGGCTGCTAATATGCATTAATATATGATATTGATACAGCATTGAAGTCATGCTTACTCACCTCCCAAATAAACATAAATTTCAAGGCTGCCTTGATTAATAAAATTAAATAAAACTTTCATCTCATTTCGACATTTAATTTGTCTTAAAATGCTCTGTATTTGACAGACACAAAAGTGAATTGCAGAGCTGCCCTAATGGCTAACATAATAATCTGGCATTGTCATGATGCAGGATGCATAATTAGGGTAAATGATCAATGAAATCATTCCTGTGTTCTATTAATTCTGCACTAATAATTAACTTTGCCCATGCATACAAAGTACAAACTCAGTACATTTTATGGTATGGTCATTAGTTGACCCGTCTCTAGCGACTTGGCTCTTGGCCGTCCTCTGCATTTTAATCTTATCTCTACACATAGTTAGTAATAATATATTTGTACTTAATATTTATGATAATAAAAAAATGTGGGGATATTAATTATTAATAGAGATGAATGTCTGGAAAACATAATTAATTATAGGGGGGGGGGGGGGGGAACAAAATAAGAGGTTGACTGATCACAGCTAGATGTGTTTAACATGAGACAGATAATTTGCTGACAGTAAACATTTATTTCTCGTTTACAAGGCAATGGTAAACTGAACGTAAAATTGCCTTGTAAATCAACTTGGCTTTGGGGTTGATCGCAGCGTACCGCAAACACAAATTTCAAAAGTACTCAAACTCAAAGGCCGGATTTGGGAGAGTTCAGAGAGAAATTTCGAAAAAAAAAAAAATATGTTATATATAGGGGAACGGGAAAGTTTTGCACAGGACGAGTCACAGAACGATGCTGTAGTAGTAGTACTTTTCTTACAGGCACTTGCCGTGGTTCTCCTCCCTGCTGATTCCATAATGGGCTGTGAGGTTCAGCTCTCTCAGGCGGGGTTGCCATCTTTCTGCATGTTACTTAACCGAGGACATCTAGCAGTTAACCATAGGTCGAGATCGCTTGTAGCTCTGAACATTCAAGGAGGGCGCTTAGGTCCCTTACAATTAATGTTTATGCGTTTGGTGTTGCTGTTGATGCATACAACGAATAGTGCTGCGTGTGTCGGCCACTTTTAAGTTTAGGAGACATATGATGTTATGCTAAAAGTTACCAGCTAAGTATATGATTATACCCATGGTGGTCCTAAATATGAGCAAACGCAGTGACAAACACATAACAATACAGGAGAAAGGGGAAACTACCCTTACAAGCAAATGTTGTATCGTCTGCTATATATTTGAATTCATTTTGCGAATGGGACGGACATTCATGTACGGATTCTGGCTATGACATTTAACTTTTATTTTAATATATTGCTATTGCTAATTCAGCCTGTGTTATTTGCATATTTTTCAACGCTTAGCACTTAGTTAACAATTTGTTTTGAATATAAATTTCAAACAAGATGTGATATTTTGTCTAGGAAACAGTTTTTAGCGACATAAAATGCCGGAACATTTCAGTCATTTCTAATTTTCTTTCTTGGCAATTCAGGGAGTCATCAGAAGGAACATATAAATATAAATAAGTATAAGGTTAAGAATGACTTTTGATGTGTACACTCATGGATATGGATTTATGTTCCTGGATCGTCAACTGAAATGCAGCGGTTCTATACAAATAATTAATATAAATTATAAGCTCGCCCTTCACTTAGTCTCTTGGTGCTCTGAGCCTTGCACTATTCATATTATTATTGCATTGCACCAAGACTACCACAGGGATCTGTCATTTTTATTTATCATATTTTTATTGGTTGCTTTTCAACGCGTACACAAGTAGGATATTGGGTGTATTTTTTTGACATTAGCTAAAGACAGTGGAGTAATAGGGTGGAAATATCTAGAGAACCGCAGCTTGTGGTGTATAATGCGGGAATGTTATGGTGTTCTTTAAATAACAGAATTGTTAGAGACCTTGTCCTGAATATCACTATGTGGCAGTCTGATCAAGAAAGAGAACACAATTAAATACCTTGTTTGTGTTTCATGAATGATAGAGAGAGAGAGAGAGAGAGAGAGAGAGAGAGAGAGAGAGAGAGAGAGAGAGAGAGAGAGAGAGAGAGAGAGAGAGAGAGAGAGAGAGAGAGAGAGAGAGAATTAATTGCATAATTACATTCACAAGTTGTGCAACTGACAGATAATCAGAAACATTAATTTGTATGTGTGAGAGAGAAAACAAGAGAGATAGAGATAATTTGTGTGTGTTCAAGAGTTGTGTGCAGTTGATATATAATGGAATAAACCCAGTTGTCGGTTGGTCAACTTCTGTCAGAAGCCACACAAATAACCACTATTAAATGTCTCCAAAGTATTTCCCCAAAATCAGTTCACCAATTAAATTTGTCAGTGAGTTATACATAACTGAATAATGAACTGGAAAAGCCATAAACCTGGACAGGAAGCCTATTGTTGCTGGGGCCAAAAATTAGAAAAGCCATAAACCTGGACAGGAAGCCTATTGTTGCTGGGGCCATAAATTAGTAACATGTGGCCTGATATTGTTTGTGACACTTAAGGACTTGCCAAAATTGAACTACCTATTTTAACACATAATATCACGATTTATATGGCAACTAATAAAGCCAATGGTAGAGGATTTAGTTTATGCTAAACACACAGTAAGCATAATTCATGCCTTCAGAGGTCTCCTGTTTTAATTTAAACAATATTATAATTAAAGGTAACAATGTCATTTTAAATAACCATAATCAAAAATAGTTTTATTTGAAATATTTAGGCTTTTTTTTTTTTAAATTCGCATATCCTTTTACAGGACGTCGCTGTCAACAGCAGCATCTTTCAGCTGTCTGTTGATTTCTTGACAAGATTACGCTCAGTAGTTTGCCATTGCTTTCTAAGCGGCCGGCTCAGTTATCCCGCAAGTCATCAGAGGGGGACGAACCGCTCCCAGTTCTCGCCCACTACGAGACTCTGCATGATAAACGGGATTACAGAGAAAGTGGTGTAACCCCTCGGCCAGAGAGACCGGCATATTTAGGCTACTAGCATTAAAATAATTTTGAAGAGATTTTGTTTCATGTATCCAAGTTTTACTGTATTTTTCTCTTATTTCTTTAGACAAACAACAGAGATGTCATTTCTACAGGACAGATTTGCACTGTTGAAATCTGTACTGATGTACTTAGATTGCAAAAAACAGTTTGAAGACATCAAGCAAATTGCTTTGAAATATAGACACTTACAAGTATGGAATTTCTCCTTTTTCAGTTATTTCAGTGTGTCTCGTTATTTGACTTTGGCTTTATATGTTGTTCTGTCTTAATAATGTATGCTTTAGAATTAAGTTTACTATAAAGATCATCTTTGCTATTTGGGAATTGTGTATGTTTTTTAATGTATTATGTGACAAAACCAAATGAAATAAGAAATATCATACATATTGTCTATAATGAGGATTAATGCATACGCTAAAATAAATTCTAGACAAGGTTGCTGGGGTGAGCAAGATGAAGGGATTATCATTAAATGTTAGCTAAACTGTATGTGGCATATGTGTTATCCTGGCCCTTAAGGACAAGGAATAATAACACTGTCATCTTCCATGCGTGCCTTTAGAGGCAACTAAGGAGTGTTGGAGTGCAGCAACAGACGTTGTCCAATGCACAAAAGACCAGAACAATCTATCCGCACTATGAACCATTACAACTATAACCAGCGTCACTGAGCTGGTTGAACAAGGTGAAAAGTTTTTTTTCCTACAAATCGGATCGGATCAGTTGATGTAGAACTGACTACCCTATCCTGTAGAACATTGTATCTGCACAATTCAGCTGACCATGAACAAGTCTAAAGATAGAGAGCTTGATGTGAATTGTTTAAAAGGAATATGTTCCAATTATACTCTCATAATTAGCAGTGAAAAGGAAAGGTCATCAATAAACATCACAGTAAACGGGCAGATACTAGAACAAGTAACAAGTTTCTCCTAATTTGGACATATAATAACAGATGATGGCAGAAGTGAAATAGAAATCAAAAAGAGAATAGGAATGGCCAAAAATGCTTTCAACGTTATTAAATAAGTATTAACATCTAGAGATTCCTCCGAAGCTGGAGAGTATATGCCTGCATGGCGAGGAACCACAAGTCTGCACACCAATAAGCCAGACATGGGACAACGGATACTCACGCAAACCTCAGGTCTGTATGACATCACACTGATGTTGGACAACAGGATGTCTTCATCTGACATACAGTACTTCGCGCTGGAGTTCACAGCCAGCAAACACAAGCAAGCAGGCAACATCTAGAGAGATTAATAACTCATTAAAAATGAGAATTATCAAATGCTACGTACATTCAATGCTACTGTACGGCACGGAAGCCTGGACATTGAACAAGCAACTAGAAAGTTGCATTGAAGCCCTGGAGATGTGAATATACAGACGAATATGTCGTATTTCATGGATACAAAAACAATCAAATGCAGAGGTTCTAGAAAAACTGGGAATGAAGAGAGTTGATGAAAGAAATAAAGAGGAGGCAAGTGAAATATTTCGGCCACGTTAAAAGACATGATACTCTTATAAAAACCATACTGGAAGGCAAGGTTGAGGGCAAGCGAGCAAGAGGTAGACAACGATACAAATGGGAAGATAGCATCAAGAGATGGATGAACATCAGCCTGACAGAATGTATAGTCAACACGAGAGACAGACAGTGTTGGAGATCCATTGCAGCCAACCTTCACTTTGGAGACGGCACCTGATTGATTGTTTGATTGATACTCTTGTCAACGTCTTCGCTTCACTCACAGGCACTCAGCTTCTTCATACGCACTCAAAGAAAACGTATGGTAATTTTCCATCATTTATTTACAGGCAAACCTGATATCATCACACAATAAATACAGGCGGTAATTCTCATACGAACATACATATGCCGCCTTTCATAATCTAATAGCACACGATAGTTTCACACTTCAATACTCGCATACTCAAACTAGTACTCTCTCAATCATTAAGCATTTGCTCAAGAGAAACACGTCCTCTCTGAAACTGTCCCCAAGTCCCGTCTGACGATTCTCAGCTCAACCGCCGGGCTAGTTGCACTAGACCCCGTGCCATTGTGTGAACCCCGTGCTATCTCAACAGTCACGTTGTACTGCAAACTTTCCGGTCAATCGGTGTACTGACATCTCATCCATTCAGGGCAGTGTCCCATGAATGGAGGTCTCCTTGTATCACCCCGTCTGGTCCTACCGTTACTCTGTCTAATACACGATAGTGTCCCTCACTACGTCCTGTCTCCACTTCACCTACTGTCCTGTAGATGTCCTGTCCCATGACCCTCTGGTGTCCTGACATGTCCTGTCTTATGACCCTCTGGTGTCCTGACTTATGTCCTGTCTCTACTCTACCGGCTATCTCTAGATGTCCTTGTCTATAACCTCTATGTCGTTAACTTAGTTGTCCTAACTCTATTATGTCCCTTGTCCTATATATGTCCTGTAGCTACCCCTCAACACCCTGACACTCTGTACATAGTATTTGTGTAGCAAATCCTTTGCAGAACATCACTCCCATAGCATCCTGCTTTCTATTCTTTGCCAGTTGTTCTGCTTTATATATTTTCATGCCTAAGGTTACTTAATGCCTTGGGTCCACTGTTGTATTTGTTTACTCCTGCCTCATCTTCCAGAAATTATGCCTTCCTTTGCTGCTTTTAATCTAAGAATTTGTCTGCAACATTCAAGTTCAAAAGCCTTTTTAGTGATTGTGAAATGGAACAACATTCACATCTCTATTCGTTGAAAACAACGGGGCTCTATTTTAACAGGAACGATATTGTAGCACTCCAGGAGACGAGACTGGGCGATCAGCTACTCCGTATTGCCGGCTTCAAATGTTTCTACAACAGACGACATCTGGGAATGGAGATTCTCGTTCGCGACAGCATGGTGGCGTCAGAGCTAGACATGTCCAGTTGGGATAGTGATGATATACAAATACAGGTGTTGAGAGTTCATTCCAGTATACCATTCGTGTTGGTTAATGTTTATGTCTTCAATGCGAGTGTGGATGCCCAGAAGTGGCAGTGCTTAAGTGGCATATTAGGTCACGAGAGAAATGTTATTTTCTGTGGCGACTTCAACGCTAAAGGCAGATCATGGGGAAATATTTCCTCCAATACACAGGGGGAGGAGCTCGAGACTGCACTTGAAACCATTGACCTGGTTTGTATCAACAGTGGCTCCAGGCGATGAGGACAGTGCTATTGATCTGGCGCTGGTTTCACCTTCACTCACTACAGTGTGTAGATGGGGTATCCTAGGACACCACGGCAGTGACCACCACCCTTGCAGCATATTGGTGGAGAAAGGCAGAACCAGGCAGCACAAGCTAAAGGTAAAGACTTTCCAGTATGACAGTACAGGGCAAGATGTGGTGAGTAAAATAAGACGTGACAAGCGCAGAAAGCTTCAGGGCAGGAAAAAAAGCTGGGAGCAGCCACCTTGGTGGAATTTCGAGGTGGAGAAGGCTTGGGTGGATAAGCGTAGTGCTGTAAGGAGATGGCAAAATGCCAAGAAGAACAGAGCTGGTCATCCTAGTCCCTGCATGCACTTAGAAAGAGAGATGCACACAAAAGTAAGCTATTTAAAAAAACTGGTCAAGGTGGTTAAAAGCGAAAAATGGGCAGAGGTGTGTCAAAGAGTAAGCACAGACAAGTCACTGAAATTGTTCTGGCGACTACATAAAAGCATGAGTGGTGTAGTCAAGAATAAGAGCATTTCTGACTTCCAAGGTGCTGACCTCATCTGGCAGAGGACTGATGAGGACAAGGGCAAAGCCCTCTTTGAACGCTATCTAGAGCAGAGCAACCAGACAGACATGGGAGGCCGAAATCTGGCCAAGGAGGTCACCTCAGACAGGTGCAAGGCCCAGAACACTTCGGATGAAGACACGGTGACAGTGAAAGAAATCAAGGCTGTACTTCGACGATCAAAAAACAGCGCTCCAGGGCCTGATGGCATAAGATACGACGACATCAATAGGTGTACCGACAATGAGCTAGAGAAACTAGCAGACATGTACAACAACAGTATAGGGAGTGCTAGCATCAAGGAGGAGTGGTTACACAGCTATCTGATTCCCTTGCCGAAGCCTGACAAAGACCACACAAAAATTCAGGGATATCGAATTATAACCATGCAGAATACAATAGGCAAGCTGCTGGAGAAGGTAATTGCCAGGAAAATATCAAGCCAGCTAGAGAGGCAATGTGTTTTCCCACCTACCCTGGGTGGGTACCGTCCAAAAAGAGAAACCTGGACCAATGCAGCAGTCTTTGCCCATGATGTTATGAAGGTTTCCTACTCAGGCATTGAAACCTTTGCTGCAGTGATTGATCTTGAGGACCATTGGATTTTTTAATGCTTCAGCTTCTTGAACTAAAAGTAAGTCCATTCCTCCTTAGTTGGATCGCTGCAGCCCTCTTCCAACGGAAAGTAGTTTTTAGATGTGGCAGTTGGACTTCGGAACCAACAACAATATATCCTGGCCTACCACAGGGATCACCATTATCTCCGGTACTGTTCAACGCCTACACAGTGAGAATCACCAGTGAGCAGATCACTGGACCTGGCAGGACATTGTCATATTCCGATGATGTCTTAGTGTATTGTCAGGGTAAGGATAGAGAGCAGTTTGCTGTGGAACTACAAACCGAACTCAATCGCATAAGTACTTGGTGTGATGAAGCTGGGGCAATGGTCAACCCAACAAAGGCAACAGTGACTTGGTTCTCGTTGAATAATCATATTGTCAACACTCCAACACCAGCTGTAATGCTGTGTTCAGAGACGGTGGAAAGAACGTAGGCAATGAATTACCTGGGGATACGGTTTGATCGAAGCCTTGCTTATAATGAGCACATAGACCAGGTGATAACAAAGGCCAAGCGGGGTTTGGCTGCGATGCGGGTGATGGTGACAGCAAACTGTGAGCAGCGCCATCTATGTCTTCTGTACGAGGGACTGGTCATGTCTGTTTTGGAGTATGCAATGGCAATCCTGACTCTCAGCCGTAAGCAGATAGAAAGGATGGAAAGGGTACAGAATGAAGCTATGCGCATTATTCTTGGATGTACAAGAGATACAGGATGCAGGGCAATGTGCTACCTTCTTGATTTTCCAACCATTGAAGAGAGAATACAAGTTTGCAGGGCACGCGCCTACCTCAGAGTTAACGCAAACACACAACATCCACTGCATAGTGAAATTATGAAGGTGAAGGGCAGCAGGTTAAAAAGAGGACGGTCGTGGATGGGTCAAGCCGAAGACATTCTTCAACAGGTGTGTTCACTTGAGGACTTAGAACCGGGCGAGGAGTGGGTGCAAGTGCCAACAGATTACTGCACATCCTTTTCAGTTTGCATCCAACTAGATAGAAAATGCAGACAAGAAAATCCGGCTGCTGTGGAGGCTGAAGTACAAGCGTTGATTTTCGAGAATTTGCTAGACGGTGATGCGGTCATCTACACAGATGGGTCGGTCATCCGACATGTGAGAAGTTCATGGGCCTTTACAGCTCGGGCCGGAGGGAGAATTGTGAAGGAGGACTCTGGTGCTTTCACTGAAACCACAAGTAGCCTGACTGTCGTGTCCTCCTTTAAAGTGTCGTCCCTGGAGTGAGGAGAGTCAGCACCCACATTATAATATTTTTTCCCTTATCAATATCCTGGAGAATCCACCAGCTTCCGTCCAACACACTCCATCAGCCCATGGACACCTTTTCCTATCACTCTCTCACTGTCGTACTATGCCCCCTCTCATTCTCCCCCAACGCAACATATTCAACAACTCTTGCTTCTAAAAATTAATAAAGATTAATTTATTAAAAGAACAATTTATTAAAAGAACAATGTGTAAAGTACGTAAGGCGTGTATGCAAAGAAAATGAGTGATGTGTTCTATAATGTGTGTATGATTGGACTTTCAGATAATAGCATAGTCAGTTCTTCATTGCAAGGGCACACCACAGCACATTACATCATAACCAGTGCACCTCACCCAGTGTCGAAACCCTCTTGCCGGATACTGACTGTCATCTGTAGCCACCTGGTAATCAATCCTCATGATCATCCGAAATAGATACTGTTTGTAATTACAGATTTATCACGGACTGGTTGCAAACTAACTTTGTAAGTTCCTATCGGTCCTAAAGAATGCACAAATCCTTTGTAGTGTATTTAGGTTTTACTGTTAATGTTTCTACACTTGATCCTAACTAGTGTTCATTTGGTTCAAGTATATGTCATATGTAATATTACACTGGAATCTATCACACTATGTGACTTATCCGTTAATGTTCTCGTTTCTTAAACCATGTTTGTCTGATGTGTGATATATCAACAATCATCACCCATCCTATGTGAACCATACCACGCAGGAGTCGTTATATTGGCTGGCTCTTCTGGGCCATACCATGGTGAACCCTTCTGAGTATGAGTCCAGCGTAAACATATACCATCTTTCTTCTCGGACGTTATTCCTTTTCCGTAAGAATCATTTTTAGAGTCCACTGGTGTTCGTCCAATTGGAGTGCACTTCTTCAAAACCAGTGTTGAATTTCCTAGTAACTGGTGGGGAACCTGTGGGAAAACCAACACATCATGTGAGAGCACTAGTCACTGATCCTACCGGCTGGGTGTAAGCTGATTACCCTACTCTGTTATTTTACAGCTAACTACTCTGTCAGAGAGCCTTATAGCTTCTCACCTATGTCCGAATCAGGCTATGACAAGGAAAGACCAATAAACAGAGTGCAACCTCAGTATTCTATTCACCCTAGCAGAGCCAATATCACTTCACTACTCTAACTAGTTTTCACCATGCTACCGCCTAAATTAATTAGGACTAATTACATAGTATACTACCTTAGGCAACACTGCAGTCTAACAAATCACATCTACAAATTGCCATGACAGGCACATGAACCATTAAATCCACTAATAAGCACACGGTAGACATTATTCCAGTCAGAACTGCAGTGCCGAAGCACATCCGCTAAAATCCAAGGTTTGAGTTCAACTGTCCTCTCCAATCATGGTTTTCTGGCAAACCCCTAAAACTGGTCACGTGACATGGTTGATGTCCTGCAGGTGTTATTTGGGCATATCATCCATTGTCAAGAATCTATCTTCCCTGGGTCCATCAATGTCAGAGTTGTCATCAGTTGTTTAGATTCCCAAAACAAGCTAGCGAGTTCCTGGATACTCCCAACAACAGTTGCCAATAACAAGCCGTCAATCTTCTGTCGACTAGTGACAATCACCGCTGCCATTTCTGTTTGATGTCGGGAAACTCTAATTGACAGACGGACTGTTTCCTGTCCCTAGCTGGCAATTCTGGTTGTCTCTGACTGTTGATAAACTGTCAAAGCGATGTATGCATTCATCTCACTTCCGAATGTTCATATTGTTGCTGACCAGATGTACACATGCAGCTGTTATTTATGCCCGACCTGTTTGTGAACACATGCAGCCACAACTATGAATGTTTTCTGTGTATTAGTTGAAACAATTGTCGCTTTGCAGACAGTCCGTTTAATCAGAAAGCCGTTTATAGTAATCAGCTGGTCAAACGCGGGGTTTTATTATGTGACACTGACTATGGAAGTCATGGCAGTAAGTAAAGCAATAACATGGCTCGAGACACAGACATTCACTAGGGCATGTTTCCTTAGCGACTCAATGAACATGATCAAGAGGATAGAGGAGGGGTCGATCCGAAGAGAATGGTTGCTGCCTCTGGAGCGGTCTCGGCTGGCAAAGATTAGTTTCATCTTCGTGCCAGGGCATGCGGGAGTACAAGGAAATGAGCGGGCTGACAAGCTCGCAAGTGAGGCTACTGTGGAGGGGGGACGTGCCATGGACCAGACTGACATTCTGAATGCTCTACGAGAAGTAAGACTTTTGCGTGAACCAAGTGATGACTGTGAATCTACAACCATGGCCAGACTGCGAGAACAGCAAATTAAAAGAGGGGTGGCCAAACAAGAACACTATGCAGGAAGCCAAAGAAGATTGATAAACCAACACAGAACTGGCGTCGTTAGCTGCTACACGCTGCGAGGTTTGCTGAGGAGGGGATCTGAGCACTTATGGACTGAATGGTTCGATGTGCAATGAGGATGATCTGTCGACTAACTAACTAACTAACTAAAGAAAGATGCATTTTCTCATATTTACTTCTATTTGTTTGTTGGTGTGGTGCCATAGACTCTTAATGGTGTTTAATTTCTGTTTTGCTATTGCCAATGTTCTTGTGACTCCTTTTTATTTTCCCCAATTGTTGTTAATTAGAAGCCAAGATGTTTAAAATTTGTGACATTTTCAGTTTCTTTATTGTTGATTGTAATTTTTAGTTGACATTTTGTTTTGTCTGTGCGCATTAATTTTTTTTAATGTTCAGAAAAAGATTTTTATGTTCACTGTATCTTTTGAAACAAACATACACATAACGAGAATGTCATGGGCAAAAAAGAAAACAAATGTTGAGGTACTGAAAGTTGCAAGTGTAACTACATCACTCATGAAAACCATAATGAAAGGACAAATGAAGTTTTTGGGGCGCATCAAGAGAAGAGATGGAATAGAGAAATTAGTCTTATTTAAGGAAATACTAGGCAAGAGAAGCACTGGAAGACAGAGAACGTTTTAGCAGCTGGGCCTCATCATCATAATGTGCCTTACCAAGTGGCTTAGGAGTTCATGTCTTTCCACAGATCTCTGTCCTTGGTTCTTCTTCTTCTTCTTTCGTTCGCTTGAAATATGTCTATATCTGCAATGTCGTCTCTTGCATGAATTGAACTGTTTTTTTCAGTTCACACAGTGGTCCATAGAGTTTATCTTCCACTGTCGTCTCTCTAGGCCAGAAGGTTTGCCTAGATATGTTATATTTTGGGCAGTCTTGGAGTATGTGCTCTGCTGTCTGCGACGCCAATCCACATGTGCACATGGCTGTTTCACCAATCTTGAATTTTGTATACATGTGGTTGCGTAATCTATTGTGTCCTGTTCTGAGGCGCAGAATAATGACTTGTTCTGGTCTGTCCATAACGTGGTAGTCAACTTGAGCAGGTTTTGGTGGCTTTCTGACTGATTTGATCATTCTTTTCTTTTGGTGGTATGTAACGGGCACATCAAGGCTGTTCTTCTTTGGCTCCTTCCTTAGCCAATTGATCAGCTCTGTCGTTTCCGGGTACTCCACAGTGGGATGGTATCCACTGTATGGTGACTTTATGCTGACTGCTAAGTTCAGAAAGTAGTGTCCTTAGTACTGGCAATTTCCCAGAGAGGAGCGCCTCGAGTACTGATTTTGCATCTGTTAGTAGCACCACAGGTTGAGTACCATTGCTGTTATTTAGTAATTTCTCTGTTGCTATCTTGATTGCCTCAATTTCGGCATCATAGTTATGGCAGTACTTTCCTGTGGGTACTCTGGCTGTGTCCCTAGTATTATTTGGGTATTCTATGTACACTCCCGCTCCTCCATTTCGAACAGCATTTTGTGCTGACCCATCTGTGTAGACTCGGATCCAGAGGTCCTGTGGGTATTCTTCATCAAGGAAGCTGAGAGTGGCTGTTCTGCGCTGCACACTGTTCTGTTCTTCCTTGTCAAATATTCCTCTCACTTTAGTCTGGATTTGTAACGATAGTCTATGCTCATCTTTCCATGGAGTTCGCTCTGGAATAGTTGTTAGGGGGATACCAACTGTGGGCAAATCAGTGGTTTCTCTGCAGAGTCGTTTGGCCTGGTGGATAAAACTACTTCTTTTCAACCGCCCCATAGCTAGGTTTTCAAATCTGTTCTTCATAGGGTGGCCTGGCAAGCTGAGGAACTTTTCTGCTTGTATTAGCGTTTTCGTATCTCTGCGCTCACTCAGTGCCTGTGTCCTCCCCATCTTCTCCATTTCCACTATAGGGGTTGATCTCATCCCTCCTGTGGTGACTCTAAGTGCTTGATTTTGCACCTTGTCCAGCTCTTGTAGTGTGGTATTTGATGCTGAACACCACGCAGTTGACCCATATTCCAGGTGTGGTCGTATGCTCTGTTGGTAAACTTTGCTAAGTATTTTCGTACTGGCTCCCCATGTGGTTCCACTTAGCTTTCTCAGGATGGCTATTTTCCTTCTGGCTTTTGCTACTGCTTTGTTGATGTGCTTTCTCCATGTCAGCTTGCCATCAAATGTTACTCCAAGGTATGTTGGTTCTTTATCTTCTCTTAGGGGTGTTCCATTTATCTGGATGATCCCTGCCTTTTGTTTTGGAGAGAGGGTAAATAGGGTTGTGCTGCACTTGTCAGTGTTTATGCTGACACACCATCTATTTGCCCATACAGCAAATGTATCTACAGCTCTTTGTAGCAATCTGGTGGCCACTGATGCATATTCATTTGTGCTCCATAGAACCAGGTCATCGGCGTACATTGCCGCTTTAATTCCATGCGGTAGGTGAGCAACAAGATCATTGATGAAGATTAGAAAAAGTGTGGGGGACAAGACTCCGCCCTGGGGGACACCGTGACGCAGTAGTACTTTCTTGCTCTTGAGTCCGTCTATCTGTACTCGGGCTCTTCTGTTGTGCAAGTATGCTTTCACCCATTTGTACATTCTTCCATTGACTTTGCAGTTTCTCAGTTTCTTCATCAGACCTTCTTTCCAGACTTTGTCAAAGGCTTTCTTCAGATCTATCCATGCCGCAAGCACCAGCTTCTTCTCTTGGAATGCATCCTCAATTTCTTGAGAGAGGTAGGTTGTCTGATCTTCCGTAGAGTAGCACTGCCTAAAGCCAGCCTGCTGTGGCACAAGGATGTTTTTACTTTCAATGTACCACTGCAGTCTGTGATTGATGATGCGCTCCAGTGTTTTGCAGAGACAGCTGGTGAGGCTAATTGGTCTGTAGCTAGAGGCAATGGAACCATCTTTCCCTGATTTTAGGAGGGGTATCATGATTGCTTCTCTCCAGGCTTGTGGAACACTGCCTAAGGTCCAGCTGTTATTGAAGATCTGCAACAGCTTTGTTTTGGCCTCTGTTCCTAGGTTCCTGATCATTTCATTGGAGATACCATCAGCTCCTGGTGACTTTCTCATTTTCAGTTTTGATATGGCTAGCTCCAGTTCGCTGATTGTGATGGGTGCCTCCAGAACCTCATGTACTATTTCCTTCTGTCCTGTATGTTGTCGTTTCTCTCGAATCTCTTGTTGTTTCTCTGGACTAATTTTGATATTGCTATCTTGTGCGAACGAGTCCGCAAAATGGTCAGCTGCTTGCTTTCTTGTTAAGATTTTTCCATCTTTATGTAGTGCAATTTTTGAGTTTCTCCCTGTGCCCTCGTCATTAAGCTGTTTTATTAGCTTCCACAATTTCCTTGTGTCTCTTTCAAAGTTCAGAGACTCTGTTTTCTCCTGCCAGCTTTTCCGTCTAGCCTGCAGCTTGGCCCTTTGAAATTTGGCTTTTGCATGCTGGAATTTATTGTGGTGCTCTTGGCTGGGTGTGGCCTCTGCTTGCTTTCTACACACTTCAACATCATTATGCAACTGTTCCAGTTCACTACTCCAGTAGGGTTTATATTGTTTACGGGCTCCTCTTGGTACTGTTTCTCGCGCTGCCTGTAGTATGCATTTCCCAAACTCTTCAACTGCTTTATTTATGTCTTTCTCAGTGTTCAGGTTTCTAACCAGTATGCTGGTGCGATGCTTGTACATTGCCCAGTCTGCTTTCTTGTAGTTCCACCTCGAGAGGGTGCTGCTTTCACTTACAAGCTCATTTTCTACGGTTAGAAAGACTGGCCGATGGTCACTGCCACCAAGTTGTTTCCCAACAGTTCGTGTAATGTTCCACTCCAGGTCTGGTGAATGAAAAGCCAGGTCAGGTGTAGTTGTAGAGTGCCATGATCTCGAGTAGAATCTGTCCTTGGTGTTCTGGATCAAATCTGCTGATGCTTCCTTGCCATCACCTTAGACCATCAGCATCTACTTCTGCCCCTTGTGCCACTGATATTTCCAAAATCATGATGTTCTCCAATGCTTCTCTTCTCATTATATGACCATTTGTTTGCCTCTTTCTTAAAGTTGTGTAATAGTCTACTTTCATTAGTCTCTTCCAGGCAAGAGTTAGTTATTTTGACTGTCCAAAGTATTACACAACATTTGTCTCAGAAACTCCGCTGCTTTCAAGCTCTTCCTAATTTGTTTGTTGACATTCCAAGATTCACTGACATACAGCAGAGTAAGTTCTGTATAACACTTCAGTATTCTCTTTCTGGCCGGCTTCCTGGCCTAGAGGTTAGCGACTTTTCTCCATAAACTCGTATACTCTCGTAAGTAACGTGACGATGGTGAGAATCAACAGTGGTTCAAATCGGGTCTGTAACTTACGGGGTATGTGAGCCGGCCGCTCAGAAAGCAATGGCAAACTACTGAGCGTAATCTTGCCAAGAAATCAACAATCAGCTGAAAGGTGCTTATGTTGACAGCGATGTCCTGTAAAGGATATGCTAACAAATATATTCTCCCTCTGACATTCAGTGAAAGTGATTTATTATATATTATACTTTTCATCTTTTGAAATGCAATTTTTGCTTGGCCTAGTCTGCTGTTTAATCTCTGTTATGCACCTTCCATTAGATGTTAGATTGTCCCCAAATATTTGAATTTATTGACTTGGTTATGCATTTTTCCTTCTATTATAATATCAAATTTGGAGTTATCTTTTTCTTTTATGTAACTATTATTTCTGTTTTCTTGACATTCAAGAAAAGTCCCTTTCTGCACTCTCTGTTATTACAGTGTACAAAGGTTGTTGCAGATCTCTTGTGTTGTCAGCTATCAATACTGTATCATCTGCATGATGCAGATGCAATGAAACTGAGCAATAAGAGCTCTGTGATGCCCTTAGATACCTGCTTGCGCGTTACACTGAAGGATGCCTCCTTGGTCTCCAAAGATAATAATGTTGTGTTGTTGTTTGTCCATCAAGAACGATGATGACCATTCATTTCATCGAATAGGGTTGAAAGTATGGAGTCGTGAGTTCTAAGATGGCTGATAAGGCCTATTTTGGCTCAAAATGTTCTTTGACAATGTGGACAAAAAATGCTTGACGTTCCAGGAGGAGGATCTCTCGCAGTGTTTTTTTTCTGCCAGCCTTTTCTTCACATCTCTTGCAGTCCTGGTTACTTCACAAGTGACTGCACCCTTGCGTAATGATGCATGCCATGAATTTTGGTCTTTGGCAGCAGTCTCCTAGGTGTCAAGATGAATTACAAAACGCTTTAAGTGAGATTTTCAGAGTGTCTTTAAAGCATTTTCTCTGGCCGCCTTGGGAGCGTTTACCACAATGCAGCTCACCGTAAAAAATTTGTTTAGGGAGCCTGTGATCAGACATGTGAGTTAAGTGACCAGCCCAGCAAATCTGATTCTTCATTAGTAGAATGTAGATACTGGGCATGGATGCTCTTTCTAGAACTTCCGTGTCTGGGATCTTGTCTTGCCATTTAACCTTCAATAGCTTCCTAAGGCATACTGTGTGGAAGTGGTTTAATTTCCTAGCGTGTCACTGATAAACAGTCCAGGTTTCACAAGCATATAGCAGTGTGGATAATACAACTGCTTTGTAGACTTTCAGCTTTGTTTGCAGGCTTATTCCAATTCTGTCCCATACATTTCTGTACAGTCTGCCAAAGGCCGCGCTGGCCTTGGAGATTCTTGCATTCACTTCAGTCATCAATTGTGGCAGCTTGTGACACAGTGCTGCCAAGATAGGTGAATTTGTCCACAACACTTAGTCTATGACCATTCACCTTGATATTTGGCATGGTGTGCTTATTCCCTGGAGCTGGCTGGTACATAACTACAGTCTTCTCCAAGTTGATATTGAGCCCAAAGTTGGCACAGGCATATGAGAAAGCTGAAATGTGTTGCATGTCTGCCTCTGAGTTGGCATATAGAACGCAAACAGCAGCTCTCTGACGGTGTCGCTGTTAGTTTTGGTTTTAGCTTTCAGCCTTCTGAGATTGAACTACTTTCCATCCATGCGGTAGTTGATGTCTATTCTAATGTCATTGTTCTCAAATGGCATTCGTCAACATAACTGAAAACATGAGGCTTGAACAGTGTTGGTGCCAGGACACATCCTTGCTTCACTCCATTGGTGACAGGAAAGGGCTTAGACAGTTCACCATTTTACTGTACTCTTGCCTGCATACCATCATGAAATAGCTGCGCTATTTGGACAAACTTTTGTGGACAACCATATTTCGCCATAATCTTCCACAGTCCTTCTCTGCTGACTGTATCAAAATCCTTGGTGAGGTCAATGAAAATGGAGAACATTTCGGAGTTCTGTTCCTGAAATTTCTCTTGCAGCTGCCTTGCAGTGAAAATCATATCAATAGTTCCTCGTTCTTTTCTGAAGCTACATTGACTCTTAGAAAGAAGACCTTGATCGAGATGGGCCGTGAGGCGAATGAGAAGAATTCTGGCGAGTATTTTCCCTGCAAAAGATAATAATATTAGCAGTATCAATGTCATTAAATTATCAAATTAAATTGGACAGTTGTGATCACGTATGTCTGCTCCAGACCAAACACCTGCTGAAGATGAAGAAGAAGATGAGGAGTAGAAGAGATAGAGGAAAACAATTAATAAATGGTATACTGATTTCTGTATATTATTTGTAGAACCGTAGGAGACATTTAAATATATTTCAGATATGAATTATAACACCTCAACTATTTACAGTCATTGTTAATTTTTTACAGGAGAGTTTCATCTATAACTTCATTGTTGACATTGATCTCAGATGTATATTTCAGCAGGATGGTAAGATACAGTATTAGTTGTTGGTTTTGTAGCTGTACATTGTTTTATATTGTAGTTCATACTAGCTACAAATGAAAAAAAAAAAAAAAATATATATATATATATATATATATATATATATATATATATATATATATATATATATATATATATATATATATATATATATATATATATATATATACACCGTATTATACGGACTATAAGACGCTACTGGACTATAAGACGCACCTTAATTTTTAAGCAATTTTAAAAAAAAATAATATTTTTACCATTTTTATATTAATTTTGAGTATAAGACGCACCTGAATTTTGGAGGCAATTTTTTGAAGATAAAAGTGCGTCTTATACTCCGTAAAATATGGTATATATTTGTGTGTGTGCATATGTGTGTGCATGTATGTGTGGGCGCATATGTGCATGTGTTTGTGGGTGCGTGCGTGCGCATGCGTGTGTGAGTCAGTTAGTAAGTAAGTGAATATTCACTTTTGTATATAATTTTATAGAGATATCTTTTTTTTCAATATTTGTTGTATTTTTCTTTAATGCCTGTATAATGAATTTGTGTCTATCATAAAGTTATTAATGTTTGCAGAATATAATTTTAATCTTTGAGTTATAGCTTTTAAGAATTCATATTAAATTCCCATATACATCTCCTGTATATAAAGTTTATTTCTACTTATACATTGCTTTGCCTTTCCCTGTATCTCTCTGGAGCCATCAGTCCACAATGGGATTTCCACTAAAATATGCAGATTTCAGAGGGAAACATATTCTGTTAGTGGTTTTCTTTGGTGAACATATTTCCTACACTCCAGTTAGGTAGCATGAAATATTCTTTTTTCTGTGGCATAATTCATAAGTTTCTTCCTTTATAGCAAAATAGGTCCACCCAAGTGGCAACCTGCTGACACGGAAATTTAAGTTCATCTGTTATCTGACAATTTCTTGTTGGAACACTGAACAACGTATAAGCATATCTAGCCGCATTAGTAGCTTTTTCTAAAACTGCTTTTTAATTATATAACCTGCATAGTTGGATACCTCTTGAAAAAAAAACAAATCCAAAGGTACCTTATTCAAGTCTGTAAGGTCAATTCCAAGCCGAGATATTAATGTTTGTGTGTCAGTTTATCATTTAATATGAACAAAGAGCAAAATACTATTTTACGCTTTGACAAAATGTGACCTACACACTGACACCAATGTCAGTAACACAGACGCCAAGGGAGATTACAACTGCCGATGTTTTCTAACTAAAGGGAAGATAACTGCTTCCGATTATATATATATATATATATATATATATATATATACACACACACATACACACAGCGATGTATACACCGGCACACCATGCTATAATGATGTCACTCAGCAGCGCTGACAGCGCGTGCTGACTGTTAGATTCATTTTGACCAGAGAATTCCTGTTAAAAAATTGCAAAATTATCAATGATCTTGTCCTTGTAGAGTGATGAAAAAGTACACATAAATTCAATAATGGGTGGTGAATGTACTCATGCATTCATTGTCATGTTAATCGCTCTGAATACTCCATAACAATATTAAATGGTCATAGCTCAAGTATGACCAGGAAAACTGCCATCTCCCGCCTTTGAAATACCACATTACAGCATGCGATTTTCATAATTTCAGTGTGAGATTGACTGCCAACTTAAATGGTCGAAAATTACAAAATACACATAAAAATGGATGCTAAATTTAATAATACAGGGTAGAACAATGTAATACGTCTTATAAAACAGTATTTACGTGTTTACTTACCACTTAGAATAGGCAGCTTGGTTCTCCAGTATAACAAGTATTCTCGAAGCACCAGAAATGCAGAACGCAAAATGGGGTGGGAAAAACTATATCAAGTAATCGGTATCCGTTTTAACCTCGATCTTGAAATAATCATGGAATTTAACATCATGAGACGCTTACTGTCCCCATATCGGGGACGCAAAAACAAATAACTGAAGTTAACTGCAAAAAAACAGTCGGGTAAAATTTGTCAAACCTGAACCGTAGTACTTAAGCATATCTTCCCCTTAAATTTTGATTCCACATTGTAGTCTATTCCTTTGTTATATTTTTTTAAATCACTGATTTAATGTCCACCTCAACTCATATTCACACACAGTTTGTTATGATTAACTCTGCCTGTTTTAAGCTTCCCCATCAGCCATATACACATGCAAGCATCCATGAAATCAAAACTGAGCATCCTTTTGCGTATAGCTGTGTAGTGGCTAGGAAAATCTCTTCTGATATGTCTAGTATACAACAGATCCTCATGAAAATATACTGCTGCACAGCTTGATTCACTCTGACATGTCTTACTGGTTTTGTTTGGAACATGAAGCTAGTGAGAGTTATGTTATTTTTTATTATGGTATGTTATGTTTTCACAATTGATGTGATTGCACAGTGGACATTCCTACACATGTTCAGTCCTCCAATGCAGCAGCCATCCCAAAGTATCTCTGCTCACTGTTCACATGAGGAGTTATTTATGATATCTTCTCTCTTGACCTCAAAGACAGCATCGACATGCTTGGCCAGGCTTCACTCCCAAGTCATGTTGTCAAGCTAGCGTCAGAGCCTTGTCAATATCCACCAGCCCAGTCCATACTGTATTTACTATATCAGCACTGTTCATGCTTCTTCTGTTTGAATTGTTCCATTATTTGTCAGCTGGTCTGAGCATTCTTTACCTTCTACTCTGACATGTCAAGGTGCGTACTAACTTGTGAGAGTGTGTCATTGTATCCAAAATTATACCTTATGGGGAAAAACCAGAAACTGCCTCTACAACTAAACATAGATAAATGATTATTAATTTGTGAATATGATAACCAGTGAAGTCTTTTTGCCGGCTCTGTGGCAAAGGGAGGGGTTACGAATGCAATTCATAATCCTGCATACCATGTTCGAAACACAGTTGTGGATGATTTGGAAGCAGATCGTCTTGTGTTGGTTTCTATGCAATTGGTATAAGTGCTGGTCATTCAGACATCAATGGCAAACTACTGAATGTAAACTTGCCCAGGAAATATAAACAGCCAAAACATGCTGGAGTTGACTGCTATGTCCTGTAAAGGATATGCAGCTTACAAACTAAAATCTTTTTGGTACAAATAATAAATGAGAAAATCAGAAACAAGTAGATCATTTATGAAGAAAAGATGAAACATTACATGTTGCATGAAATGCCACATTTTAAAGATAATCTTAACAATATGTTAAGCAACTACAGAAGAAGCATTGTGAATGTTTTTATTCTATATACAGCTGTTCTGGGAATGAACATACTTTCACTACCACTGGAAAGTGCTAATTTGTTTCAAGAGGTAAGATACAACCATTTTTTTTAAGGTGAAAATATTGTATACAACATCAACTATTTTTCTAAAATAAATTATCATTATTATTTCAATGGAGACACACAGACAGGCAAACATAGAGAGCCAAAAGAGAAAAAGAGAGAGAGAATAGAATAAAAATGAATTTTCTAAATGTCCTCTTCAAAAATAAGATTGTGTCATCATCAATTAGCAGGTCCTTTGCAGAATATCATCCTCATCAGGTTGTTGAAAATATTTCTTGTCCTTTGCTAGTTCTCCTACCCTATGCATTTTCATGCCAAAGGTGTTTTAAATGTCCTATGTCATTCTTAATGGTTGTAGGCACCTGCCTCCTTTTCCAAGAATCATGTCTTTTATCAATGTTATTTCCAAACCACTGTGACTTTTACAATGGCAAATTACAAGTATTTCAGGTTTAAAGACATGATGCTGTTTAATAGCCAGTTTTCTTTGTGGTACAGATCTTGTAGAGTGTAAAGAATTTTCTAATTCCTTGACCACAGTATTTAAGAATGTTTCTGTAACATTTAAGTTCAAAAACCATGATTTTCTTCTTTAGTAACATCGAAATGGTCCATGACTTGTATCTGTAAGTTCCAAGGAAAATGCGTGTCCAAAAAAATTGTACTTTAATTTGTTTACTGGTGTGCAGTATGTTATTAATCCTGTTTAACCTCTGTATTGTTATGGTAAGCCTATGCCTGATCTCTTTTGAACAGCCCCATTGTTGATAATGGAGTCAATATACTCTCAGTTAGAGACATTCTCATTTTCTATATTGTTGATTGTGATTTTTGGTTGACATGTAGTTTTGACTGTGCAGATTTTTTTTACTGTTCAGAAAAAGATGTTGATCTTCACTGAGTCTTTTGACAGACAGGATTAAGAGACAAGATTGTTTAGTGACATTTACATTAATAACCTTCATTTATTAAAGTGTATTCAAGTTTAGCTGTGATGCTGCTTTATCTCTTCCTTGAAATTGTGTACATTAATTTCAAGAATACTAGACAAAATGATTCCAAATTGTTGTTATTGCCGGGAGCGCAGAGTTGAGGATGAGCACCCTAGCCTTGCAAACTGTTTTAACTAACAAGAGAAAAGGACGATGGCGAGTCTCTGACACAGTAAAAGCAGTCTGCACTAGATATGTATGTACATAAATGTGCAGATACGTGTGTACATACATACATACATATCTAAACTCGAGTATGATAGTCTACCCCAGCAAAAGAAAGGTACTGAGCCAAGAGGCACACCACAGCGATCAGAATGCCACATGAACACACTGCTTACCATGTGGAACATCACACAAATTGTTGAGAAACTACTCACTGGCAGTGGCAACTGGCCAGTCTTTTTAACTGTAGAGATTGATTGATTGATTGATTGATTGATTGATTGATTTAGGAACCGACATCACAGCATTCGGGACTGTAGAGAATGAGCCTGTAAGTAAAAGCAGCACCCTATGGAGGTGGAACCAGAAGAAAGCAGACGGATAATATACATACATCGCTTTAACTTACTGGTTAGAAATATTAACACAGATAAAGACATAAATAAAGTAGTTCAAGAGTTCGACAACTGCATACTACAGGCAGCTCAAGAAACAGTACCAAGAGGTGCTCATAAGCAATATAAACCGTATTGGAGTAGTGAACTACAGCAGCTGTATAATGATGTGAAAATATGTAGACAGCAAGCAGAGACCAAACCCAGTCAAGAGCACTACAATAAATACCAGCATGCAAAAGCCACATTTCATAGGGTGAAGTTACAGGCTAAATGGAAAATCTGGCAGGAGACAACATAACTTTGAAAGAGACACAAGGAAGTTGTGAAAGCTAGTAAAACAACTCAAATGATGATACCACAGGGAGAAACTAAAATAATAGATTGCATTAATCAAGATGGTAACATTCTAACAGAAAAGCAAGCAGCTCACCATTTTGCAGATTCATTTGCTCAAGATAACAACATCAAAATTATTTGAGAGAAACAACAAGAGATTTGAGAGAAATGACAGCTCTCAGGACAGAGTGAAATACAACATGAGGCACTGGAGGCACCTATTACACTCAGTGAACTGTAGCTAGTAATATCAAAACTGAAAATGAGGAAGTCACCATGAGTTGACAGTATATCCAAATAAAATATCAAGAACCTAGGAACAATGGCTAAAACAAAATTGCTGCAGATCTTCAATAACTATTGGACCTTAGGCAAAGTTCCACAAATTTGGAGAGAAGCAATCATGATACCTCTCCTTAAATCAGGGAAACACAATTTCAGTGCTTCCAACTACAGACCAATTAGCCTTACCAACTATCTCTACAAAACATCTGAGCACATCATCAGTAACAGACTTCAGTGGTACATTAAAAGCGAAAACATTCTTATGCTACAGCAGGCAGGCTTTAGGCAGTGTTGCTCTATGATGGATGCTAGGCCACCCTATGAAGAACAAATTTAAAAACCTAGCTATGGGACAGTTGAAAAAGAAACAGTTTTATCCACCAGGCAGACCAATTCTTCAGAGAAACCACAGATCTGCTTGCAGTTGGTATCAGCCTGAAAACTATCGCAGAACGAACTCCATGGAGAGATGAACATAGGCTACTGCTACAAATTCAGACAAAAGTTAAAGGAATACTCGACAAGAAAAACGGAATAGTGTGCAATGCAGAACAGCCACTCTCAGTTTCCGTGATGAAGAATACCCACAATACCTCTGGATCCGATTCTACACAGATGGGTCAGCACAAAATGCTGTTCGAAATGGAGGAGCAGGAGTGTACATAGAATACCCAAATAATACTAGAGACGGCCAGGGTACCAACAGGAAAGTACTGCCATAACTATGATGCAGAAATTCAGGCAATCAAGGTAGCAACAGAGACATTACTGTATACTAATGATGGTACACAGTCTGTGGTGCTATTGACAGATGCAGTAATTGAGGTGCTCCAGTCTGGGAAAATACCAGTACTTTGAACACTACTATCTAAACTAGGCAGTCAGTGTAATGTCACCATTCATTGGATACCACCTCATTGTAGAGTACCCAGAAAAAAGAGAGCTGATCAACTTGCTAAGGAAGGAGCAACAGAAGAACAACCTGATGTGCCTGTTATATACCACCAAAGAAAATAATTATCAAATCAATAAGAAAGCTACAAACATCAGCTCAAGACAATTACCACTTTATTGACAGACAAGAATAAATCATTATTCTGCGCCTCAGAATAGGACACAATAGATTACACAATCACATGAATACAAATTCAAGATTGGCAAATCAGTCATTTGCACAATATGGATTGGTGCCGCAGACAGCAGATCACAAACTCCAAGACTGCCCAAAAATAGACATATGAGCAAACCTTCTGACCTAGAGAAACAGTAGTGAAAGATAACTCAACTCTATGGACCACTAAGTGAACTGTCAAAAGGAGCAGGCTCTGAACCAAGTTTTGTCCAATTGCAAATCAAGTAAGACCAACAAGTGGTCCACCCACATGGTGATCTGGTCACTAGTCTGAGGCAAGAGGGCTTGCAGTGAAAACCTTCTGTGCTGGGATAAGTGCTGGGGTCTTATTTTCAATTCTTACTAGGTGTACTTAAAAGCTGGAATTGAAGGGATGTGCCAGAACTTTGTAATTGAATTGACTTGGTGAAACTGTTTAAAAAACTTCATGCTGGCTGCAGACAATGAAAATTATTTTAAAAACAACTCAAAGCATTAAAGGACTTGTGTCAGCAGCAAGAAAACCAACCTTTATTTTCTTATGTCAACCAGCCATCATGTCAAGCTAAGAATCATGTGCCATAATGGTAAATTCTACAGCATAATGGATGCCTCTGACCTCATGAGACACTGGAGAGAGAGAAATGTTGCCCAAAGTTCAGCTGCTGCCACCAAGTCATGAAAGCAAACGTGGTGGAGGTAACAGAACCATGTGCTAAAGGGAAACTGTCAGGAAGAGTTCAGGGGTACGAACGTCCCAGCCCAGCAGTACACTGTTAACAATCAAGAATAGGAGTCTTCGTGATGAAACTGTAAGGAAGAGTTCAGGGGTAGGAAGGTCCCAGCCCAGCTGTACACTGTTAACAACCAAGAATAGGAGTCTTCATGGTGAAGTGGTCAAGCCATTTAACTCGGGCTCCAAAGGTTGTGGGTTCGATTCCGGGCCGCGTCCTTCGGTTCCCGAGTTAAATTTTTCGGAGACTCCTGTGGGTCATCACTAGAGCTACAGAGTTTGTGCTTTGTGCGAATGCTTTCCGCAGCTGCGGAAAGAGACCGAGCCATATGGGATAAAACCCAGTGCAATGAAGTCGACCCTGTCGACTTTTAAGCGACTTTTAAACAACCAAGAGGAAGTATTCACTGTCTCTTGGTTTGCTGGAAAGTTAGAAATAGGGCACATAGGTGTTAGCCTGGAGTCAAATGTTTGGGGTACATTAGTAAGTTTTGGCTGTGAAAGTTGTGACAGAGGCCCTGCCCAAAAGATGCTATGAAAAAGAAATAGATCATAAGGTTCATGACATCCACACTCTTGAGGGCAGGATGATGGTTAGGATGACACACAAAAGTGGTGTCGGGGAATAATTATCTGATTTTTGAATCTGGTTTTAAAGGTACAAAAACACTACAGATTCAAGATGATCCAAGTGGGCTTGGGTTTAATCTTCAATCTCTTTCCACAAAGTGGAACCTCAGGCCAGTTTTTAAAATCTGCCTCAGTGGGGGATAAAACGCTTGACCACCAGACCGATGGGCAAACATGTTAGTCACTGTGTTACTGCGTCTCCCATGAAATACTAAAGTACTCTATAATTATTTTCAACAAGCTATAAAAGCATAATGATTATGTGGATGTTTATCAAAGTTGGTGTTACTACATAATCAGAAAAACATTAATTGCAAGCAGCAACTTGACTGATTAATTGCTTGGATTCAAGAATCATTTTCACTATACTTTCAGGTTATTTTTCAGTTTTGCCTAAGTCATGATCTTCTACCTTCTAATACAACACCATCACAGATTTGTGCCCGGTTGAGAATCACTAACTTCCCTTCAAATTGGGACAGGTTAGTTTACTTCAAAACTTCCATTTATAATTCTATATAACTATCTGCTACAGCCTTTCTTCTTCTTTTCTTTAATGTGGAAACAATTCAAATGGTAACTGATGAATCCCACAAAACTGACGAATCCCACAATTCAGGCATTCATATCTATAATTATTGCCACATTCTTCTTTGATTATGATGTATCCAGTTTTACTGGAATTTAAAAAAAATTTTTTTTTTTAGCTAAAGATTCTTTTGTTAGGTATTTAAAAAAAACAAAAAAACAAAACAAATCTGAGAAAATGTTAGACAGAAACAGAAGTGATAATGAAATTCTAGTTTAAGGAAACAAAGTTCTTGTGTTACCTAGTAACTAAGACTATAATTTTGAGTAAAATATTCCATGTTTTCTGTTCAGATGTTGAGCTTGGTGATATCAGTTCATGCTAAATTTGCAACTACTGTTTGCAACTACTGTTTAATAAATGCTGCAATTTGACACTGTAGTTATGTTAATCTCATCACAGTAACAACATTTGTCATCAACTACTCATGTTTGACATAGGGTGGCCAATGCATATTGTTTGTTCACAAGCTTCATGCTGTTATCTCAACCAGAAATTTAAGTAGTTTATAAAGTTAACGAGTATGGCTTGCATGAAAGTAGCACGGAAACTGTAGTGGAGCAGGTAGTATATCTAAGTTCAGTATGTTTTTTTTGTGTGCATATCCTGTTTACAGGACATTGCAGTCAACACCAGCATTTTTCAGCTGCTGTTAATGTCTTGATAAGTTTTACGTACGTTGCTTTCTGAACAACCGGCTCACGTACTTTCTGTAAGAAACCAATGCAACGCGATCCGCTGTCGAATCTCACGCAGCTGTGTTTCGTACATGAGCATACAGGATTATGAACAGCGTCCTTAACCTCTTCGCCAGGGAGACCGAAGTTAGGTATAATTATATGTAATCTTAACAGATGCCTCATCCCAGAGTCCTTCCTAACCTAGGATTTGTTCCAGTTTTTATCTGTGAAAGTATCACTGACTTTTACAAAGCTTGTTTTACATGTGATAATATGTATCTAAGATGTGCTAGACTATTATAAACATAAATAGAATTGTCTTAAAATCACAAAACGTAGAACCAAAGTTAGGCATCTGAGTTTCCCATCATCATGGAGGTTGCACAGTTTAGCATGCACCCTACACTTGGACCATCAGTACCTTCTCCATGAAAGTGCTTTATGTGTCTATTGCTCCTTTGAGAAGTGAAAATAGATGCAAGATTCACCTTATTATGGACGCTTTAAAATCCGAAACTGAACAAAGATGCTTATGTATTGTTTCGATTTGGTTACCTAAATACCATCCATCCATCCATCATGTGCCATGCTGATAAGCGTGGGCGGTCATGTTCTGCCATCTCACTCGATCACCAGAGTCGTGGATCAGCTTTGTGTTCCTGTCTCACCCATGCCACGAGGCCAAGCCATCCAGGTATTTACTTCTCGGTCTTCCCCTTGGTCTATTCCCTTCGATCTTGCCAGTCGTCACCAAGTTCTCCAAGTCATTTCTTCTCACACATGCCCACAAAATTTTGACTGTCTACGTCTAATATCTCTAATCAGTTTACGATCTTCATTTGTTTCTTGAAGTGTACCTAAATACACCTGTCTTGATTATTCATCTATTTCTTGTCCCTTTGTTTTACCAGTTTTAATTAGTACAGAGCATTCGTGCTATGCCACAGAATTTAGACTGTGATGTGTAGGTAATTTCCTGTTTTACACTGATAATGTTCAGTATATTTTGACTTCTGATATTCTTTGTTTGCACAATGATTAATGGCTGTTTATTCAAAAAGGTTTTAATACAGTGATTAAGTACTGTAATTAGCTCAGTGTAATCACACACACACAAGCACACACACACATGCACGCACGCACGCACATGCACACACGCACAGAGAGAGAGAGAGATATATGCACATACATGGGGGCTTGAGATATTATGCTGATAGCTGCATACTGTGTAACTTACATGAAAAATAGTTTCATATTTTTTCATCTTAAATTTATTTTATTGTGTTACGTCTGTTTCATATGCGGTTCTGTTCTAAGTCTTCAGATATCAAAGATGCCGGATCTAATCAAATATTTAAACCATCAGGGCTTTGTTAGGCTAGTTGGCATTGCTGCTGGTGTATCAGGGCTTGCCAAGTACACGTGAGTTTGTCATTCTTTGGACATATATTAAGATGAGTTTAAGAAAAATAACTTTACAATGGTTGGTTTGTTGATTGGTTGTTTTTATTGATTGTTCATCCTCTGGAAGACAGAGTTTTACTTCTTTAGTCAGATGAACTGGCATTCAGGTCATCCTGGCCCTAACAAAGATTTGCATCTATTAGAGTTAGGTTGATGCAGAGACTTGTCACCCAACCCATTAACGAAGAACCATATTCAAAGGCAGTGTATTGCAGAGGTCTCTTTCCCCTGCCCAAGCTCAGAAAGCAGCGGGGTATGCCAGACCAGTGCTAACACTTCACATTTGTGGTGAGGCATTTAGTATGTAACCAGTCATGATTCAGCACAGCACATATAGACTGGCTGAGGTAAACCTAAATTGGTCATGTTTCTTCCACAGGTTTTAGTGTTTCATTGTCAACAGACTTCAATACAATGCCAAGGGGCAGCTTGACAGATAACTACAACTCTTTTTATACTTGACTGTTGAGAAATTGTTGATGTTACTAACATTTATTGGGCATAGTTTTATAATACTCTCTGAAGTAGTCTTTTAAAAGAAATAAATTGTACATTATGTTTATTACCCATGTAGCTGAATTATTCTGTTACATAAGTAAGTAAAAGTTAAGGGCCAGTTTTAAATGCCTTGTAGAGTATATTTTTCAGACAAATTATTCCACAGCAGAAGTACATCTAATTATCAAAACAGAGGATTATCATTGCATGACGGACATGTTCATAGGTGCTCAGATCTCCTCCTGAAAATTTCTGTGAGTGTGTAATAACTTATCACACAAGTTTGGTGCTGGGTCACCAGTTTTCTTTTGTCAATTCCAAAGTCTTCAAATCTCATTACCCAGTGCTTGATACTAGTGTCTCTCATCTTGAGTAAGAGCAATGTCTCACTCACATCAGAAATTGCATCAAGATATTAATGGCATTTAAGATGTCACTCAGTCCACTGAGGAACTCTTCACAATGGCTGCATAACCAATCTAAGTGTTTGTCTTTGTTATGGCACAAAATTTAAAGTACTGATCTTAATCGTGATTTCTCCATTGACTCAAACCACAGCCCACACATGTATCAAGACTATTTTGTTTATAGAATATTCATGGAGTCACTTAATATGCATATATGTGTTGAGTCCTTTTTTTTTACAGCCAATGCCTCCATGTTAAGGCTACAGGTAGTAGATGAGACACACCACTGGACTCCTGAACTATTTTTATGTTACAACATACTGAGGAAGCCTAAGTGCAACACCTATGGCAAACAGATAATCCACCCATAAATATTACATATCTCCATCACTTGAGGATTCAGTTATAAGTGCACTCACTTCAGCATTCACTGTAGTAGAAAGATGTCCCCTGTAAATCCCTCAAAAGTGATCAATAGTGATAAAAATTATATGAACTTTATAGGAACAGGTATCTATTCTTCACCAGGTGTAATATATTTTGGCACACTTATGCTCCGAAGAACATTCCCAACTCGTACCAACCAAGGTTTTCCTCACCTGAGTCTGTTTCCCTTTACTCTCATTAGTTGTTCGTGGAGTGAGAAGGCAATGTCTGCACTTTATTCTGAGATAAGTACATGCATGACATAAATCAATCCTGTTGGCCATTGCTTTTCAAAGTGTCTCTGGTGCAATCTTTCTGTTTGTATGTTGCTGAGCATGAGAAATGGTTGTGCTAATTCAAACACAAAGGGGTCCAATCTCTGGTATAAGCATAAAGCCTGCTACTGCTTTTATTTATGAGGGAGCTTCAAATGAAAACCTTAAATGTATTTTGGTTTTTTTTTTTTATGTGTGAATATATTCTGAAAAAGTACAGAAAAAATGTATCATTTTTCGATGTAGTGACCACTGCATTGAATGCAAGTCCTCCGTTGCTGATAAAGTGCTTGGATTCCTGTAGGAAAAAAATTCTCTTGTTCACATGTGTAACCACTCATGCACCACCTGCTGTACCTTTTCATTGGGCAGAAAAGTTTTGAAACTTCCTACTCCACTCATACACTTGCTGGACTGACAGGCATGCATCACCATACTGTACCTTCATTCACTGATGAATTTCTACAGGTTTCACACTTTCACTGATCAAAAAATGGATAACAGAATGCTGCTCCTCTTTAGTGCATGTCAAAAGTGGAGTGGCTATGTCACAAGCTTAACGCTCTTAAGATTCTTAACAACAATATTGACACATTACAAGACAATGGCATGGTTATTGTAATTTCTATCACACTTTTAAGGTTTTCATTTGAAACCCCCTCATTTATGGCAGAGAGTTATTTAAAAACCATAGCCATGATATTGTTGACATGCTTTGTGAAACTGAAGCCCTGGTCAAATGGTAAATATAAGTACTGCATTGACAGTGTTCTTTCAATGCTTAATGCCACACTTCATGACTTTTGGGTAAGAAGTTTGACAGTGAGATAATTTAAAGAAAACTACATCAAATTTGATTTATCTGAGTTGACCAGTGCACTGGAAGCATCACACCATTCAGTTATGCTCATTCAATAGGTCCTTGATTATCATATCTTTGTTCTTTCCTTGTTGGTTTACAAGGACATCTTCAGCATAGGACTGTCCTACCCCTACCAGTTATTAGCTCTTCTGTTGTGCCAGTAGCATAGACATTGCAGAGAATTGGTGACAGATATGACACCTACAGGAGACCTAAACTGATGCTAGTTGGTTGTGATACCCATTGACTGCATTAGATCACTACCTTTCTTAGAAAAAGTGCTATTGAAATTCAGTTGATGATGACAGGTGCTCAGTTGAAATTCAGAAGCTGATGCAGCAGAAACTCTAAAGGCACATAGTTGTAAGCATTCTCTAGATCTACCATAACAACAAATTACTCAGTACCTTCATGAAAACCTTCATAGGCATCATGAGCAAATACTGCGGCGCTACACCGGGTAGCTCTGTTCAACCTATAACCATCAGGAGTAGGCAGTAGCATGTGTAGTCACTCCAGTTCAGCTGCGAGGACAATAGAAAATCATGCATCCAGTCTTCATTAATCTTGCCACTTTGAATGACATGGTTAAAATCCTGGGTTAGCATTTCCATGTCTTCAACTTGAAGTACATATTGGAGACAGAATATTTCACAGTTGAAGTATATTTTGCAGACAAAGTACCAAGTATATTTGCCCAAATGAAGGCTGCAGTGGGCATGATGGAAACCATTACATAAGAATACATGTACCGGGAGCTTCAGAAACTGAGACTATCAGGTTAAAAATATGTTCGTGTGATTGATTGTATTTTAGTACTTGTGATTGTAATGGAACTTGTGAGTGCAATCGCCTTGGAACTTCTGAGTCTGTAAAAATTGTGTTCTTATTATTTGTATGATGGTACTTGTGATTACAATAGTACTTGTAATTGTATTTGTCAGTGTCCATGTGCATGGAGCTTTAGAAACTGAGACTATATGGTTAAATTGTGATCTTATTCTTCTTCTTCTTTTGTTCACTTGAAATATGTCTATAACTGCTGTGTTGTCTCTTGTATGAAGTTAACTGTCTTGTTTAGTTCACTCAGCAGTCCATGGAGTTTATCTTCCTCTGTCATCTCTCTTGGCCAGAAGGTTTGCCTAGATATGTTATATTTTGGGCAGTCTTGGAGTATGTGCTCTGCTGTCTGCGACGCCAATCCACATGTGCACATGGCTGATTCACCAATCTTGAATTTTGTATACATATGGTTGCGTAATCTATTGTGTCCTGTTCTGAGGCGCAGAATAATGACTTGTTCTGGTCAGTTCATAACGTGGTAGTCGTCTTGAGCAGGTTTTGGTGGCTTTCTGACTGATTTGATCATTCTTTTCTTTTGGTGGTATGTAACGGACACATCAGGCTTTTTTCTTTTGCACATTCCTTAGCCAATCGATCAGCTCTGTTGTTTCCAGGTACTCCACAGTGGGATGATATCCACTGTATGGTTACCTTATGCAGACTGCTAAGTTCAGAAAGTAGTATCCTTAGTACTGGCAATTTCCCAGACATGAGCGCCTCGAGTACTGATTTTGCATGTGATCTTATGATTCTTTTTGTGATAGGACTTGTGACTGTAAATTACAAAGGGCTGTCTTTACTCTATCTATGAAGTGATACTAGAAAGTTTAAATAAGGTACATTCAAAGCTCCTCATATTTGCCCTGAACAGATGAAGTATACATTTGTTTCAACATGTGCTACACTATGGTGCATGGTACAACATACCCTATTAATTGGAACTGTTGTTTGCCCATCAAGAATGATGACCATCCATTTCATCCAGTGGGGTTGAAAGTATGGAGCCGTGAGTTCTAAGATGGCTGATAAGGCCTATTTTGGCTTGAAATGTTCTTTGACAATGTGGGCAAAGAATGCTTGATGTTCCAGGAGGAGGATCTCCTGCAGTGGTTTTTCTGTCCAGCCTTTTCTTCACAGCTCTTGTAGTCCTGGTTGCTTCACAAGTGACTGCACCCTTATGTAATGATGTACGCCACAAATTATGGTCTTTAGCAGCAGTCTCCCAGGTGTCAAGATGAATTCTAAAAGCTTTCAGTGAGATTTTCAGAGTGTCTTTAAAGTGTTTCCTCTGGCCACCTTGAGAGCGTTTACCACAACGCAACTCACTGTACAAAATTTGTTTAGGGAGCCTGTGATCTGGCATACGAGTTAAGTGACCAGCCCAGCGAATCTGATTTTTCATTATTAGAGTGTGGATACTGGGCATGGACACTCTTTCTAGAACTTCAGTGTCTGGTATCTTGTCTTGCCATTTAATCTTCAATGGCTTCCTAACGTAGACTGTGTGCAAGTGGTTTAATTTCCTAGCCCTAGCATGTCGCTGATAAACAGTCCATGTTTCACAAGCATATAGCAGTGGACTTGGAACTGGAATTGGAACTGCTGCTCCATTGATTAATTAAAGCAATTATTTAAGAAATGAGGGGCCAGGGCAGTGATAACATTCCTGATGTTACAGTAAAAAAGCACCTATAGAAATATTCAGGGAACTGGAATCAGTGTTTCATTATTCCTGCTCTTTGTACACTTTGGTAAATAAAAGCCTGCATAGATAGTTTAAGTGTGGCTGCACAAATTGATGTTGATATGACATGAAATTTAGTAGAACTGATGTGTTATATACAGTGAATTGTATTGTTTTGTAACAGATATTTAAATATGGTAGGTATATGACTCCTAGTGATAGAAGCTAGGCGAGTTCAGAGGACCAAGTTTTACCAGAAAAATTGAGTACTTGTCGTACACTTCATACTTGTTTTCTAATTAATCTTGCATGACGTCCATACAAATATTTTCAGAAATAACTTCATGTGTGCACTTTGTGGAGAGATCCTAGAAGAGGTGAAATCAATGCGAATCCTTTCAGGTTAGATTATAACTTGTGATTTATTTCTATCTCTTGACTGTTAGTATACCACAGTCACCTCAAACAACTTGCATTTCATGTGTTTTGATTACAAAAAACCTATTATATTTTAATTCATTGCTACTGTGATTGTTGTTGCACAATATATAATTATATCTCCAAGATTTATTTGGAATTTGAGCTGGAAGAATAAGAGTTACTAAGCTGGAACGCAATGCCATATAAGTAAAATATCCAACATTGATGTTATACTTCTATGAAATTATTTACTTCTAGTTGTTTGCTGAATGTAACTGCATCCAATTTTCTTTATTATTGTCTTCTTTGTAATAGTTATGTTATTATATATCTGTTGTGTACAAGTAAATTCAGAAAGTACAGTGCGTCCTTTAATTTTTATTTTTGTCCTGTGAGTGGCCTAGAGAAGTTATTTAATTATAATTACTATATGAAGTAAATTATTTGTGTGGTGGGGTGACTTCAGTCACAGGCATGGGGGAAAGTAAAGGCTGTTGTGATGCGTATAAAGGGATACCCTGTATAACACCACAAGCGCCAGCAGACTTTGTGTTGGTTTTACAGACTCTGTGCATGACTTCTGCTGTGCATCCTCCTTGAACACCATGGATAAATGGCCATCACCAGCCTGAACCAAACTGGCAGGGAGTCTAGTTAGTTAGTTGGTAGCCCTTAGAAATGCAATGATCAGATACCATTGTAGCACTCATCAGCTGTTGCTTTCTTAATGAGAATTCAACATTGAAGCCCAACTGACCAGTGTGTGTAGACAAAACTTTTTAGACTTTTAGACAAGACTTTTTGAATGTCTATTGTTTGAATGTTTCTTAGCCTGTTATTGATTAATCTGAAAGTCTGAAGCCAACGTTTCTATTAAAAACAGCTGGAACTGAAGTCTACTTATGTTGCATAATTACTGACTATGGTGTGATAACTCTGAAAGGGCAGGGGATTGTCCTATGTTTGATGCATGAGTTTTTTGCCTTGTTGAACTGCTATATGTAGTTGACGTTTAAAGTTATCTTCACGATGTTTGTTTCAAACTATATTGATGTATTATTTCATTTAAAAGGCCACAATTACTGGCTTCCCATTAGCTGCCCCCCAATGCTAACTCAGTCATTTAAGAGTTAACGGTCAAGACAGTATTAAAGCCTTTAATTGTTTGGGTGAGTCATACATCATGCAGCTTTGCACACTCATTTATTTGGGCAAGGTGATTGCATCATTTTACACTGAGTTAATTGTTATTGTGTCAGTTGCTGTCCTTTGTTGCAAGGCTCGGTGATAGGTCTGCTGCTTTTTTAAATTTATATTAATAACCTTTCTATTCATCTCAGTATTACTTGTGAACTATTTGCAGACAATTATGAAATCTACACTAGTCATGCGAATTATATGAGTTGAATCGTTTCTTACAAAAAGCAGTAGATAATTTTGTTAAATAGAGATGAACACCATGTGTAAATTAACATCAGTAAAAACTTAATCTTTGTTAATAATACCAGAAAAAAGCTACATACGTTAGCTTTTCTTAGGACACTATTTGAGCTCTACATTTGTACATTATCTATTTATCTATACTTACTAGTATGTTTCAGATATAATATTAAACAATTCTGCTCTCTTCAAAAATTTGCTCAACATTTAGTCTCTGACACAAGACATAGTGAAAGCATACATTTTTTGGTTATTTAAGGCTTTTACCACTAACTCGGATTGGTTCATAAAAGGGCTGAGTATAAGATGAGCAAAGGTATCCAGTTTGTGACCCTTTGAAAACAAAGTTAATTTGTTTGTTCTTGTTACCTAGCTTGCCATGTAATGTCTTCTCCTTCCTACAAATGTCAGTAAATAACTTTCTTTATTCCTACATCTTTTATAGACAAAATTGCCATGGAGGTTATCCCTATTCACCTGCAAAGCCTGGGAGGCAGGGAGATTTTTAAGGCAGCATATAGTGAAGCCATTCCAGTGTTTGTGAGAGGTATAATGTGACACTTGTTATTGTTTGTATTGTATTTAGAGAATGAGAGTACTGATATTTTATATAGAACCTGTCTGGTTGTATAGCTATGAATCATGAAATGTGAATGAACAAATAGGAAGAGCTTGAAAGCAACGGAGATGTGGTTTCTGAGATGAATGTTGCGAATGGCTTTGACAGCCATAGTAACTAACAACGATTGCATGGAAAAGGCTAATGAAAGTATAACATTATGTGCAACTGTAAGAAAGAGACAAACACTATTCTTTGGTCATGTGATGAGTAGAAGAGTGTTGGAAAACATTGTAATGACTGGAAAGATCAGTGGGAGCAGAGGAAGATGAGAAATTATGCTGGATGGACTGAGATGGTAGCATAGAGGGAGGACCAATGTCTCTGGAGAGACATTAACGCCTGCACTAGTTGACAAGGCACATGATGGTGATGTTTAACTTCTCTCTGTAAATAGTATATTAAATATTCAATACTATTGCAATAGGTATATTTATATGTCATATGTTATTTTAAAAATATACATAATTGTGTTTCCTGTAAAATTGAGAAGATAAATTAAGAAGCTTTTTTTTCTTGTACCATTTTTCTCATAGGCATAATCCCGTAAAGTTTAGTTTTAGCCCAAGGGCTATCAGCTCTCCATACATTGTTTCATGGACCATAATAATTTAGGGTCATACTTGGGATTTTAAATGTGTGTGTGTGACTCAAACTTGAAGAATATGTTGAGCCATAATTTCAGACTGAAAACATTTTTAGAGTAAGTTACTTTTGATTTGGAACATGGGAAACTTTTAACTCGCAATTATACAGTGGCTTGTTCCCATTCAGAACATCATTTCTTTCTTGTTTGTATCTCTCCAAGCTTTGCCAAATGTTATTTGTAATGGATTTTGGATTTTCTCTTATGTATTCTTCATTTTAAAAATGTTTGTTTTTTTGGGGGTCATTTTAGCTGATAAATAATTCATATGTTCATTTGATTTGCTCCTTGCTTTGCAAAGTGATCAGCTCTTTTATAACTGTACATACAACAAGAGCTGTGATGGCATAGTGGTTAGTGCACTTGTCTTCCAAGATAGTGGTTTTTAAGTTCAAATTCCCAGCAGAGGCAGCATTATTTATTTCAAACAGGACAGCTTTGGAGTTGACCCAGCCTCATACACATTTTTACTAAACAATTTTCAGAACTTTCTAAGAAGGAAAACAAACAAGGAAGGAAACTGACCACCTCACCTCATTATGTCATGGCCTAGAATATATGAAGACCAAACACTTACCTCCACCCCCAATAGCAGTTTGTGCTATGGACTACCGTCACCTTTTAAATACTTTAAAGCTCAGAAGCGAAATATTGCAGTACATATATAAATGCAATAAAATGTACTGATCACATCAAGCCTCATGTCAGAAAATAGATTGTATTCTCAATACCTAATAAATACTACAGTATTGTAAGATGTGCTCTGAAGTTTGCTGTGGTGCTCCACATTGCAAGTGACAGTCTCTGAAACTTATTTGGTGAAGGGGGTTCTGAGTCCATACTGTCCTGTTTTGGATCTGCTGGTTTCTGCCTAGCCTGTTGATGCTATCATGCTCTAGTCTGTAATCATTAATTTGTTTTCTGCAATTAATTTTTGCAGCTTTGTTTGAGGAGTATCTCTGCCTTTTTAAAGCAAAGAGATGTATGGGGGTTGCTCAGGGGTCCCTCTAGCCTTTGTCAGCTCATCTGTCTTTTCATTTCCAGTGATACCATAGAGGACTGGTTTCCACTGGAGGACTAGTTTGATTCTTCCAATCAATGTTGCCAATAGGTTGTGTAATACAAATTTTGCTGTCTCCCTTTTCATATTCTCTATTGCAGAGTCAACTGTGAACACTTGTGTTCAAATTTCATTAGAACACTGCTACATGGTTATGAGAAGTATCAAAACTTGTTGTTCTGACTCAGTTTATTCAGTTTTATGTTATTCCAAGGGCATGAAGGACTGTACTTGACATGTCTGGGCAGCTTGTCCATGGTGCTAGTATTAAGGCTTCACACATCTCATTATCAGTTTATAATATATCTGCAGGTTGTATGTAGGTTTCCATACAATATGATTTGGACTTGTTCTTAATAATCTGTTCTTTTTTTTTATAGTTTTTTCCTGAAATTTTCGGTGCAATGTATATTTTGGCATAATTTCATATTTAGCTTCTCATATTTGGTAGTAAGAATTTTGTGTACTGTTTTTGTACTGTCTTTGAAATTCAAGGAACTCTACAGTTGATTCCATGTCTTTTATGGGAGTGCTCCTTACTGCTCAAAGAGTTATTCTTATTCACTTTTTTAAACTGTTTATAATTTTTCCAAGTTTGTTTTTGTTGTTGTTGCCAATGAGCTTGAGGTATATTTCATAGCAGCTCCAGTGTGGACTTGCGTTAATCTTGTGTTTGATTCTCAGGATTACCAGCTCATTGTTTTCGTTATGGCCAGTCTTTGCAGATGTTTTGATTAAATGTATCTATACTATTTGCCTACTTACTTCTGTTTTGTCAATTCTGGGAAAGTTATGTGTACTCATTGTTTATTTGAGGCGTACTTTTAATTATAAGAATAATGCAGATCTCCAGCACCTTATACACTGCCTTGACAATTGCTGTCAGAACTCTGCCATGAAGTTTAACATGGAAAAGACATAATTGATGATACTTCGGTGAACACTAGTGCATTTTACATTAATGGAAACATAAACTGAAAATCATTAAAACAAATTAGAGAGTAAAAGTATTTTGGCAGTGTGTTCACAGATGATGGAAGACTGGATAGAGGAAGAGAAATGAGAATGCAGAAAGAAAACAACATCAGCAGTCAAATAACACCTATCTTAAGACATCCAAATATCAACATACATACAAAAAAATAAGCTGACAGATATTTATTCCACACATTCAGTGCATGCAGATAACTTTCAAAATTTAGGGCCTCAAAACTGAGAGAAGGTCTGCATCATTCTGAGACAGAAGACTTATTGCCCACTATGAAAACACTTGATTTGTAGTTTATTTTGTGTATTACTTTTTAAAATTTATTATTTATTTCACTGTGATTTTAGATGACCTTGTGAGTGTGGTGGAGCCAGGGAAAGCATATGAAATTATAGGAATATGTCGAACTGATTTCCTCGGAGATGATATCAGTGTGAAATTTGAGGTATGTGGTACATAGCTCAAGGAAAATTAGAAAATAATGAAATAATTAATTGAACTGGCAGTGTAGTAGTTAGCACACTAACTTTCCAACATAGTGGTGTACGTTCAGTTTCCAGTAGTGGCAGAATTGGAGATTGGGCTGTTTCCCAACCAGTAGTTCTCTGGGGGTTAACCAAGCTTAAAACAGTTATGCCAGAGATTTTTCTAAGACAGAAACGTGGCTGGGAAGGGAATTAGTCATGATCTAGCTTTTGTAAAGACTTAATACTTTATACCTTTACCACAGAAGCTGCTATAGTAGTACCTTTAATTTACACTTGCATGTTTAAAATCAGGAATGCAATTCACAGTAATGGTCACTTTAAACTTATTATTAAAACACTATAAATTAATCATATTTCAAGTTCGCCAACTTCGGGTTATCGATGCGTGATGTTTCCCTCATGGCATCTATAATGCTTTTTGTGAGTCTTTGCAACTCTTGCATTAATCATAAAGTGATTCTTGTTGATCATGTTTACTCCATGCTCCATGATTAACTCATTACTGACATGAGTCTAGCTTCACTCCTGTCAAATATTGAGTACAGACATGATATGTGTTGCATCTGTAAATAAAGTATTTTGCCATTGCCAACCTTCTTGGCAGTGACTATACTGGTCGGTGACCATAGCTATTGTCTCTATAAAGAGATGATAACCAACTATCTGTCGGCTGCTTCCCAGTTTCATCCACCTCCTGCTCACGTGACTGTATTTCACCTTGCCCAAGAGTGTCACATAGGCTAATGGAGGGAAGGAGACCCCCCATACTTCTCCTCTGATAGGGGATATCCCTACCCTGCTACCTGGAATGTGACAATGTATTGCCGTAATAAATATATTTGCCTGTACTATTTTGAAATATTTAGTTATTCTTTCCATCATCATCATCATCATCATCATTTCCAAAACATTGCTCTCGTTACAGCCCATCAAAACAGACTCTTGATCCTTTGCCAGTTCTCTTGCCTCTTGTATTTTTATAACCACAGTGTGTCTTTTTTGTCCTGTGGTCACTGTCATGTTGATTCCTTCCATATTTAAACTGTATTTTAGTTAAATTAACATTTTGTTACAGTTATGAAAGATCGTAGATAGTACAGTATGAAGATAGTAGTCATTCTTTTTGCCACAGCCACCCCACATCCTTACTCTCTGTCTGAATCTCTCTCTCTCTCTCTCTCTCTCTCTCTCTCTCTCTCTCTCTCTCTCTCTCTCTCTCTCTCTCTCTCTCTCTCTCTCTCTCTCTCTCTCTCTCTCTCTCTCTCTCTCTCTCTCTCTCTCTCTCTCTCTCTCTCTCTCTCTCTCTCTCTCTCTCTCTCTCTCTCTCTCTCGCAGTGAAAGGGAGATGGAGGATAAGTGGACACAAAAATCATAATTTGTAATGTTTCTAGATTGCAGTTTGCCGTAACATGTTTTTACAGATGTTTAAACAAAACCTATTATGTTTGCTTTCAAGAAATAGGATCCAGACATGATAGTGCAATGTGAATGAAATGTCTGTATTTACTGTTCATAGTCAATACCTCCAGACATTTCATCCCTATATACCAGTGCAGTGACTGTAATTGATTCTCTAATTCTGCTTAGAATATGCAGAAGATATCAAATATGAGGTGTAAAACATTCCACATCATTCATGATAAAGAATGTGTCTTGACTTCATTGCCCACAATAGAAAATGTGAATATGAAGGACATACTTGTCTAATTTACATATACATTGTGTTTGTCATTTCAGGCAAACAATATTAGCCAGGTGAGCTATATATGTTCTCTCTCTCTCTCTCTCTCTCTTCTCTCTCTCTCTCTCTCTCTCTCTCTCTCTCTCTCTCTCTCTCTCTCTCTCTCTCTCTCTCTCTCTTCTCTCTCTCTCTCTCTCTCTCTCTCTCTCTCTCTCTCTCTCACACACACACACACATACACACATATATACACATACACAGACTTTAGTGCATACCACAATGTATTATTCACACAGACACATTGATCAAACTTCAAGGCAGTTAGCCAAAGCAGAAATAGTGCTGTATTAATAAACATGTTTATCTTTGAATATAAGAGATAGTGATAAACATGAAATAAGAGATTATGAATAAATAAAAGCATTCACGAAGAAAAGGGATAGAAATTGCTAAGAAACAACATAAGACAAAGTTCATTATCATGACAGATGAAACAGATGTTTACTAGATGAACTGTGAAATATAAATGATTATCTGCATGAGTTGTAGGTAACAAAAAAAGTCAAGTAAAGGACCCTTTTACATACCTTGAAGCATATTGTGTGAATATATGGTGATAACAAGATAAAAATATGTCAATCGAAAGAGAAAAAATATTGAAGTGCTACATAGAATCTCAACGTCTGTTCAGGGATATTGGGCCGTGTCGGACAGAGTATTACTAGTTAAATTGAGTGGCAGACCTTTTAACATAAATGTTATTCAAGTATATGCCCCAACAGGAGAGTCTAGTGAAGATAGTGTACAGGAATTTTATAATGACATAGAGTCTGCCTTAAAGAAATGTAAAAATTCAGAAATAAACATCATAATAGGGGACTTCAATGCAAAAGTAGGAAATCAAGGGGATAGATACACAGTAGGAAACTATGGTTTAGGAGAGAGAAATGAAAGAGGATACAGACTAGTAGAGTGGGCAAAAGAACAGGAAATGATTGTAGGAAACACCTATTTCAAACAACACCCTAGAAGATTATGGACATGGAGGAGTCCTGATAGCAGGATTAGAAACCAGATTGACTACATTCTCATTAGCAGAAGATTTAGAAACGCCCTAACAGTAGCAAAAACAGTTCCCAGTGCTGATTGTTATAGTGACCACAGATTACTCACAGGAACATTGAGGATAAAGTTGAAGAAAGTCAAGTATACAACAGGGAACACTAAATATGATTTGTGTACATTGAGTAATGACAAGGAAATACAAAACAAATTCAACATAGAAGTACAGAACAGATTTGAAATATTGTCTGATCTAGAGATCCTATTCCAGGATGTGGATGATCAATGGGAAATGTTAAAGAATTCAATCAATGTGGCTGCAGAAACAACTATTCCAAAATTAAAGAAGGTGGGTCGTAAGAAATGGATGACTGAGGAAATTTTACACTTAATGGAAACAAGAAGACTCAACAAAAATAATCCTGCCAAATATGAAGAAATTCACAGACAAGTCAGAATATTATGTAGGAAGGCAAAAGAATCATGGCTTGAGGAAAAGTGCTTAGAAATTGAAAAACAACACAACAGTCAAAATACCAAATTAGTACACAAAAGAATTCAGGAGCTTACTAATAAAAGAACAAGTACATCAACAGGCTGTCTAAAAACTAAAGATGGCAAAATCATAATAGAAAAAGATCAGATTCTACATGTCTGGACAGATTATGTGAAAGACCTGTATAATGATAACAGAGAGGAACAGTATGCTATTAGATTTAATAATGAAGGACCAGCAATTTTAAAGATGGAGGTTCAAAATGTTCTTAAGCATATGAAAGCTGGCAAGGCCCCCGGTGCAGATAACATCACAACAGAAATGATTAAAGCTTTAGAAGAATTTGGTCTAGAACAAGTCACTAGACTGCTGAACACATTATATGATACTGGAGATATACCTTCTGAATTATGTAATTCTGTATTTATTGCAATCCCAAAGAAATCAGGAACCTTAGAATGTGATCAACATAGAACAATTAGTATAATGAGTCACATCACAAAGATTTTGTTACGAATTATCATGCAAAGAGTGAGGAAGAAAATACAACCTGAAATAGGGGAAGAACAATGTGGTTTTGTAGAAGGAAAGGGTACAGTAAATGCTGTGTATATGCTGCGAACAGTTATTGAACGTGCTTTAGAAGTAAACAAGGATATACATCTTTGCTTTATTGACTACACAAAGGCTTTTGATAGAGTTAGACATGTCAACATTGTGGATATGCTTGCAGATCTACAAATTGATGGGAAAGACATTAGACTTATAAAAAACATATATTGGAAACAACAAGCTGCCATAAGAATTGATAATGAAGTAGGACAATACCAACCTATTAAGAGAGGTGTTAGGCAGGGATGTGTAATGTCTCCAGATCTTTTTTCCCTATACAGTGAAAATATTTTCAGAAATGTAGAAGACCTAAATGGAATCAGCATTGGAGGACGAAACATAAATAACATTAGATATGCAGATGATACAGTATTGATTGCAGACAATGAACAGGATCTGCAACAATTAGTAGACGCTGTGGTTGTACACAGTGAGCAGCTGGGGTTGGAATTAAATTGTAGGAAGACACAGGTTATGGTCGTCACAAGGAAGAACGAAGTACCACAATGTAATATACAAGTAAATGGGAATATTCTTCAACAAGTGAATCGGTTCAATTATCTCGGAACAGTCATAACATCTGATGGCAGATGCCTTGAAGAGATTAGAACAAGAATCGCCATTGCGAAAGTAGCCTTTAGCAAGATGAAAAACATTCTAACCAATAAAAAGATGTCAATTGAAACGAGAAAAAGAGTGTTGAGGGGATACATAGAGCCTGTTCTTTTGTATGGATGTGAAACTTGGACAATGTGCAGTCAAGCTGAAAAACATCTGATGGCTGCAGAAATGTGGTTTCTGAGGAAAATGCAAAGAATACCATGGACAGATAGAAAAACCAATGACCAAGTACTACAAGAGACAAATGAAAATCGTAGATTGATTAGAGAAATTAGACGTAGACAGTCAAAATTTTTTGGACATGTTATGAGAAGAAATGGACTGGAGAACTTAGTGACAGCTGGCAAGATCGAAGGGAACAGACCAAGAGGAAGACCGAGAGGAAAATACCTGGATGGCTTGGCCACATGGCATGGACGAGACAGGAACACTGAGCTGATCCACGACTCTGGTGATCGAGTGAAATGGCGAATCATGACCGCCCACGCTTTCCGGCATGGTACATGATTGATTGATTGACATAGAATCTGTACTTTTTGTATGGATGTGAAAGGTGGACGATAAGCAGACAAGCTGAAAAACATCTAATCTTCTTCTTCTTCTTCAGCTTTCCGAGCCATTGAGGTTCTTTGCTGCAAATACAATCCGTCTCCATTCGTCTCTCTGGTGGACCTTCTCTTGCCAGTCGTTGATTTCAAGTGCTTGTAGGTCTGTACATGTATTATCTCTCCACCGTCTTCTTGGTCTACCTCGGGGTCTACGGTCATTTATTTCCTGAGTGTAAGCCAGTTTTGTTTCCCTATTATCTTCCATTCTTTCTATATGCCCCAGCCATTGTAGTCTATTAGCCTTCATGATACCTGTGATTAGCGGGGACTTAAACAGATCATAAATGTCTTTGTTACTTCTTCTTTTCCACTCTCCACTTTGTGTATCCCTAATGGGTCCAAAGATGCATCTTAAAATTTTGTTCTCAAAGGTTTGTAACAAGGCTTCGTCTCCTTTCGTTGTACTCCAGGTTTCAGAGCCATACAGCACAACTGGTCTGATCAGTGTTTTGTATATTGTGATTTTGGTGTTACAAGATAGCACCTTTGATTTTAGTAGATGTTGTAGTGCATAGTATATCTTATTTCCAGAGTTGATTAGAAATTAGACTTAGACATTAAAATTGTTTGGGCACGTTATGAGAAGAAATAAACTAGAGAACTTGGTGACAAATGCAAGATTGAGGGGAAAAAAACAAAGGTAAGGTAGAGAATTAAATAACTGGATGGCTTGACCACATGGTATGGTCAATACAAGAACATAGTGCTGATCCACATCTCTGGTAATTGTGTAAGATGACGAAACATGACTGCCCATGCTTACCGGCATGGCACATAATGATGATGATATTGTATAGACCAATCTTCAATCCATGGGTGATGTGGTCAATATAATACTGGCTGTCTTTGCTTTGCTGGACATTTCCTGGCACCCATTTTAGAATGGGTCGGCCTGGGAGGCTAAGTCAATGTTTTTTATCTGCCTCAATGATGATTCAAATATATGCACTACCAAGCAAGCAAGCTAGCATCAAAGTTCTAATATATTCTAAATGTTGATTTTAAAGACAAATTTTGTGTTCAAACATTTCCTAGATACTTTTCTGATTTAAAATTATAGTTTGTTTCACATGTTGGTAAAAAGTGTATATCATGGTGTTTAAAGTTAGTGTTTTCTGTAAGTTAAAACTATTTAATCTGTCAAATTCAGAATAAAATTGTTTTTAAATTTCATAATCTATGTAATATTGTTTTCTCAAAAGTATACCCAAGAAGGTACATAATATTACATATATTTATATCCTTCATGATCATGCCAACACATGCTACAGAAGAAATAATAACAAGAGTATGTTGAATAATTGTTTAGCTTCCTTGTTTTCTTTATAAAAGGATATCTTCAATAATAATTATATTTTTTTGTTTTTTAATGTTGCATATCCCTTACAGGACGTTGCAGTCAACACCAGCATTTTTCAGCTGCTGTTGATGTGCCAGGCAAGTTTCACATTCAGTAGTTTGCCATTGCTTTCTGAACGACCGGCTCACATACCCCTGTAAGTTACCAGTGCAACGCGAACTGCTGCCGATTCTTGCAGCTGCTGTTTTCCACACATGAATATACGGGATTACGAACAATGTCGATGAATAATAAAGTACTATATTTCATATGGTGAAAGAACTGTTTTCATGAAACTATGGTGGAAATTATTTTTGCACCAGATACTGAAGTCTTTACCATGTACATATGACTTTCCTGCCGGTATTCTTCCAAGATCTGTATAATCGTAAGTGTCTTTTTTCCCTCTTGTGTTCCTGTAACACTAAATCAATTATAATTTTTAATTATGTTTTAACATTTGTGTTCTCACAAAATGTTATATTGTATTTTAATATACTATTATTTTACTGTTTTAGAAAATGTTTGCAATCTGTATGTTGTTCTGTTGTACAAGTATTATTGTATTGTATTGTATTGTATTGTATTGTACTGTACTGTACTGTACTGTACTGTACTGTACTGTACTGTACTGTACTGTATTGTATTGTATTGTATTATAACATTGGAACATAATATAATCTAGAATATATTGCAGTTTATTAATGTTCTTAAAGGAAACAGCCTCAGACAGCAAATTCCCAGCTCTTACATAGTCATCTTGTAGTATTCCTATCCAACATTGTTTGCATCTCCTTGTGAAGTGTAAGTAAATTGGATCAACAACTGACAGCACTAAAGACATTGATGCCATTTTTTTTTCTGTTGACAATAAACAGTTATGTCAATTAGTTAGTTAGTTGAGGTTCCAACTTCACGGCAACGGGTCGTCCCCATTATGCTCCATTCCTGTGCCAGTGAATATCACACAAAATGCTCCCCACTGTCCAATGTGAAAAGTGGAATAGACAGGAGTCTCGGCAATCCAACAGCCTGCACAGGTACACTGTGCATAATGCCGCCGCCAGAATGCCAACACAAAATTAATCCACGAAAACCACATTTCATCGTCGATGGACTCGGCAGTCACCAGAAAGACCTCATAGACCCAGGTTTTCTCATATGGCTCAGTCTTTTACCACAGGGCGACCCGCCGAAAGTGTCGCATAAAGCACGAACTCCGTAGCTTCAGCGCCGACTCCCAGGAGTCTCCTGAAAAATACACTCGTGAACCGAAAAGGCAAATCAGTCAATTCAGCAACAGCCGGTAGCCATTGTTCCGAACATGCAGGTCACTGTACAGGACAGATGTAAAAGCAGTCCATGCGAATTTCACAGCTCACAGTGTCGCCCACGCACTCACTCAGTTGCAGGGCGACGGAACCATGTACTACCAGTCCAACATGAGGAAAATGCTATTGCAAACCGTAGCTACAAGCATAAACACGCCACAGGCCTTAACGGTTCAATGCCTATCCGCCATGTTGGCGACCGGAAGTTATGTCAATTGCATGACATGAATTATATTCAAATAAAATTTTCAAGCTGTCCCTGAGGGTACAAGCAAAATCACAAAATACGACTAAGAAGCTCAATGAATAAAGAAACACACAGACATAGGCAAAGGTTTTGACCAGTCTTTATTAATGGAACAACACAAGCGAGACACTACAAATATATAATGAATAAGCACCAGAAAAGTGGACTTCCCTGAATAATGTCCAATCCAGAAGAATGGTCCTTGATGGCCACTATCCATTCAAAATTATATGCTATGCCATATGCTAGTGAAACACAGCAGGACAGTGGCTCTTATTTCAGATAAGGAATGTGTGTAGCCTCCTGGAAATAACAAATATAAACATGATAAGGAGAAAAAGATACAAGTCTGCATTCTGTGAAATGAGATTGATGGTGACATCTTTAGCAGGTTTTGTTAAATCATTAGTATGTTCAAGAGGAAGTGACTATGAAAGATAAATCAGATGGTGCTAAGTAAAGAAGAAGAAAATAATTAAATAATTTTTCAGTAACTTGTCATTGATGAAATAGACACTGTGTGTCTAGACACTATATAAATTAATCTGATGAAGATTAAAATAAATGCACTAAAATATTGCACTGAGTAATTTATAAATAATGAATTTTATGTTGTTTCCAGAGCATATTTGTTGGCAGTGAAAGAAAGTGTATTGAAATATCACAGAGAATAATTGATATGATGATGACATTTACTATTTAGTGTAACTATCAGTTATTTGATTTATTTGGTTTATTTGGTATCAGTTATTTAATTTAACTATAACAGCTATCTTGTTTAATTGTACAAACTCTTTAGTTTGACTGTACCAACTGTTTACTTTAATTGTACCAAGAGTTCACTTATTGTTTTGTATTTATTTAGTTTTAACAAAAATTTGATATATGCAGTATTATTTTGTTTATGCTCAATTTTTGTACAGTACTGTAAATACATTGTAATTGTTGCATTATTACAACTGTTTTTGCCAGGTTGTAAAGCATCACCTTGGAGCTTTCCACTTAATGTAGCTTACAAATTTGGAGGTAATGCTGAACACTCAATCTCAGTCAATATGAAATAAGTGTCTCTTGTTCATGAAAAGCACCTTAAGTGTGAATTTAATGTATGCGCATAATAAACAATTAATGTACATGTATCTAGGGATTAATTAGTGGTAGTTTCTAAGAAGCTGGTCTCCCTGGCTAAGGAGTTAACATTTTTCTCCTGTAATCCCGTATATCCACATGGGGTAACGCAGCTGTGCAAGATTCAGTAGCGGATCGCGTCACGTTGGTTACGTATGGGGATATGTGAGCTGGTCGCTCAGAAAGCAATGGCAAACTACTGAGCGTAATCTTGCTAAGAAATCAACATCATCGGTAAAATGCTGGTGTTGACAGCGATGTCCTGTAAATAGATTATGCGGGAAAAAAAAGTTTCTAAGAAAGCACAAATCCCATTATGTCTAAATGCAGAAAAGATGCCAAAATTAAACAACACAATCTGTTTATATATCTAGACTAAATGGTGTCATGTAATGAAAGATGTGACATGGGAATAAAGAAAAGAATGTTCATATCGAAGGGCAATGTATTTTAGAGTGAATAATGCCATGAAAAACAGAAATATCACAAGCTGAATGTTCACTTTGCACTAACACTCATTCTTAGCTTGTTCTATGTTACAACACGATAGGTTCAAACAGGTGGAAATACCTGGAAAAAAATTGTTAAGTAATCATATTTCAAGGCTACCTGTATCGCAAGTTCAAAAATGAACCTAGTCAAAGAAGACTCTCACACTCTTCTCTCTCTCTCTCTCTCTCTCTCTGTTCTCTCTCTCTCTCTCTCTCTCTCTCTCTCTCTCTCTCTCTCTCTCTCTCTCTCTCTCTCTCTCTCTCTCTCTCTCTCTCTCTCTCTCTCTCTCTCTTCCCCCCACCCCACACACAATTCTGACCCTCCACAGTCTCAATTAGAGCCAAGCTGTAGGAGGTCTCAGTGTCATCAAAACAACATGCAAGCTCATACCTGAAACTGAAGTTGAGGTCTGAGAAAGAACGCAGGAAGAAGTAGAAATGCATAGTGGTGATCATAAAAATGTATATAGTTTTTGTTGAATTTGTACAGATTTTTATTTTCATTATCATCATCATGTGGCAAATCCTTTGCAGAATGTTACTCTCATAAAAACCTGCTGGAAGGACTCTAAATCCTGTGCTGGTTCCCCTGCCTTATGTACAGGGTATCTTTACTGTACAGTGTCCACTGTTATGTTGGTCAACTCCTGTGTCGTCTTTCACTGCAATGTTTGATGATGTCAGTTTTTTAGTTTCCAAAACATGAGACTGTTTGTGAGCCTGTTTACTTCCATGTTTATATCTTGTAGCATGTTAGTATTATTTCCCTTCTTGTTACATGGTATTCTAAGAATGGTTGTGAAACAGTTAAGTTCAAAAGCCTACATTTTCTTCTTCAGTTGAAATGCCCCATGATTGGCATCTGTATCACAAGAAAAATGCATATTTTCATCATGTTTGATCATATTTGTGTGCTGATGTTGTGTCATAGGTTCTTCGTGCTTTTTAACCTCTGCATTGCTGTAGCCAGACCCTTTCTAACTTCTTGTCATCGGTCCCCAGTGTTGTTAATTATGAAGCCATGGTATTCAGAGTTTGTGACTGATATATCATGAAGGTTTTCATTTCAAGAGTTATGGCGTCATAGAGATTAGTATGGTTTCCTGCTAAGGCAGTGTTCTGGGTTCGATTCCACAGGAGAGACAGGATTATGTTTTCAGACAAGAACAGCTCTGTGGTCAGCTCAGCTTCATAACAATGAGTATCCGACAATTTTCAGAATTTTCTGGGAATTATCTGGGAAGGAAAGACAATGATGAAGGGAACTGACCACTTCATCTCATATATTATGACTTAGAATATGTGAGCACCCAACACTTCACACCCCAGTGGCAATATCTGTTATGGGACTACCTTTGCCTTTCACTTCATGGTTTATTACAGCAGAAATCCCAGTAATGTAGGCTTTATTGATGCTGAATGAAGGTTATTGACCAGATTTATTTACAGAAGAAAGACATCTTTTCACAAAATGTCAGCCTGAATTACTTGTTTTATTTTCCTGCTTATGTTTGTGTTGTGTATTTTTAAATGCAGTTTTGTTGGTTTATGCAGATATTATAGCATCTGGAGGGACAATGATAAAACTTCGCCTCTTACTTTTGATAAGCCTTGTGCTTTGCCCACAGGTATAATGTTCTATGTGTACAGCTGTACGATTATAGAGTATTTTATTTTATATATTTGCTTTGCTAACTAATTTTGTCAGTATCTTATAAGGAATTCGTTTTCACTCACTGCTATGACTTTTGTATTTGTTTGCTTACTACTTGTGTAGTTTTGTTCCACTTTAAAATTGTGATTAAAATCATTATTTTGTCATGTATCATCCCGTATATTTATTTACTTCTTTTTTTTCCAGTCACTCATCTACCATATGAAACAAAGAAAATTAAGACCTTGTGGCCTTGTAGCATAAATAGGTGCTTTCATGTTCACAAGCACCGACACACACACATACATAAGGAGTCCTGATTTGACTGACCAAAACTTGGTTAGTTATAAGATTATCCTCACTGCACATCGAACCATTTAGTCCATAAGTGCTCAGATTCCTTCTTCAGTATTAACAAAAATATTTTTTTGTATTTGCAAATAACTTCTTTTCAGTGTTAAATAGGCAAGAAGAACACACCAAGTGCAGCCTCTTTTTCATTGCAGTGTTTGGGAATTATTTTCATGTGTTATTTTTGTTGTAGTTTGATCTACGTATAGAACAATCTTAAGACTCATTTATAAAAGCTGAAAATGGTTTTATTTTAATTGTTTCAATTGTATTGTAAATTTTAATGATAAGCATGTTGCATCAGTAATTTCTAGATGCTGCATGCGCTCTCTGTTAATTCACCAACACTTATTATCTGTATTACTTCAGTTTTTCTCTCATTTTTCACAGAAGAACACTTTGCACATTTTGGCCATAGGGAGAGAAACACGTCTTATTTATTCTCTAATGGAATATGCACAGCTGTTTGCTCTTCGAACTTTCCAAGTGTCTGCAACTGTTCCACTTGCTGGAAAAGTCATATTTGATAAGCATGCATGGGCACCGTACTTTATACAGTGTAAATGTACAATGGTTCATAATTCTTGTTGTTATAATTCTTTTTTACAATTTTGGATATGTATAGTATTTTTGAAAATGTTGTCCTTGAAGTATCTCTAAACCTGAACTCTTAGCACATGTGCTCAAAACATCAAGTTTTCCCACCATACTGTTGAGAGTTTGGTTCAGTTTGTTTACTAAATAGAATATTTAAAACAATGTTTTCCCTTAGTGAATGTAAACACAGAAGCCTCAAACAATAGGTACACATCTGCAGTATGCACCTGACGAGATGCAGCAAAATATGCCAGGCAATAAATCATGCTAGGCTATTGTTTGTGGCTTCTATGTTTAAAATAGAATATTCATATATAAAAATATGTTCCCATACTGTTGGCTGTTTGGTTCAGTTTATTTAATTTATCAAATGAAAATATATTGAATGTTAAAGTTTGTGGGAACCATTGCTATTCATATAGCAAAGTAAATTTTGTGTCAGAAAAAAGACATCATTGTCTGTTAAAAATTACCATAGTAGACAATTTAAATTACTGTGAGAATATGTGTGTTGTATATTTCAGTTTGAAAGATGCATCTTGTTGCTTGGGTTTATGTTGTCTGATATCTGCAGTATGTGCCTGATGACACGGAGCAAAATATGCCAAGGGAATAAATTGTGACATCTATTGTTTGTGTCTTCTTTAATAAAATTCACTATGGGATAAATGGCTTTAAATCGAAATATGTTCGTATTAAAACATGAAGTTTGTACACATTGTTAGCAGTTTGTTTGTTTTGTTCAAGAGCTGCTTGGTTATACTTTGTTCATGGTTGGTAGGATTGTGCAGTTAAAATATTTAGGACTATTTTCTGCCTTGTGAATGCCTAGAAAGATGTTATGCAGTTTTCTGTTTTTAAGTTTCCGCAGCTCACAATACGATGAGATTGTTAGGTGTGCTCTGTTGAACTTGACTAATGTCAGAATGGAATACTTATTGGTGATTCAAATAACTAGATCATCTTCATACAACTTTGACAGTCAAGTGTTTGATCATATCACCGATGTGAAATCCTTCTGTCAAAATACCTTTGTCAACTTATATCCATATAACTGATACCTATGATTCTGTTAATATGGAAGGCCTGTATCCATTTGCTAATTTTTTCTCCTGTGCCCATCCTTCTACAGACTCTATTATAGGCTTGCTGAAGGTCAATGAACACAGCTACCATGTCCTTATGTAAGTTAATGAGCCCATTCATCACATTTCACTGTGAACCTGAAGAATGGTCAGATGCACACTTGCATCTGAAACTTGTCTGGCTATTGTTTAGTAGGTTTTGCTTTCTAATTGCCACTACAGTTTACTGAGCATTCTTTCAGCTACTGTTCTTAAGCATGTTAAAGTTAGTTACATGTCTTTTACAGGACATTGCAATCAACCTCAGTGGCCCATACCATTGTGAAAATATGCAATTTTCCAAATCACGTGTGGCTGATTTCAAATCTGGTATGTGAGATTGTGATAGTTGCATTCACTGTCCCTAAGCAACAGACGCCGTTCTTAAGTATGAGGTGAGGGAAATAGTCCTATAACTGTCTGGTGTTCTCGATGGTTTCCCTTGGGTATGGATAATTGTCACAGTCTATATGATATGATATTAATTTGAGGTTATTGTATGTTCGTAGAAGAGATTATATCATCCATCATCCAGAGACTTGTCCTGTACAGAACTTTTCCTCAATAACAGTCTTTAGAAATTTCTCTCTGTCGTAAGTCAGATGTCCTGTCTCTGTTGCTGCCATGTGTAAACTACCTAACACATCTTGAATCTTGTATCTACATTGTAGTCCTTCTCTTGTTCACTTCCTTAATATACCTCAGAGTTCGATAGGCAGGAACAGTGCATTCTCAAGCTGCAGCATTGGGACTGTGCCCATAACTCAGCCCCTTTCTGTATACCAGATTAGTAGGCATAGGTGACATTTGGTTGTGGGTAATCAGTTTTGTGTGCTGACATGCTGCAAGAGCAGTCTTCATATGACTGAATCCAGTTTTTGACAGCTTAAGATGACCATGCTGAGACCAGGTACCTCTGTTGCTTCCCCCTTAGGAAAGTTTTTATTGGCAGCTGCTTGGTATATGATAAAGATTTTCTTTTAGATGTTATTATATTTTCAGTTTTACTGTTCTGTGTTATGTTTCTTGACTACACGAATCCCAGTCAGCTTTCTTGAAGATGAAGGAAGGTTTCTCTTGTTGGATTGTGGTGTGTTGCTTGTGATGCTATGATGTTACTGTGATTGTCACTTTCAACATCCTGCAACACTTTCATTGTTGTATTTTCTGCTGTATCCACTGACACAAATATTAGATCAAATTAACTGATAGTAGCTTGTGTACTTTTATAGAGTGCTTCTGGAGTAGTATTGCATTGCTCTATTTTTAGTTCTCTGTTATTGAAATGGTGGTATCCTACATATGGTGCATGGGCACTGAAACCACCGGCTATAACAGTTGTCTTCAGTGTTAGCTCAGTCTTGTAAACTTCTTTGCAGAACATTGTCATCATCATGGCTTGCCAAAATGTTTCTTGATCTTTTGCCATTTCTCCTGCCTCTTGCACCTCATGTCCAAGGTGTCTGCACTGTCATGTATCCATTTCGGTGCATCGTCCTCACCTCTTTTCTCCATCACTGTTCTTTCCAAGCCGCTATGAAGTTTAATATGTCCAGAGTATTTCAGTTATTGAGATATGATGTTGATTATGAGACATTTTTATTCGATGTTCAGACATTGTAGAATGTCAGTATTTTTCATCTTCTGTGATAACTTACAGACTTTTATGTAGTATTTAAGTTCAAAAGCCCCAATTTTCTTCTTTAGTGAGTGAAAATAAATGGTTTCACATGCCTGTGTTGCACATTGTTTAGTGTTTGCATTATTGTACATCACCATGTGAAGACTATTCTTACCGTCTGAAGTATTTGTTTGTAATTAGTGACCAAACTACTTACTACATCAGGTGGCATGTGATATCACATCAAAAGACTGGAACATGGCACAGATTTTAAACATTATCATTTTGACGGCCTTAATATTTAGATACTATGTAATTTATTCATGTGACAAGATGATCAAACTGAATATTCTTCTGTAAGATGCAGTGCTTTGAGGATCTTAATTTTTCTATTTGACTTCTTATGGCACAGGTGGTTCACTTCTTCTGTCACGTGGGGGAGTATGCTTTGTGGGTGATCTGGGTAACTGGAAGAAAACACGGAAGGACCAGCTGCAAGCAGGTATGACATGAGATCGTGTATATGTTAGAGTGAAGTTTCATCTTATGGAAGATTCTGCTTTGTTTTGCAGTAACCACATAGACTACTTTTAGAATGTTGCTAAGCACAAGAAAACAGAATTTACAGATTTATTATTATTGTATGAGACTTATCTTATTATTGAATGCAGTTTCACAATCCCAACATGCCGGGTCAAAGTCAGCGACGGGCAGTTTCGGAGCAGAGCACTTTGCATTGATTTTCACAATGCCAGCCATTCAGAAAGCTAAAGCAAATGACTGAATATTAAATTGCCTAGAAAATCACACACAGCCAATATATGATGGGGTTGACTGTGACATCCTGTAAATATGTGCAGCTAACTTTATTGTTGTTATTATTATTATTATTGTTATGCATTCATTAAATTATGCAACAAGAAACTATCAGAGACTAATACAGGCAGATAGTTTGGAAGATATGGTAATTTGACAGTGGATCAAATGGAGATAAAAGTAATATAATGAGCACAATTAAAATAGCCTTCAGTAACAAGCCAAACAGAGGTGGAGTGACTTAGAGGTGGAGTGACCAAGAGTGGAATCCATTTAGAGGTGGAGTGACTTAGATGGATAGCCACTTAGAGCTGGAGTGACTTAGATGAATAGCCATTTAGAGGTGGAGTGATTTAGAGAGGTATGGCATCTACCAATAGCTGCCGTGTCAACTTATTTATTTTTTGTAAATTTATTTTTAAACACAAGGATGGTATACTCCCCCTGATCCTGGGTTAGTGGTTAGTAGGATAAATCACAAAGATGATATCAAAGAGGCTGCCACCCATACTAAAATGAGAAAATCTATCCACAAACATAACATTTGTGTGTGTGTGTGTGTGTGTGCAAGATAGACAAACAGACAGACAGAAGGGCAGGCAGGAGGAGGAGGAGGTTCCGGTATAAACTTTGGATTCTTGTCAGTATTATAGAGTTCACACTGTGCTGATAACCTCCTGGTGTGATATATTCAAGGCGACTGGAGCACTTATGGAGATATCCATGTGCAATTAAAGTGATCCTTTATCAAGGAACCAACATTTAAGTGTTTCCAAACTTACAGATACGCTGTCTGCCTCAGGATCACGATGTCTTGGGTTCAAGTTCAGTTGTGGATGATAGTTTAAATATATTATATGATTATTTGGATTTCATACCATGAGAAAAACTAGAATATTGAAGCATTAATATGGTAGTTGCAGTAGTGTAGCGGCTGGATGCCACAATATTTTGTTCTTCAATCTACCAATATATAATTTTTGTACTGTTTATTTTTCTTCATCTTTCAGCACTGACTAGTAATAAAGTAATTTTTGATTTCGCAACTAAAGTGTCCGCTGGACTGTCTCAACAACTTAGCTTTGCTTTGGAATGCCAGGTGTGGGGTTTGTATGATCCTACAAAGAAGAGTGTCAAGACTTCAAGTTACAAGGATAATATATTGAGTGGGTGCGACACAGGAGACCTGACCAAAAGTTTCATAGAGTAAGTTTTCTGAGGATCTGTAGAATGTGTGTATTTATTTTTAGTTTCAAATGTTCATTATGAATTGATATGCAGTATTTCTTGGGAGCCATGGTATTATAGTTGCTAGATGTTTGCCTGCTGGTCATGGGTTGAAATCCACATGAAGGTGGATGTTAAAAATTGACACGGGCTTCCAGGTCAACCCAGTCTAAAATGGCTACCAGGAAATGTCTTTGAAGTAAAGGCAGCTAGTGTGATACTGGCCACAACACCCACAGAGTGCTGATTGGTCTATAAAATATGGGTCTAGAACTGTATGCCCAATGTGTTTAAAGGTGTGTAACAGGGTCCACCATACCATAGTATGGTAACAGTGTTGCTAGTCTGTCAGTGACTGCTTATATACTTCAAGCAAGTCAAGAACATTTACTAGCATCATCCACAGCCAAAAACAAAGACAATGCAAGAATTAAGCTGAAGTGAGCTAAGAACTGACATCACTGCACTCAAGACATTCCCATATGCACTCTGTCCCCTCATTCATCAGCCAGCAAAGAGTCACACTACTAATTGTTCCCACCACTGATTGAAAGTTCTCCTGGTCTTCCCTCTCAGTTTTGAAGTTCTACCAGAACCCCTGCCAATCCCCCGCAATCTCATCCTTTCCACATACTGGTTCTCAGTCTGTTCCTCCACCTTCTTCATGTGGTCCCACAGGCGCACAACCACCTCTCCCTTGCCCATAAGTAATCCACCACCAAGCGGTGCATTCCCTGCCAGTCTTTCAGCCTGTTCATTCCCCCACACTCCTGCATGGCCAGGGCAAAAAATCCGTACAATTCTTACAATCTGTGACCTCTGAAGCGAGGTGAGCCATTCCACACAAAACATTTCTTTCTCCACTTTACTGTGTGTTGCAGTGATCTCCTCTAACCAACAAAATGCCACTGTGACTACTTCCACCTTCATTCTCATGGGGTGGTAGCCTCATATGCAATACTCTCCTTTTGCAAGAATTAACCTGTTTACAAACAGTCCAGTTTCTTATCAACAGTTGGCATGACATAATTAGTAAGAACACTCATAGATGCTTGCTCACTGAGGATTTTAGCATTCAAGCTCAAAGATGGCAGAAATGACTTATGGTAAAAACCAGACTGTAAGTGCAATACTTGCAAAACTATGAAGGTTCTTACATCAATGAATGGTTTTAATGTTTTATTGAAATTACAAATTATGAAAGCACTGTTGCTGAACAAATTGGAAAATAAAATGTCAAAAATACTTAGGATGGCCATAATGTCAGGAATTTGTTTCAGGATTTACAATACTACTTAACATGCCACTTCATGTAGAAAGATAAAAAATGCAATCCAATTTGATTTTAAGAACTCCATGCACAAGCTGTACACATATTTTTCTTTATCCGCACCACAATTTACAGTATTTTTTTCATAATAAATGGTAGTTACTTTTTTTTTAAAATATTTCATTGGTTCTACACAATTTATCATAACTGCAGCAGCTACTTTATTGGGCCACGCTGTTTTCTTCCAATGCCTCTCAACTAAGCATGCAGGCATGCGTATGTGTGTTTTATTATTATTATTATAATATGCAAAGTTTATTTTTAATAACACTTTTATTACAATAATATTTTTGTTGCAGTGCATTTAACTATGCATGTTTCCTGGACTCTGGTGATTCTACAGCAGAGCAAGAGATTCTGACCCAGATGACTAGTCACATTCTTTCTTCTTGGCGTCAACAAGAAAGTGATGCAAATATGACTCAAAGTGTCAGCAAAGAGGACTTTGAACAGGTAGCACATATTTCACGTTTTAAAAGAAAAGTTGTGTTCATGATAACTTGTATATATAGTGTGGCCAACTTTTCATAGAATCAACCAGAACACATCCTTATCATAACAAAGCAAGGCTTACAATTAAGTATAAACTCACAATCTCCCAATACATAACTCAGAAACATAGAGCTAAAAACTGCATGTTAATTCTATTTCGGACAACTTTTGAAGATACAAGCAATTGAACCAATTTATATGGCTTTGTTAAAAAAAAAAAAATGACAAAATGGATGCTGATTTCAAATATTGTAAATAAATATGGCGATAAAGCAGCATATTTAATTATCTAATCTATTTGTGCTAATAAATTAAATAAACTACCCCATAATGTTGCATGTAAATGACAGGATTTCTTATGTTGCTTGGTATCGATGGGTACCCTTATCAATTAATGGCCATGGCCAGTTACAATGTGAATAGATTAATTTCGCTAATGGTAATAGTGTTGCCAAATTGTGAAATTTATCCAGTTTTTAGTAGGATTTTAAACATATCCATTTGAAACTTAAAAAAATATAGCTTTTAGTCTATTTTTTATTTTTTTTTATTTTCAGTTTTCAAGTAAATAGTAACCATATGAGTGTTTTATTTTCTTTATTACACCTCACATATATCTTGAAATTTATTCCTGTCATGGAGAGTTCTCTCTGGGTGCAGGATTTAGAATATCAAAGTTGGGTTCAAGGAAATCTGGAACACTTGGTCACCATATCCACATATGATCTACCTTAATGTATCAAATAATTACTTTTGTCTTCAGAATCCATTGAACGAGTCTAGTTTCCCTATGTGAGCCAAATCAATATAAAAGGTGCTTGATGTGGAACTGTAGTAAAATAAAACATTGCAGTATCCAAACAAAAAAGCATTTCAAGAGACACAAATATTCCTGGCATTCATCATCATGATGTTGCAATGCGTTAAGTGTGGGTAATCATGGTTCGCCATCTAACACAATCACCAGAGTTGGATGAGGTCTGTGTTCCTTGCCTACAAATGCTATGTGGCCAAGTTATCCAGGTATATTTCTCTTTGTCTTTCCCTTGCACTTTTCCCTCCCTTGCAAGTTTACCAAATGTTCAGGTTTATTTCTCATAAACATGCCAACATAATCTTGACTGTCTACATTTAATTTCTCTAATAAACATACACTTTTCATTTGTTTCTTGAAGGACTTTCTCAATCGCTATTCTGTCTGATCCTGATTTTTCTCAGGAACTATACTTCCACAGTCATTAGATATTTCTGGCCTGTCTACTTATTATCCATGTTTCACATTTTGTTTAAAAAGTCCTAAAGTAGGAACCTGCTAGGGTCTGTGATGTGCTAGGACCATCATATTTTGTAGGCCTTTAGGAACAGGTGACCAGTCAGATTTAATGGGCAATGAACACAGGTATCGAACACTTGTGTGCTCTTGTTTCACTTGCATAAACATTATAGGTTCTTTATATACTAAGTAACATCAATATTGAGCTGTGGAAAGGAATAACTACTCTGCATATTTGGCGATACCACTGTACATCATTGAAACATGGAGTTAAGACAACAGAGATTAAAGAAAGTTTGAAGCTTTTGAGATGTAATGTTATCGCAGAATGCAAAGAAGCTAAATAGAAAAGAGAACAAACAAACACATTCTTCAAGATGTTCATAAAAATAAACAACTATTAAACATACAAGAAAAAGGTTATCTGGCCTTGGTCATAGTATGAGACATGGAATTATATTAATGAAAATCCATCCATCCATCCATCATGTGCCATGCCGATAAGCGTGGGCGGATATGTTCTGCCATCTCACTTGATCACCAGAGTCATGGATCAGCTATGTGTTCCTTCTTGACCATGCCATGTGGCCAAGCCATCCAGGTATTTACTTCTCGGTCTTCCCCTTAGTCTCTTCCCTTCGATCTTGCCAGTTGTCACCAAGTACTCCAATTAATTTCTCCTCATAACATGTCCAAAAAATTTTGACTGTCTACGTCTAATATCTCTAATCAGTTTACGATCTTCATTTGTCTCCTGTAGTACTTGGTCATTGGTTTTTCTTTGTCCATGGTATTCTTTGCATTTTCCTCAGAAACCACATTTCTGCAGTCATCAGATGTTTTTCAGCTTGACTGCACATTGTCCAAGTTTCACATCCATACAAAAGAACAGGCTCTATGTATCCCCTCAACACTCTTTTTCTCGTTTCAATTGACATCTTTTTATTGGTCAGAATGTTTTTCATCTTGCTAAAGGCTACTTTCGCCATGGAGATTCTTGTTCTAATCTCTTCAAGGCATCTCCCATCAGATTTTATGACTGTGCCGAGATAACTGTATCGATTCACTTGCTTAAGAATATGCCCATTTACTCGTATGTCACATTGTGGTATTTCTTTCTTCCCAGTGACGACCATAATCTGTGTCTTCTTAATATTCAGTTCTAACCCTAGTTGCTCACTGTGTGCAATAACCGCATCTACTAAATTTTGCAGGTCCTGTTCTTTGTCTGCAATCAAGACTGTATCATCTGCATATCTAATGTTATTGATGTATTGTCCCCTAATGTTGATTCCTTCCATATCTTCTATATTTCTGAAAATATTTTCACTGTACAGGGAAAAAAGATCTGGAGACATTACACATCCCTGTCTCACACTTCTTTTAATAGGCTGATATTGACCTACATGGTTATAAATTCTGATGGCAGCTTGTTGTTTCCAATATATGTTTTTTACAAGTCTAAGTCTTTTCCATCAATTTGTAGATCTTCAAGCATCCTTATCATGTTGACATCTCTCACTTTATCGAAAGCCTTGGGTAGTCAATAAAGCAAAGATATAGATCTTTGTTTACTTCTATAGAATCTTCAATTACTGTTCTCAGTATATACACAGCATTTACTGTGCCCTTGCCTTCTACAAACCCACATGAAAATGAAAATACTGGAGGGTAAAATCCAGGACAAAGAAAAAGAGGGATTCCTAGAAAAAAAAAACTACATCATATAAGAATGCAAGGATGTTGAGGTACCGCTGAAAAAGAGTTCTTGAGAATCAGATGGCTTCAACTCTAGTTTTCAGACTGGCTGACCTGATGGTGGAGATTGTAATCTTCATAATGATCAGGAATACATCATTATCCTGCAGCAGGCCCATGCAGAACATCATTCTCATCATTTTGCACTAAAAAACCTCTTGCTCTCTTGCCATTTCTCCCGTCTCATCTTCCCTCATGCCGAAGGGATCTGCAATGTCCCGTGTCCATCTTCATGTTGGTTGATCCCTGCCACTTCTTCCATCACTGTTATTTCCAAGCCACTGTGATGTTAATTAGTTAGTTAGTTAGTTAGTTTAGTTAGTTAGTTAGTTAGTTAGTTAGTTAGTTAGTTAGTTAGTTAGTTAGTTAGTTAGTCATGGTTCCAACTTCACTGCAACGGGTTGTCCCTATTATGCTCCGTTCCTGTGCCAGTGAATATCACATCAAATGCTCCTCACTGCCCTATGTGAAAAGTGGAATAGACAGGAGTCTCGACAAGCCAACAGCCCGCATAGGTACACTGTGCATAATGCTGCCATCATAATGCCAACACAAAAGTCATCCACGGAAAATACAGTTCATTGTCGATGGAAGTGGCAGTCACTAGAAAACCAGCAGTCACACAATACAGCATTAAAAGTCAAGAGGATCGCCTTCATTGCCCCGATGTTGACTATGGCCAAAGTATATTAGTTGCCAAGAAACGTTACAGTTTATGAGCCAGTTTTCTTCTATATTCAGATCTTGTAGAATTTCAATATTTGTCTTCTTCTTTGGTCGACAATATTCTAGGAATTTTTCTATAACATTTGAGCCCAAACGCCTGTATTTTCTTCTTTAGCGACTGTAAAATGGTCCGTGACTTAATCCATATGTTGCCACAGGAAAGATGCACGTTCTCAACAGTTTGACTTTAATTTGTTAGCTTTTATTGTGCCATAGTTTCCTAATACCGTTGAATCTCTACATTGTGATGGCCAGCCTATGTTTGACTTCCTTTCAACAGTCCCCATTGTTACTGAATACAGAGCCAAGATTTTCACAGTTTGTGACGTTTTAAACTTCTTCATTGTTGAATATGATCTTTGGTTGGTATGTATGTAGCTTTGCCTGTGGACAATATTTTTCGTTTGTTTAAGTTCAGAAAACGATTTTTCACTGTGTCTCTTGACAGACAAGATCAACTCTTCTAATCCTTTATCACTATTTGACAGGAGGGCTGTGTCACGTTTAGAAATACAGTTTCATAAGTTTACTTACTTCTTCACAAAAGTGTCTACTATGAAACTGTTGAGTCATTATAAGTAGGTTTTTATATTTGAAATATCTCATTACAATTGGTATTATTTATTTTCAGTAACAAAATGTAGTTTCAAGTTGTAGAAGATATTTAAGGTTTAAAAAATATTTTTTAAAATAAAAATAACTTTTAAAAAATAGATGCATGTAAATTTGTAGGCCTTCTAATTGAGTGTGCTAATTATTCTTATCCTTTGGGAATATTGAGAAACACAATATTAGCAAAAAGCTTTGTATACAGGTAGATTATTGATTGAAGCAGATATTTTGAAACCATTCACAAAAGGTGTTGGTAATGAATCGCATGATTGTCTTACTTAGTTTTTAGCAGTCTCCAGACAGGTGGAAGTCAGGATGTTGCCAGAAGCTGAAGGTCTCCTACAGAACTACTACACAGCTAGCAGAACAGCAAGAAGTTCAGGACTCTGTGCTTCAGATGTTCCTCCTTCTGCACTTTTCACCTTGTATGTGTTATACATTGTTATATTTGTCTTGAATCTTAATTCTTTGTGAAAATATGCATTTTAGAAATATGTTATGTGTAACCTAGTAAATGAAGCTCAGCAAAATAGCATACGCCATCATTTGGTTCGCAAGTATAATTTTTTCTGAGACTCCAGTGTGACAACACTGTTCTGTGTGACGCTTTTGGCAGACTGCTCAGCAAAAATACACTGAACCATAGGGATAAAACCCAGTGCAATGGTGTCAATCTTATTGCCTTCACTCCCCTTCAAGCTGCAAACACAGGAAGACACATCAGCAGACAATCATACTTATTGAGAAGTGTGATCAAATACACACATAAAAATGAAGAGTCCTTTGATTAGAAGAAAGCTTTTTATAGAGTTCTCATTTGTGTTTGCAAAAATGTCTAGACCAGTGGTTCTCAATCTTTTATGGCCCATGCACCCCTTCACCATATGTTTAGAATGTCATTCCTCCCTTAAGTATTTCCTCCTTATAAATTCCCCCCCCCCCCAACAGTATACATAAAAATGGAAGCTAAATTTAATAACGCATACTAGAACAAGTCTAGATATCTACATAAAACGTGATGTGTGGGTCTACTTACGTTATAAAAGGAATTTCAGAAGGGCGAGAAGTACAGAACCGTAAATATTGAGGGAAAACAATATCAAGTAATCGGTTCTTGTATTAACGCGATCTTGAAATAATCTCAATTCCAACCACCCATCTTCACCCTAAAATTCCAGAAAAAGGGGGGGGGGGGAGGAGATATTCCCTGCTGGTTGAGAACCACTGGTCTAGAAGCACGTAACATGGGAGTTTATTTCAGGACTTGAATTAAAATACTGTGCAAGAAACCTGAGAGCCATATACTGATCATTTAGTTATTAGTCATTAGTCGCGGTTCCAACTTCACGGCAATGGGTCATCTCCATTATGCTTCGTTCTTGTGCCAGTGAATATCACACAACATGCTCCTCACTGCCCCATGTGAAAAGTGAAACAGACAGGAGTCTTGACAAACCAACAGCCCGCACAGGTACACTGTGCATAATATCGCCATCATGCCAACACAAAAGTCCTTCACGAAAAATACAGTTCATTATCGATGGAAGCGGCAGTCACTAGAAAACCAGCAGCCACACATTATTGCATAAGGCAATCCAGTCAATTCTGCGACAAAGCTGGCCGCCATTATTCCGAAGAGGCAGTTCACGCTACAAACAACCATGGACAGATGTAAAAACATTTCACTGTGCATAATGCCGCCGCCAGAATGCCAATCGCACACTAACCGTAGCCTTTACAGTAACAAGGTCAATGAGACAAGACTCCCACCGTTTCCCCTACTGTATTTGATAATACTGGAACCCGTTAAGTAAGTACAGGACCCTTTTTTCAATCCTGCAGGTGTATTTGGTGTATGGTACATGACACAAATGTTTAGACCACACAATGGGTAAGTCAAGTAAGTGGTCCATATTTTGCCAGCAGTGTTTACTTGCCAGGACATTTCCTAGTAACCATTTTAGGCTACATCTACTAAAGAAACCTTGGCCACTGAAAAAAATATATCCCAACCTTGAAGGGGATTCAAATACATAACCAATGGGCTGGCAGACAAGCATGCTAGCCACTTGACTCCTCACTGGAACCAGTACTAGCAAACATTAGGCAGGATTCACATATCAAGGGAGATCAATGAGACAGTTGTTGAAGACCACCCTTCCCTCCCCCCACCTCCAATGCTGCTGGGTTGTCCACTCTTGGCAGCCAAATATCAATCTCATAAAGGTGCATGTCCTTAGTGGTATTACATTCTTCCACGTGTAATGAGAATGGGGCCTTGACTAACTAACCCAAAGATCACCTGAGTTACTGCATAAATCATTTAGTTGAATGTGGGAGACAGAAGAAATACTAGTAGACTAGAGAGAAGGATATCTGGAGAAGCTGCCAAAGAAATTGAACTATAGGAGTGTGAAATATATGGAGGAATAATGTTACAGTCAGTGAAACTTCATTTCAAGAGGTGGAATTATACACCTATTTACATTGTAGACAAAGATTGGGAAACAGATAAAGATATCAAAATAAGAATACAAAAATGAGGAGGAGCTATTGTAGCACTAGAAAATCTGTTAAAGTTAAAATAAATTAAACTTAGCATCAAACTTAGAATCCTTAATTCTATTGTTAATTAGTACTTCTGAATGGACCAGAAGCATGGAAAAAAACTGAAACATGTACTAATAAACTACAAACATTCATCAATTGGTATTTGCAGAAAATAGAAGGAATTAAAACTGGTATTCTGGAATCACCATCGTTGCTTGCAATAGTAAAGGATAGGACAGCTTGAAGCCTGTGCCCCAGGAGGGGATAAAGAGCAAAAGAAGAACTCACATAGATAAACAGACAGACATATTGACAGACAGATAGATAGCCAGCCATATAGATACACTTAGTTTAACACATTTAGCATATGACTGGATCCTGGGCTGTTAGTAAACAAGCAAAAACCCAAAAAAATCACTTGAGACCTCAGAGATGTGTTTTGCCAGAAGAATGCTGAAAATGTAATGGAAGGTGTCAGAATGAAAACTGTTTTATTGAATATTGTGTGATATGGAGCTGCAAGTTTGCCCTTGCTTTTCAGCAAGGCATTTGATGATTGTAGATATATGTATACTTAATTCAGGGCTGATTCAGATGTTTATAAATGGACATGGGCTTCCAGGTTGGCCCAGCCTAAAATGTTACCAAGAAATGTTTTGAGAAAGTAAAGGCGGCCGGCATGATACTGACACATCACTCGTCTATAACAGTATGTGTCTAGCAACATATGCCCAGTGCACCTTGATGTGTGTAAAGGCTGTCCTTGATTTCCTTAATATGCATGCATGTATTAGATGCATACATCCGAGAGAGAGAAATATTTAATATTCTGATAGTAAATTAACATATTTTAACTGTAAGAACAAACAGCATTATTTGGTCATGTGTTGAGAGAAGAGGCATTGGAGAATGTCATGGTAACTGGGAAGATCAGTGGGAAAAGAGGCAGATGAAGAGATATGATGCTGTATGAACTGAGACAGTGGCATGAGGGAATATCATCAGCAGAGGTGATTCAGCTCACCAAGGCCTGAGATCTGTGGGAAGACATGAGCGCTTACACCAACTAGCAAGGCACATGATGATGATGATTTTAACTATCTATTAAGGTATAGGTGATACCATGACAGGTCCTGTCATTTGGAAGTAAAGTGTGTGACCTTCATGAATACATGAATGAGACGGACATATAATCAGATTGCTACTGGAACTATTAGTGTTGGAACTCTTCGCTGGCTGCTGAGGATGGAGACGGAGCGCTTATGAGAATGTCCCGAATGCTGTGATGTCGGTTCCTAAATCAATCAATCAATCAATCAATCATGAATACTAGATCATGGCATTCTGTAGTGATCAGCTGCCTCGCCTTCCCAGAGACATTTCTCTATGTTGCTAGAGCGGATAAACCCAAGAATAACACGCACTATGAACACATTCTCAACAATGGGAGTTGCACCTACACTGCTGATTTGGTTGAACAATACACTACGCCAGTGTAGCTTCCAAGCATCTGTAATGACTGAATATTTATTTCTAATAGAAATTGTATTTGCTGTTGCTCCCATATTCAACATAACAAAGTGGAAATGGGATTATTAAATATGATGAACAAAATCAAAATGTGAATTTGTATGTCTTCATATATAGGACCTCCCTTTCTATTGGCTTTGCGAAGCTGAAACTTCAGCCTTTTGTTTCCAAGTGTGATGCTCTGATAGCAATTTTTTTATATGAGGAGAGCCTGGCTGCTAGATTTGGTAAGTGTTTTTTTTTTTGTTGCAGATAGTAACGTACCACAGAAGGTTGTCTAAATGTTTTTTTGCAGATAGTAACGTACCACAAAAGGTTGTCTAAATGTTTTTTTTGTAGATAGTAACATACCACAAAAGGTTGTCTAAATGTTTTTTTGCAGATAGTAACATACCACAAAAGGTTGTCTAAATGTTTTTTTGCAGATAGTAACATACCACAAAAGGTTGTCTAAATGTTTTTTTTCTCATTTGTTTGCTTTGAATTTGAGCGTAGTCCATTACAAGTGCTACTACTGCTATAGGAACTATACTGAACTGATGTATGCATGTGGGATATTTTTCCCTATTACCAGTGTAATTTACTTTCCCAAGTCAAGAACAAGAAGTCAATATTTAAGTCCAGATGACCAGTGTTTGGCTTGAACCAACTACTCCGCAATCACTGCACCAGAAGTTTAAGTGCTAGTGCTTTAATCCTTTCGGGCCACGTTCAATCAATCATGTGCCATGCCGGAAAGCGTGGGCGGTCATGACTCGCCATTTCACTCGATCACCAGAGTCATGGATCAGGTCAGTGTTCTTGTCTCGACCATGCCATGTGGCCAAGCCATCCAGGTATTTTCTTCTCAGTCTTCCCTTCGATCTTTGTGATCATTATGATTCAGCCACGTTGGCCTCCAAAATTCTATCCTTGACTTGTAATGATTCACACCCACATGTGTCAAGTGAGAAATCTATGTTGAACATTACCAAAACCCTGGTTTGCTGACTTTTCTCATGTGAAAAATATTGTAAATTATACAACATTTAGTGTTTCACTGACAAATTATTTGTGTTGCTCATATAAAAGGCTGAGCATGCTTTCTGTTGCAAATATGAAAAGCCTAGATGACAACTTTCCAAATGTTAACCACACAAATCATTACATGTTTATACTTTACTCCTGATAGTGTCAAATTATGAATATAAATTGCAGCTCAGCTGCTTGGAATTTAAAATTTTTATAATCATTTTTTAAAACTTGGCTTACCCATGAAAAATTTTCTTTATACATAACCAAAAAAAAAAAAAGTCCTGCTATGGGTTTGTGAAATGTTAGGTCTAAACACTTGTCATCCGGTCTCCCTGGCCTAGGCGTTAACATCTTTCTCCGTAATCCCGTATATTCTCGTGAGTAACGTAACTTGTGCGAGAATCGGTAGCGGTTCTCGCCGCGTTAGTAACTTATTGGGTATGTGAGCCCGTTGCTCAGAAAGCAATGGCAAACTACTGGGCATAATCTTGCCTATTACATCAACAGCAGCTGAAAAATGCTGATGTTGACTGCAATGTCCTGTAAGGGATATGCACAACAACAAAAAAAAAACTTTTCAGGCTTAAATGCATGGAGGAATAGGTTTTTATACATATAAAGTTAGTTGCATGTCCTTTACAGGATGTTGTAATCAACCCCAGCATTTACTGTCTGTGATTTACGAAACAATTTAGTTCAGTAGTTAACCAGTGCTTTCTGAACTGCCAGTGCCTCATACCATCTAAACCAATGCCCATAGCTGATTTTGACCCTTTAGCTCAGTACACCAGGGAATTTTGAGACTGTCTCACTATTCCCAAAACCACAGTTCTGACTGCATATATATATATATATATATATATATATATATATATATATATATATATATATATATATATATATATATATATAAAACAAATATTTATCAGTTAATTATGCTGTATCAAATATGTATCTACACAAACTATTTGTCTGTCATATTCTCTGTGGTGTTATATTTCTGTCCCCCCCCCCCCCTCGAAGAGTCTCCACCTTGCCGCGGTAGAAGGGCTTGCGCGTCCCAATGACCCCAAGAACTCGTCCGACAGAAGCACAACTACATGGTGGACAGGTCTTGGGGTAGGGCCAGTCAGTTTAAGAGAGACTCAACCTGCTGCTCTGCAGGTAGACTGATGATAGCAGATAGAATGCCTCTAAGCCATTCACCCTTGGATGTGAGATCCCGGCCGATACCCACCTACTGCAAAACGAAGGTGAGATGCTGAGCACGCTACATGCTCAGTTCGGATACTTGCTCGAAGGCTCTTAGCTGGGGGGATATGAGGGATCCCCGGATGAGAGGGCCTGGTGGTTACTCGTTCACTGATGCACGAAGGTAAGGTGCTGAGCCGGCAGCACATATAGCCTACCTCGTGTGCGAGTACCAAAGGAAGAAAAGTGCCTCAGTCGCACGAAAGGGTTACGAAGAATGTATATATCTGTACTCATAGAGCAAGTATAGCCAAAGGTGGAAAAAACGTGTCATTTACACAAAATGGAACGCTTGGCTAGCGAATCCATTGCGTGGAAGTCCGAAGCGAAAGCTTACCTAGTGGACGTTGTCCGCAGACTGTGGCTAACGAAGTGCCCAATATATGGAAGTGGGAAATTAAAGCAGCCATGAGCAGGATATGGTGATTCCTCGGGTGAGCCCAGTCTCAGAGCAATATGTGCCGGCTCTGCAATTATGGAAGCCCCTCTTTGACGTTCTGCCTTGACCAGCCAAGTTGTGGGCTTCACCACAAAAGTAAGAGTCTAACATGCCTCGAAACCCGAGGAAAAAACAATTTAAAAATGCCCGCCGAAGACGGGTGTGCTGGCCTATGGGTGGCAAATAAAAACTTATGTCCGAGTGAAATGTCTATCGTGCCCGGAACAGCTTGGACTGACTAGTCTCCCGATTGTTGGGAACAGCTCTGACTAGCTAGTTTTTCGAATGTCCTTCATGCTGGAACAGCTTTGACTGTCTAGTTTTCCGAATGTCCTTTATGTCCAGAACAGCTCTGACTACCTAGTTTTCTGAATGTCCGCTGTGCCTGGAACAGCTCTTTCCGAGCACAGCGGCTAGCACATGTTTGAATCGAAAACTCGCTAAGTGGATACCGTCTGCAGTCCAACCATCCCTGGTTTGTGCAGAGAGCGACCCGTAGCGAACGAAAGGCCCAATACATCGAAGTGAGGAATTAAAGCAGCCATAAGCAGGAAGTGGCGATTCCCTCGGTGAGCCCAGCACCAGAGCGCTATGTGTCAGCTCTGCAACTATGGAAGCCTCCCTTGGATGCGGATAATGCCCATGGACTGTCCTTGCCTTCCATTGAGGGCTGATCGTAAAGTCTTTGACTGTTCTAACTTGATCAGCTGGGACGTAGATGGCATCACAAAAGCGGGTGTGTCGACCTAAGAGTTTCGGCCCAAGGGTGCCTAACAGACACAACGCAATCACATCTGAAAAAACACTCTGGATGAACGCAGAAGAAGAAGAAGATATTTCTGTTCAAATATTTATGTGAATATGTGCTGTTTACCAGTTTGTTTTCCTATCTTACATTGATTCTGTTATGCCTTGTAAAGCTGGTATTTCATCTAGTAAATATACTGTGGAATGAAAATGCATTCTTCCATTAATGGGGAAAAGAACTGTGTTTGTACAGAGCTCTTGTTGTTCCCACCATGATTAAATGTGCAGACAAAACTAAATATCTGTAACAGTATTCACATTCACAACTAATACAACTAGGAATCTGTTTGACATATCTGATGCATCATGTTACCGACTCATGTAGGTGCATCTATGCTTAACATCCGTCCACAACCACATGTCCCCAACAGCAGGATTGATGACTTCCTTGGCATGCAGGTATTTTGCTTTCATATATTTAAAGATTAAAGGGTTACATGTATTTTAAGATTAGAGGGTCAATCCATGGTAGATAATACAACAAACATGTGAAGTGATGGCAGTTTAAGGTTGGCAGATAAACTCTTTCTTACTGTCTTTCCTTTCCTTTTGTTACCCAATATTCAAGATGGCGACGGATGGTTATGTTGTTTTGTGATCGTTAACTTTTTCGCGTAGGAGATGGATTTATTCATCTCTTGCATGTAATTGGTGTGCCAGGATGTAAAACCAGGAGTTTCTACTCAAGATCTGCGCCAACGCTACGGAGTTTCGTTCATCGAGCGAGGCAATCCTTGAGTGAATTTTTCGCAGCGTGTGTGGTTTCTGTGGTTTTCGATTTTTCAACATGGCGGAACAACGTGTGTTCTCCGAACGGTCGGCAGTCAACCTAATGAGGTGACGTGGGCGCCAGGCAGGCAGAAAACGACAAGGTAAGCGTGGTGGTTTAAGGCGTTTTAGACTCAAGTGTCACCATCTTGAACTCAGGAATATCCAGATTCTGTATTGGAACTGCACCAGGGGAAAACAACGGGGCTCTATTCTAGAAACCCTTGTTTACAGGGTCCAGGAGACAAGACTGGGCGATTAGCTACTCCGAATTGCCGGCTTCAAATGTTTCTACAGCAGGCGACATCTGGGAATGGTGATTCTCATTCACGACAGCATGGTGGCGTCAGAGCTAGACATGTCCAGTTGGGACAGTGACGATATACAAATACCCCCGCAGGAAGCCAAACAAGATTGATAAACCAACATAAAACTGGTGTCGTTAGCCGCTACACGCTACGGGATTTGCTGAGGAGGGGATCCGAGCACTTATGGACTGAATAGTTCGATGTTTCAATGAGGATGATCTGTCGACTAACTAACTAAACAAGGCTGGTTCCACCCGGAGTTATAAGGGTCAGAAATAACATTCTGCCGCTACAGGGGATTGCTCCCCAGGAAACCATGACACAAAAGTTTCATAAATATAGTTGTAAAACGTCTATAAACTGTCATTTACAGTTATATTAATGGTCACGTTGGTAAATTAGTTAGGAATTTATGCTGACATTGGCACGAGTGCGGTTGACGAGTGTTCAGTACCTGCGCTCGACATTCACTACGGGAGGAAAAGACTGGCCATCTATTCTTCCACGGATTCAAAACTATAAAATGTGATGGTCTTAACACTTTACATACCCACAACAGGTTTCTGATACATGACTTTTTAAAATGTTTGTCATTCTTTAGCGTTGCTGGTTGTTTATTTATAGATTAAATCTATTTGGTTACAAACTTCTATCAGTCTGTTGTGTCCTTGTAAAGGTGTGTGATTATCCCATCCATCCATCATGTGCCATACCGGTAAGCGTGGGCGGTCATGTTCTGCCATCTCACTCGATCACCAGAGTCGTGGATCAGCTCTGTGTTCCTGTCTCGACCATGCCACGTGGCCAAGCCATCCAGGTATTTGCTTCTAGGTCTTCCTCTTGGTCTCTTCCCTTCGATCTTGCCAGTTGTCACTAAGTTCTCCAATTCATTTCTTCTCATTTGTTTTCCGCATTTCCCAATAGATGGTATAATGATTGAAATTCAAGCCAAGAAAATGCATCCACACATTATTAAATGTTTAGAAAATACTATACGTAAGCATAAACTGCTGATCTCCGTGGCAAAGGGCTTATGGACGCAATTTGTAATCCCGCTTACCCGCAATCGAAACACAGCTGCGCGCAATTTGGCAGCAGAGCGCGTTGTGCTAGGTTTTAGCGAATTGGTATGGGAGCTGGTCGTTCAGAAAGCAGTGGCAAACTATTGAACATAAACTTGCCAAGACATCAACAACAGCAGTAAAATGCTGGTGTTAACAGTGATATCCTGTAAAAGGCTATGCAAAAAAAAAAAAAAGCATAAACTGGGATAAATACTGTGAGAGTATTAATATCACTTAGTGAACTATCATTAAGATGTAAGTAAAGTGTGTAATGGAACCTTTGAACATCTTAAACTGAATAGGGCATATGGTGTTAGATCCATGTAGTCATAGACCAATCAGCATTCAGTGGGTGATGTGGCCTTTGTTTCCCAAGACATTTCCTTGTACTTATTTTAGGCTGGGTCCATCAGGAAGCCCAGGTCAACTTTACAAATCTGCTTCAATGTGGATTCAAACCCACTGCCACCAGGATCATGAGATGTAACCAGTCTTTATGCCCAGATCAGTTATCAACAGATTATAATACTGATCTTACAGTGTTATCATCATCATGATGTGCCATGCCGAAACTTTACTGGATTTCTGTTCTTGCTGTGGCAGATAGGATAGAAGCCAGAATAAAGCTTGAAAATTACTCTGCCACTCAAATAAAAGTCTGATTACATTCATCACCATCATGTTCCTTGCCAATAAGTGTGGATGTTCATATTTCACCATCTAACACGATCACTAGAGTCGTGGATCAGCCCTGTGTTCTTGTCTCGACCATACCATGTGGCTAAGCCATCTAGATATTTACTTTCATTTGTTTTTTTCCCCTCTAAATCATTTGTCACCAGGTTCTCTTGTTGATTTCTTCTCATAACGTGCCCAAAGAATGTTGATTGTCTACATCTAATTTCTCAAATCAGTTTACGATCTTTATTTGTTCTTGCAGGACTTGCTCATTGGTTTTTCTGTCTGTCCATGCTATTCTTTGCATTTTTCTCAGAAACGACATCACCATTGCCATTAGATGTTTTTAAACGTGTCTGCTCATTATCCACATTTCACTTTCAGTCAAAATTACAGGTGTAACACCTGTAGTACTTCAACAGTCATTATCTTGCTGTAGTTGACATCTTTTTTATTGGTTAGTATGTTTTACATCATGCAAAAGGCTACCTTTGCCATAAAGATTCTAATCTCTTCAAGGCACCTCCCATCAGAGGTTATGACTGTTCCGAGATAGTTATACCAATTCACTTGTTTAAGAATATTCCCATTTACTTGTATATTACATTGTGGTACTTCCTTCGTCTTAGTGATGACCATAATCTCTATTTTCTTACAAATTAATTCTAACCCTAGTTGTTCACTGTGTACAATAACCACATCTAATAAATGTTGCAGATCCTGTCCATTGTCTGCAATCAATACTATATCATCAGCATATCTAATATTATTGATGCTGTGTCCTCCATAGCCGGCTTCCTGGCCTAGAGGTTACCAACTTTTCTCCGTAATCTCGTATATTCTCGTAAGTAACGTGACGACGGTGAGAATCAGCAGTGGTTCGAATCGCATCGGTAACTTACGGGGTATGTGAGCCGGCCGCTCAGAAAGCAATGGCAAAATACTGAGTGTAATCTTGCCAAGAAATCAACAATCAGCTGAAAGATGCTGATGTTGACAGCGATGTCCTGTAAAGGATATGCAAACATTTTTTTATATCCTCCATGGCGATGTCTCTCCTATCTTCTAAATTTATAATAATATTTTCACTGTATAGGGGGAAAAATATCTGGAGACGTTACACTTCCCTGTCGCATACCTCTCTTAATAGGCAGATGTTGACCTACATCATCATCAATCTTTATGGTAGCTTATTGTTTCCAATATGTTTGTTTTACAGAATGATGGTATGTTGTGATAACATGTGCTGTGGTTTTTCTCAGAATGACACAGTCATGGAACATTTGCATGTGCAGCTACTGAGATTTTGCTCCTGCTTTATGGACACATACTCGTTACACAGAGAAGAGTGATCACAGTCTACTTGTTACATTGAACAGTTTCATGCTAGCGTGTTTGTTTTTTCTTTGGGCATGTCATGATAACGGGAAAGTTGGAGGAGAGGAAAGGCATGGGCAGACCAAGAGAGAAGAAGCTGGACAATCTGACATCATGGCACAGGGGAACATCAGTATCAAAAATGATTGGCAGCTCACTAGACAGGCTGTGGATAAACATGCTGAACAACGCCACAGAGCATTGACTATAGGAAGAATAAGACTGTTTTATTGTATTGTTTGTGTTTCTATTTTCCAATTTTAAACATTTTACAATTTAGCAGGTACTGTTAAAGTACCTTTTGTAATAATTGCAATAATAAAACCATTCATTGTTGTGAAGTGATGAGTTTTGTATGATTATGATTTTCTGCAATACTGAAATGTAATAATTAGAATATGAATTTAATTAGTTTGCTGTTAGTACGCAGTTGAGTCCCCCATATGTTACTTGGGCCTCAGAAGGAAAGCAAAAGATAGCAACACTGAGGATTTTAACATGTCATAAAAGGTGGCTAAAAGTTAATAAAGAAAGTTGATCTGAGACTGGTTATCACACCATAGGAAAAATCGGCCAGAAGTAATAAACCATAAACATTCCTACAAGGACTTCGCGTGCGTATTCTTTGTATTTTGATGAATTTAACACTTGAGCTATTTTATTCCTGAAATAGTACATGTCAGTTATCTCCCTTCATTCAGGCATGTGAAGTCAGTTGAGTTGTCAGTTAATTAAACCTTAGCGGATACATCACTTGTAGGAAAACACCATTAACTGTCGAAAGCCGAAGAACAAAAATGGAACAAAGCCAAACAATATACAATACAACCAGACACAACAAGTTACGAGAAGATTACACAGACACAAAATACAGAAATGTTGGAATGAAAAGACATCTTCCCCAGCCCCGAAAACAAAAACTGGAAAAGTCTGAACAGTTTATCATAACGTTCATTTACTGCCAATATAGTACCTTGCAGTGTATGGCGGTTTGGGGGGGGGGGGGGGGGGGGTTCTTGAGCCTGAGGAATTAAGGCCTGCAAATGCTTGAATTGAAGACGCAAATTCCCTTTAGGCGACAACTTCCCTGGAAAGAAGGAATTCCTTATTCACTGGAAAATAATCAAACTAACTATAGGAAGGCCCCGGTTAACGTCGGAGTTACGTTCTTGGAAAACGTGACTTGAAGTGAAACGACGTATAGCAAAACACTATTTCCCATAGAATTAAATGATATACAATCTATTATGTAATGTTTATTTTGATGGTTGTTGATATTTATTGGTTAAATAGAGGGGGGGAGGCGTGTGGTAGAGTTATTGGGAGATAGAGGCATTAAAACCACGACTCGCTGCAAAACTATCATCAGTTCTACTAGTACTGCTCTCACCCGCTGTCTTAGCTAGATCTTCATAGAGAGACTTTGCTTTCTCCTGGATAACCATCTTGCTCACAGGCATATTCCTTTAGTTCTGGTCTTCAATCCAGGCGGCCAGCAGTGCTTCCATGTTCTCCATAAAAGTACTTCTGGTACGAGTTATCTTGGAAGCACTCAAAGGGGTTACGTTTATATAGCACCCTCTTTGATTTTTTCAGCACCTGTACGAATTGTCCTTACCGTGGTTGGAGGTACGGCCTGATCACCAGCCTCAAAACAACATAACACATCTAACTTCACCTCAAGAGTAACACTTTTCCTGGTTCTCTTACAACCAGACACACTATCAGCACTTACTGCGCGCTTTGAACTCATAATTTATGGGTGATGGCACATACAATCCTGGAAAAATGCACTGCACAAAATGTAAAATGGCGAGGTTTACACAGCATAGCAACACCGGTAACAACGTTATGGTGGAACGTAGCGACTTAAAGTGAAGATATGTCCCATTTGACAACGACGTTATTGCAAAACGACGTAAACCGAAGCGATGTATAGCGGGGCCTTCCTGTACTTGCTGAATGTTTCACCTTCAGAGAGTACCATCAAGGCCCTTCCACTAAAGTGACAGTAAAAGTCGACAGGGTCGACTTCATTGCACTGGATTTTATCCCATATGGCTCGGTTTCTTTCCGCAGCGAGAAAGCGTCGCACAAAACACGAACTCCGTAGCTCTAGCGACGACCCACAAAAGTCTCCGAAAAATTTCACTCGTGAACCGAAGGATGCGGCCCGGAATAGAACCCACAACCTTCGGAGCCTGAGTCAAATGGCTCGACCACTTTGCCGAAGGAGACTCCAAAAGTGATAGTAAATTGGGGGGGGAAATAATAATCAATAAATCATGCACTTAAAAGAAAAACAGGATAAACCAACCCAAGCCATGACAGGCGACTTTACAATAGATGAAGTAAGTAATTATAGGTCCCTTTTACACGTCTGAGGAGCATTGGGCATACGGTGCTAGACCCATATTTTATAGACCGATCGGCACTAGGTGGCTGATGTGGTCAGTATCGGGCCAACCGCCTTTACTGCCTAAAACATTTATTGGTACCCAATTTAGGCTGGGTCAACCTGGAAGCCTGGTCTACTTTTAAAATACGATTCCTTTCTGATGCGGATGAAACTCATCACCACCGATCCGGCAGGCGAGCGTCTAGCCCGTAAGTTACCTCGGTTCCCACGATAGGTGAACTAAATGCAACAATGGACATTTTATGGAATAGAAGAAATAGCAGCGGCTGCAGCAGGATATAACAATATGAACTGGAAACAAATAGGTATATTAAGCTCCTGCGAGAAGAAACGTACTAAACACAAACACGTTGCACAAACCTTACAAGGAGATCCATCGTATACCGGAATACAGGTGAAAATCCAAAATCAGAAGTAATCAATAAATATATAAAATGAATAATAAAATAAAATACACACAACAGCGTACACTACGACACATAGGACGGCCGACGTTTCGATTCTCAGAATCTTTGTCAAGGACAGGACAACACAGACAGATAAACAACGAAATGCAAAAAGCACCACTACACTGTTTCCAATCCATGCGGGAGCAGAAAAGGCGGCTTTGCCAGTCGCGAAAGCACTCTTTGGCTGAGCTTTTGACTCAAAGCGTGGGCGGTCATGACTCGCCATTTCACTCGATCACCGGAGTCGTGGATCAGCTCAGTGTTCCTTTCTCGTCCATGCCATGTGGCCAAGCCATCCAGGTATTTTCCTCTCGGTCTTCCTCTTGGTCTGTTCCCCTCGATCTTGCCAGTCAGTTGTCAATAAGTTCTCCAATCCATTTCTTCTCATAACATGTCCAAAAACTTTTGACTGTCTTCGTCTAATTTCTCTAATCAGTCTACGATTTTCATTTGTCTCCTGAAGTACTTGGTCATTGTGATACCTAGAATTCAATAATATCACCAGCAAAGAGCAATCGGCCTCAATAATTCAATAATTATCGTCACAGAGAAATCGAGATTGTCTGTCTGGCACAGTCAATTTAAATTGTATTTCAGAAAAAGCAAAAGGTTGTCTCAACATTCACTGACCTGACGAAAACATTTGACAGAGCGTGGAATGTAAGGGCAATTCCTTCTCATCTCATCTCATCATGTTCCTCTTGTACCTTGCAGTGTCGAGGTGAAATATAAACAGCGAGAGAGTGCCCGCCTATGGGCTTCATGTATCGATATTCCCATGGAAACTGTTATACCCTGCGTCCATCGTTAGGCTGCTAAATTCAAGAGTAATAGGGCGGGTGAGCTAATGGATCAGCTTTCTCAGCCACAGATAAGCAAGAATCAGCGGGAAATGCAGCCTGTGTCACGTAGTTAAATATGAAAGAGACAGTTTCCCAGAAAGGAGTTATTTTACCCACCGTTTTCAACATCTACATAAATGACACTGCTGACAACCTGTCAGTATGTATAAAAAGAACCGTATGTACCGATGATTTTGCAGTGGAATAGGATTTCACTTCAGTGGCTACTAGCAGCATACAAGAAGCCCTAAATGACACTGCAGGTATGAGAGTATTCAACTGTTATACTGCCTAATGTTTCCTCTATTTTCTACTTCTTTACTTCTATGAGTACCGATCCATACCTGGCAGGTTGATTTACAAGGCAATTTTACGCTTTCTGAACGAGAAGTCAGCGCTGAAGACCAGACGGCCTATGTAGGGAATTAGCCCGCTACCACACCATCAGCTCACTGGAAGTTTAAGCACAAACGCATTAAATCCTGTAGCCACGCAGAAGTAGCGGCAATTACAATGGGAAATAAAGAAGACAGTCATGAACAGATAAAGCTAGGAGTAAGACAAGGATGCGTTTTGTCAACGGATCCCTTCTCTCTAAAGCGAAGTAGTAAGAGAGAGTTCAAAGAGGGGCTGGAATCCGTGTTGGGGGTTATACAATAAACAATTGACGATATTGATTATGTGGTTGTTTCGGGATTTGAAATTTAAATATTGAGTACAACCCACTACTGGCAACGCCGATCGCATTCTGGTATGAACCTAAGGCCTATCCATGTCAATATGGAAGCACTATACTCGAGTTTCGCCCTTGTTTGAGCTCGTCAGTAGTGCATATCCCTGACCGGATCCGGAAACAGTCCCGGATCACGCGTGTGAAGCGGGTGTGTAACCACGCGGCACACACTAGACACACCAAATTATCACAACAGAACATCACAACGCTACCCATCGTAGGCTATGCTCAAGATTGCCCAATCGCCGCGACCGACGTCCGTCAATCGATGGGACCCGAACGATCAGGACTTCTCACTGGCAAGGAACACCAGGCCTCCTAAATCCAGTGAGCAATAATCAATTGATTATGTGGTTGTTTCGGGATTTGAAATTTAAATATTGAGCACAACCCACTACTGGCAACGCCGATCGCATTCTGGTATGAACCTAAGGCCTATCCACGTCAATATGGAAGCACTATACTTGAGTTTCGCCCTTGTTTGAGCTCGTCAGTAGTGCATATCCCTGACCGGATCCGGAAACAGTCCCGGATCACGCGTGTGAAGCGGGTGTGTAACCACGCGGCACACACTGGACACACCAAATTATCACAACAGATATAACAGTAAGAGAGTTAGCTTAGTAGTGGAGAGTTAATGAATGCTGCGCATTCATTAACTAGTGGGAAATCATAGTTGGTGAACGTATGTGCACGAATGGGTCGAAGTATCCAGGGGTTGCACACACGTCACTTGGGACTTGGGATTCAACTAGGTAAACAGAAAACATGTCTGTAAATAACATCGCCAGTTTGAAGATGTATTATTTCAACCAATAAACGCATGTTTATATAATAGACGAGACTTGTCCACTATATCGACACGAGCCATCCACTATACACAGCCTTATCGTATCACCTGTACTGTTATACAGGCTGTTTTGGTGCCGTCGACCTCAAGATCTCCAACATGGGTCGTCGCGGAGATTGTTGACTCAAGCGAAGATTTGTTTTGTCTGCGTCTGGAGACGGATGTTATGGGTTTTCTCAAGTAGATTATGAGAGACGCAGCAACTGAAAGCCCGCCCAGGGGTAGTTGTTGTGATTTCCCGGTGTTTGCTAAGTGGATCTTAGTCAAGGTCAGGAGCTTTGCTTAATCTTGTTTCATAGAGAGACCGATATTTTTTGATATACCTGACTCACCAATATACAGTGCCTTGATCGGTGACATACGCTGCTTTTTGTTGAAGTCAAGAATTGCTGTTTTACATCGAAATTTTTAAATGATGTCGTCACCGCTAGATGCATCTTACAACTTGTAAATTAACCTTGTACCTCGGGAAATAAATTATCTGTCTACAGCCGAACGATCAGCTCCAATTGGAACAGCGAAATCTCGAGGATGATAAAATTTATGAGCGTGGTCTCAGCTCACTGGACTGTTTGAGGTTGAATCAAGGTCGATTTTCACTTTCTGGACCAGTAAATTTCTCGAACCAAGGTCAACAGTCACTTCAGCTAAGTGAAGGCATCGAATATGTTCAACTTGTCTCAAATCAAATTTGTTTCAATTGATTTGAACTGACCGTTCCACTGCCATTGTCGATTGGAACCTCTTTCATCAAGATTGTCGATTGGAACCTCTTTCATCAAGATTGTCGATTGGAACCTCTTTCATCAAGATTGTCGATTGGAACCTCTTTCATCAAGATTGTCGATTGGAACCTCTTTCATCAAGATTGTCGATTGGAACCTCTTTCATCAAGATTGTCGATTGGAACCTCTTTCATCAAGATTGTCGATTGGAACCTCTTTCATCAAGATTGTCGATTGGAACCTCTTTCATCAAGATTGTCGATTGGAACCTCTTTCATCAAGATTGTCGATTGGAACCTCTTTCATCAAGATTGTCGATTGGAACCTCTTTCATCAAGATTGTCGATTGGAACCTCTTTCATCAAGATTGTCGATTGGAACCTCTTTCATCAAGATTGTCGATTGGAACCTTTTTCATCAAGTTTGTCGATTGGAACCTCTTTCATCAAGTTTGGGTAATGGATAATTTTAGGTTAATTAACAACATACTCAATTGAACAGAATATTTCTTGCTGCTTACTTTAAAATAATATTGTCTTAAAATATTAGTATATTATATTGCTTGGTACTTTCCATTATAGATTTTTTTAGGATGGAGGCCCAGGATTTTTCTCAAGTACTGAGTGGAGTTGGTGGAGCAATATCAAAGTTGGACGCAGTATTAAGACAGCAAAGTGTAATCAGTGATGTCGAGAGATTTAATGGACAGGCGAACCAATTTAAGAAATGGATTATTTCTATTGAGAAACATGCTTATCTAGTGAACGCTACAGATGAGGATAAAAAGAATTTAGCATATAGAACTAGTACAAGTTCTGTTTCTGACCATATAAGAAGAAAGCTAGAAGCTGGAGGAGGTGAAACCTGGGAACAATTCAAAGACGACCTGGCACATAAATATGCAGAAATTACTGACCCCCAACACGCATTCTCAGTGTTGCGACAGACGAGACAAAATACTACAGAAAGTGTACAGCTATACAGTGATAGGTTAATCAATTTAGCTGAAGAGTCATTTTTGGGACAGAATGTACGAGCTGAAGAAGTGGAACGGATGTTGGTGGGGATTTTTGTTGATGGGATTAGGTCAGATGGATTGAAATTTAAATTATTGAGAGAGAATCCTGCAAGGTTGTCACAAGCTGTAGATATCGCTATACAAGAAGAAAGCTTGAGGAGAAGGTTTAGATTGAGGGTAGGACGAGAGTTAGGTAGTAGTTCAGAAGATAGAATTGAAGAACCAATGGAAATAGGACAGTATAGATATGGATGGAGAGGAAGACGAGGAGAAATACAGATGGTACAAGGAAACAGTAACGTATATAATCAAGGTAGAGAAGGACAAGTGAGAAATACTGTAAGAAACATGGTAGGTAACACAAATAACACAAATGTGGTTTGTTGGGGATGCCACCAACGTGGGCACATTTTTCGCTTCTGTGATAACAGACGTGTCCCATCGAATACACAAAATAATAGAGGTGCTCAGACTAGTACACAGAATAGAACTGTAAATAGTAGATCAGCAAATGGGAATTATGGAGAAGTGCAGAGAAATTTTAGAAGGTCAGGAAATCAGGGAAATTGGCATCCCGCTTACTGAACAGGATCGGCAGTAGGGGGGAAGATAGTAAGATCCAAAAGATGAATCAATATATTAAAAACCCAAATGATGAGTATAATAGGACATTTAGAAATAAAAAACATAAGAACTGGCCTCAACTTGGGGAGATAAAACGGTTGTCACTAAATATGGTTGATCCTAGTTCATGTATAATAGAAATAGGGAAATATAAAATTAGAACATTAGTTGACTCGGGAGCGCAAGTTAGCGTGATTAAAGAAACATTTTTATATCGAATATTAAAAAATTGTAAAATATTTAGAATTCAGGAGAATCTTCATTCGGTAACTGGACACAAATTAGAAGTGCTTGGACAAACGATGATAAATTTTAAATTAGGAGGGATAAATGTTAGGCATATGTTCCATGTGGTCAAGGATTTAAATAGAAATATGATATTGGGTAGAGATTTTTTATTGAAAAATGGGGTGAGACTTTTTTTTGATTTGCATAAATTAAAATTCCAAGATGTTTACGTAGATTTAGAAGAGGATATGCATGTGTCGACACTAGTTAGAGTCAAAACGACCATGAATTTGAAACCACAAACGGTTAATTTAATACAGGCAAAAATGAAAAAAAATCCGTACTTTTCGGTTGGACAAACAGTTAAAATAACGGAATTAGAGAGAGAAATAATACAGGAACCTGGCTTAGAAGTCACCGATGGGTTAATAGTATTAGATAAACATCTCAGCTTTCCAGTGATGCTCCTAAACAATACAGGAAAAAATATTAAATTATATAGAGGTTGTGTAATCGCTAAAGTAGCGTATAATGATGATAACATGTTAACTATAGAAAAAGAAAACATATTGGGAAATGATTATTCAGAAACTCCCATGGTTAGAAATAATGTCAGAAATAAGTATAAAAGAAGCTGGAAAAGACGAAATGATGAATTGATCCATACATTTAAAAAATATCCATCTCAAATAGATACAGTTGACAAAAGGACAAGAGAACAAGAATTGTTATCACAATTAAAAGCCCCACCGGAGAATAAAGAAATATTAGAAAAATTGGTGAAAGAAAATCAAGACGTTTTTGCAATTAATGATTTAGAATTGGGAAGGACTAGTACAGTTACAATGGAAATAGATACTGGAGATCATCCACCAATTAGTTTAAAACCGTATAGAACACCCTTAAGGAATAGAGAAGTTGTTGAAAAAGCAATAGAAGACATGCTGAAGGCAGGAATAATAACAAGATCGAAGTCAGAATGGTCATCTCCGATCGTCATCGTGACCAAATCTGATGGTTCAAATCGATTCTGTTGCGACTACAGGGCGTTGAACAAAATCACTAAGAATCTAGCGTACCCATTGCCAGTGATTGATGATATTTTGGGTTTACTTAATGGGTCTACTTTCTTTACCACGTTAGATGCAAGATCAGGATTTTGGTGTATACCTATGTCCCCAGACGCCCAGAAAAAGAGTGCTTTTTGTACACACGCAGGTTCTTACGAATTCTTACGAATGCCTTTTGGAGTTCGTACAGCGCCCTCGTATTATATGCTATTAATCAATCAAGTTTTAGAGGGTATGCAAAAATTTGCATTGGCATATATAGATGACATTTTAATTTATACAGCAGGAGATATAGATGATCACTTAAAACATGTAAAATTAGTATTCGACAGATTAAGAATACATGATGTTAAACTGAAGCTTAGTAAATGCGAATTTTTAAAAACAGAAACAAAGTATTTGGGGTATATTATTAATAGAGACGGAATTAAACCAGATCAAGATAAGGTTAAAATTATTAGAGAATTATCCCCTCCAACTAACGTAAAAGAAGTGCGTGCGTTTATTGGAACCTGTGGGTATTATAGGCGTTTCATTCCAGGGTTCTCAAAGATAGCAGAGCCTATTACTAACTTAACTGGAAAATACGCTAGATTTAAGTGGGATGATGAATGTCAAAAAGCGTTCGAGTTTTTAAAAAATAGCCTAACAGTAGTGCCACTATTGACATATCCAGATTTAAATAAACAGCTAATATTATATACAGATGCTTCAGATAATGCTGTAGGAGCGTGTTTGGTTCAACCATATGAAGGAAAAGAATCTGGAATACCAGGTGTTAAAAATGAAAGGCCAATCTATTTCTTGTCTCATAAACTTAGCAAGTCTCAAAAGAAATGGTCGACTATTGAGAAGGAGGCTTATGCTATACACTATGCTCTCCAAAAACTAAATTACTACTTACATAACGCCAATTTCATTATTAGAACTGATCACATGCCATTAAAGTCTATATTAGAAGCACCAATACAAAATAGGAAAATACAAACGTGGGCATTAAATCTACAGGGATACAATGCTAAGGTAGAATATGTTTCAGGAAAACATAATACATGCGCCGATTTATTGTCTAGAATCCCGTATCCACAGTCATCAGGAAACACGGAAGATGAAGGAGAACCGGAGATAGACGATCGAAACTGGCAAGTAAATATATTAGATTCTGCCATAATAAATAGAGAAGACTTTGAGAGTTTACCGTCGGATCAAGAGTCTGAACCTAGAGCAGAAGACCCACATTTAGCACAATTTAATATGAAAGATGAACAAGAATTAGATCCAAAAATAATACAGATAAAAAGAAAACTGAAAGAAACAGGGGAAAACAGTTTTAAAAGAAAATTTTTAGAGCTACAAGAAGACAATCAATTATATTATATCGGTGAAAAAGGTGAGGGATTAAGAAAATATATTCCGAAACATTTAGAACGAGAAGTTTTAAAGGCATATCATGATAATAATGGTCATTTTGGACGAGATAAGTTAGTTAAGTCTATTAGCAGTAAATATTACTGGCCGAATTTATTTAAAAGCGTATATGAATATGTTGAAGCATGTGAAAAGTGTAGGTTAAGAAACATGAAGATAATTAAATGTCCCTTACAAGATACCGATATTCCTCAATTTCCAATGCAGAAAGTAAGTTTGGATATTTCAGGTCCTCATCCAAAAACATTATCGGGAAATGTATACCTACTACATATCGTAGATTCATATAGTCTCTGGCCAGAAGTTTATCCGATTCCAGACAAGAGTTCTGATTCAGTTATAAATATGCTTTTACAAGAATTTATACCAAGGTTTGGGTGTCCACAAATAATACTTACAGACAATGGGAAAGAATTTGTAAATAGAAAGTTTGAAAAATTGGTAAAAGATTTGAATATAAAACACATTAAAACTTCGTATTACAGACCATCTTCGAATGCCAAAAATGAGCGACAACATAGGACATTATACAATATACTAGCGAAAAATGTAGAAGAACACGATATGGATTGGGATCTTTATTTGGGAATAGCATTAGGGGCGATCCGTACACACCAAAATGAAGGAACAGGCTTCTCACCATTTTACCTAGTACATGGGAGAGAACCAATATTACCAATTGACAATTTATTAAAGCCTAGGAGAAAATATGTGGGGGAGGATTTTCAGGAAACAAGGTTGCAAGAAATGCACAAAGCACATATACGTTTAAGAAATAATATAATTAAGGCTCGAGAAAGACAGAAGAAATACACAAATAAAAATGCACACTTACAAGAGTTTAACATAGGTGATAGAGTTTATTACAAAAAACATAGGAAAAACTCTAAGTTTGATGCTCATTGGGTCCCGGGATATTATATTTTAGAAAAAAAGGGTCCAGTATCGTATACTATTAAGAATCAAGTTACAGGGCATGTTGCACGTTCACATGTAGAGCACTTAAGACGGGATAATGAGGAAAAAGATGCAGAGAATAATAATAATTATTATTATTCAGAAGAAATATTGTCAGATGGACAGATTATCAGACAAACGGAATATCCAATACCTATAGAGAATGGGAAACAAGTAACAACAGCATCTACTACTGCTGAACAAGAAGAAACAATACCAAAAACAGTCATGACAGAGGAAAACAACACGTATGACGGTTATAATAGTGAAGGATCAATCAAAGAAAAAATAGACGCTCCATTTATGAATACTAGACAGGCAGTAAAAAGAAAGTTAGATAGACAGAAAGAAAAAGAAATTAAGAGGCAAAGGAAATTTAGAGTGAATTCCTCAAGTGATGAAGATATGCCACTGTTTGAAAATTTATTAAGACATCAAGATAGGAAGATTAGATTGGATTTAGAAAGGAAGAGATTAGCGGTTGCTAGTAATGGGTATACAGATGCGGAACAAGAGATGGATGAAAAGTCAGAAACTGATGAGGATGCTGATATGAAAGAAGATAGTTCTCCTCGGGAGGATGGCGACATTGATGTAGATATTGCACTTATAGAAAAAAATTTGGAGTTATTAAGAAAATGGAGAAGTGATAAATAGCGTGGTAGAATATTCTGCAGATTGCAGATAGAAGAAGAAGTTAGAGACGGTATTTGTGAATTTCTAAGGAAGAAAGTTAGCAAATAACTTAATCAAGAGTTATTGAGAGTTGTCGGGATGAGTAGACATAATATTGTAGTAAGTTAAGACTTATTGATATATGCTTTATTATCATTTTGATTTTTAAGTTGAAGTGTTGAGTTTTTCTTAGACGGAAAATAATTGATTAGTAGTCATAATATGTATGTATATATATGGTCTTTCATTTCATCACATATGGTTATTTTGAATAATGTGTGGGGATAAAAATGATGTCAAAGAATGAGGGGGTTGATATTGTTTGCTCTATTGTTTTGACTTCAGTTGTTCTTTATAAAATGTGATAATATGTTACCTTAGCTGTTTATTTTTACAAAACTTTGCTTTTGTTTTTCTTGAGTTACCCTGGGTGTGTTTAAAATGATTTCTAGCTTGACGTTCAGTTATGGGAAAAATGAAGAGTTGTTTTTGGGAGATTGCAGAAAATATGAAACATAGAGTAAGGGCCATGCTTCGTTTTATGAATTTTGCGACTTGAAGTTGAGCTGTTTAACGTGTATAACGTTTATAAATAGGAATTGAGGGTGAAACATGATTTAGTTAAGGGGGAAGTTGTGGTGATTAGCGAAGTAACTCAGTATGTTGTAGGGAAAGTAGTGGAGAAGTATATTTAAAAGTGGCTGGGGCTTGTCAGCAACAATTGATAATTACATGTGGGTTAGAAAGAGTTAAACCGTTAAAAATGGTTTGGGGGATTGAATTGGGGACTACATTAGACGGTTCGTAATGTAAATACATGGATTGAAAGCCATGGATGAGGGGAATGACGGGCAATACTGGGTAAATGGGAGTTGAAATAGGAGCTGGGTTGAACAGCGTTTAATGGGAGAATATGGGGGGAATGCCAGGTTGAATTTTGGCATTTAAATAAGTGGACACTGGAAGAAGAAGACTGTACTTAACAGTATACTAATAATTTGGAGGTTTTGAAGGAATGGTTGAACTTGACGAGGTGAATAATACAAAAGGTTGTAGTTTTGGATTAACATAACTTTTTGATAACAACAATTATTATTGACGGAAATGAAGATAAATTTTGGAAACTTTATTTTATAAAGTTTTGAGAATGCATGGGAAGAGAAATGTGATTACTTCTTACTTTTTCCTTACTTTCTAAACTTCCTTAGGTGCGCACCAAACCAATCTTTTTTCTGTCTATCCTAGAATAGCGAGAATGTGAGTAAGTGAGAAAAGATAAAGAAAATATCTTCAATTTTTGTCAATCATAATTTAGATGGACACTTTAAAAGCGGTTCGCTTATAGAGAGTTTTGTAGAGAGTTTTTGTGGAGAACTTTATAACGAATTTTGTAGAGAGTTTTGTATTATTGATATTGTATGAAGTATGTCTCTGGTTAGCATTTGGCTATGATGAGATAGGAGGGTGAGATTTGAATTAGGAAATATATGTGAAGGGATTGTTGGGCAGATGTGGTATAGAACCGTAGAGTTAAGTGGTTAAGAGTTGGGGTTGAGACTTTTTCAGAGAAAATGTCTCCTTGAAGAAGGGGAAGTATATAACAGTAAGGGAGTTAGCTTAGTAGTGGAGAGTTAATGAATGCTGCGCATTCATTAACTAGTGGGAAATCATAGTTGGTGAACGTGTGTGCACGAATGGGTCGAAGTATCCAGGGGTTGCACACACGTCACTTGGGACTTGGGATTCAACTAGGTAAACAGAAAACATGTCTGTAAATAACATCACCAGTTTGAAGATGTATTATTTCAACCAATAAACGCATGTTTATATAATAGACGAGACTTGTCCACTATATCGACACGAGCCATCCACTATACACAGCCTTATCGTATCACCTGTACTGTTATACAGAACATCACAACGCTACCCATCGTAGGCTATGCTCAAGATTGCCCAATCGCCGCGACCGACGTCCGTCAATCGATGGGACCCGAACGATCAGGACTTCTCACTGGCAAGGAACACCAGGCCTCCTAAATCCAGTGAGCAATAATCAATTGATTATGTGGTTGTTTCGGGATTTGAAATTTAAATATTGAGCACAACCCACTACTGGCAACGCCGATCGCATTCTGGTATGAACCTAAGGCCTATCCACGTCAATATGGAAGCACTACACTCGAGTTTCGCCCTTGTTTGAGCTCGTCAGTAGTGCATATCCCTGACCGGATCCGGAAACAGTCCCGGATCACGCGTGTGAAGCGGGTGTGTAACCACGCGGCACACACTAGACACACCAAATTATCACAACAGAACATCACAACGCTACCCATCGTAGGCTATGCTCAAGATTGCCCAATCGCCGCGACCGACGTCCGTCAATCGATGGGACCCGAACGATCAGGACTTCTCACTGGCAAGGAACACCAGGCCTCCTAAATCCAGTGAGCAATAATCAATTGATTATGTGGTTGTTTCGGGATTTGAAATTTAAATATTGAGCACAACTCACAAATATTGTGCTCAATATTTAAATTGACGATATGCCGATGACACAGTATTGATAGCTGAAAACGCGAAATAACTTGGGGACATTGTACTAGCAGAAAGTGCCACAAAAACGGGGATTTATCTTGAGCCGGCTATGCGGCAAATGGGTAACGAGGGAAATACTTAATTTCGTATGCCGCGTTCGAAACACAGCTGCGGGCGATTTTGCAGTAGACCGCCTTGCATTGGTTTCTATAAAATGGTATGAGTGCCGATCGTTCAGAAAGCAGTGGCAAACTATTGAACGCCAATAGATCACGAACAGCCAAAAATGCTGGGGTTGACTGTGATTTTCTGTAAAGGATATACAAATAACTTTTATCTTGAATATACAAAAACCAAAAACAATAGTCATATCAAAGAAAAAGATAACACCGAAATGTAAAATATCATTTTACGGGGAAACGCTTAACTAAGTTGATAAATTCAAAAACCTAAGGACAATGATAATGTCAAATGGACGATGAATATCAGAAATTAAGACCAGATTCTAGCAAAAGCTGTATTCAGGAAATGGAAAGTATCTTATGCAACAAGCAAATATTGGATGTCAGAAAGCGAGCACTTAAATATTATATAAAACCTATTTTACTTCATGCCAGTGAATACAGGATCAAGCATGAACAAATTAAGAGAATTTGGAAGCAATGTAGATAAATTTCCTGAGATGAATGCTGCGAATAACTTGGACTGTCAGAGTAAATGATAATGTCAAATGGACGATGAATATCAGAAATTAAGACCAGATTCTAGCAAAAGCTGTATTCAGGAAATGGAAAGTATCTTATGCAACAAGCAAATATTGGATGTCAGAAAGCGAGCACTTAAATATTATATAAAACCTATTTTACTTCATGCCAGTGAATACAGGATCAAGCATGAACAAATTAAGAGAATTTGGAAGCAATGTGGATAAATCTCCTGAGATGAATGCTGCGAATAACTTGGACTGTCAGAGTAAATAACAACAGTTGTCTAGAAAGGGCTAATGAAAGTAGAGCATTATATACAACAATAAGAAAAAGACAAACTTCACTGTCAGGCCATTTATTGAGAAGACATCGTGGCCACGGGAAAGATCAGTGGGAGAAGAGGCTGATCGAGAACAATGATGCTGGAGGTATTGAGAGGGTGGCATGCAGGGATATCATCAGCAGAGTTGATACAGAGCGCCAGAAACAGAGATCTGTGGAGAGGCATGTACGACTACGCCAGCTGATGTTGATGATGATGATAATGCTGATCTGTAAATGTATTTCTTGTGTTTCTCCTTCTTCTTCGTTCACCTTCAGACGTCATTATGAACACAAAAAGGTAGCCAACACGAGCTTGTTGACAAATCCACAGAGTTTGTCGTCAAATGAGGCGGATGTGGTCCTAAATAGTGTTTACTATTCTGTTGTATGCTTGCTTGCTTGCTTGTGTTCGTTGGCTTGAGCTCCAACGCGAAGTCCTGTATGTCGGATGAAGGCATTCTGTTGTATAATGTTAGTACTCCTGCAATAAATAGTTAGAATAATTTTATTCTACCAGTTACATTCATCAGTATCTCCTATCTTTAGTTTATTACAATTGTGGTATTTCAGCGCGTTGGTCCTGTGTGTAGTCTGAAAAATTGTTACTTGTTCTCTTTACTGAAGTTGCTAATATGAGAATATGCAGACTAAAACGTCTTACCCCACCACGTATTCCTAGCCGTTTGCGGCAACCACTCCGTCCCCGTCGCCTTGGTGGGTTGACAGCCTTCCGCGCGGAGCACAAACGTTGTTCCGCTATTTTGAAAAACCGAACACCACAGAAACACACACGATGCGAAAATTCACTTAAGGATTGCTTTCTCAATGCACGAATTCCGTAGCATGGGCGCAGATCTTGAGAAGAAACTCCTGGTATTACATCCCGGCACACAAATTACACGCAAGAGATGAAAAAAAGAGGACGGTCACAGAACAACACAAACGTCCGCCGCCATCTTCTCACACAATCATTCCTCTATTCCAGGGGTGGGCAAACTACGGCCCGCGGGCCGCATGCGGCCCGCCAACTGATTTTATGCGGCCCGAGAGGGCATTTAGGAATACAAATTTTTATTTCGTTTTTAAGTTATTTTGTTGAATTTGACAGAATTTCATGTATGGTTACGATTATTTTAACATTTGTGATTAAATTTCTTTCTAATTATCTATTTTTGTAAACAGTCCTTGACCTTCATAATGTAATGCTTCTTCTTCTTTCGTTCACCTTAAATATGTCTATAACTGAAATGTTGTCTCTTGTATAGATTTAAATGTCCTTTTTAGTTCACTCAGCGGTCCATAGAGTTTATCTTCCACTGTCATCTCTCTAGGCCAGAAGGTTTGCCTAGACATGTAATTTGGGCAGTCTTTGAGTATGTGCTCTGCTGTCTGCGACGATAATCCACATGTGCTCATGGCTGATTCATCAATTTTGAATCTTCTATACATGTGGTTGTGTAATCTATTGTGTCCTGTTCTGAGGCGCAGAATAATGACTTGTTCTGTTCTGTCCATAACGTGGTTGTCGTCTTGAGCAGGTTTTGGTGGCCTTCTGACTGATTTGATCATTCTTTTCTTTTAGTGGTATCTAACGGGAACATCAGGCTGTTCTTCTTTTGCTCCTTCCTTAGCCAATTGATCAGTTCTGTCGTTTCCGGGTACTCCACAGTGCGATGGTATCCACTGTATGGTGACCTTATGCTGGCTGCTAAGTTCAGAAAGTAGTGTCCTTAGTACTGGCAATTTCCTAGACATCATTTCGTTTTCGTTGAGGTGAGTTTCTTGCAAGCAGCATATGCTTACCCTTTCTTGGTCCAAGATGTTTTCTAGTACTATTATTTTGTTGCTGAATCCCTCCGCATTTCAATGCATTAGTTTTAGTCTTTGTTTGGTATGCCCAGACGCTTTATTCTTAGATCCCCTGGCTCCACAGGACATATGAGAAGGACCTCCAGTAGCTCCAGTAGCTGTGGCCCCTTTCGAGGCATATGGCCCGACACTGCACCTGCTTGGGGGTCCAAAGCAGAGCGGGCACAGTAACATTTGACAGTAGTCGACATATTTCATTACACGTGATTGGTGGCATCCTGATTTCTGTGGTGCGCCTCCTGTCTGGTTGCTTTTCCTTTGATAGAGCAGACTGTAGTCTTACTCGAATTTAGGCGTGCAGGCACGCATACACATGTCTGCGCATGCATGTACGTGTATACACATCTAGAGCGTTCTGGATATTTCTCGGCGCCAGTGACTCGCCCCTTCTCCTGTTAGTTAAAGCAGTTCCGCCACGTGAAGGCCAGGAGTTGGACTTTTGCTGCATAGGTGATGAATGCACTAGTCATTAGGGTATTTATGCAAGGTTCATCCCAACCCGGCCCCTGGCTACATACAGCAACATTTGGAACCATGTAAGGCTAAAATTCGAATTTATCGATTTTTATAGAGAGAAATATTTATCGACATGTAAATATTTAATAAGGATGATTTTATGAAAAACAGATATTTCTCCGGTGAATAAAATGATTTATTTTTCAATGAAATATTCATATATTCGCTTTAGAAGAATATGGAATAGATAAAGTTGCCAGTCTGCTTAATACAATATATGATACTGGAAATATACCTCATGAATTATGTAATTCTGTATTTATTGCAATCCCAAAGAAATCAGGAGCCTTGGAATGTGATCAACATCGAACAATTAGTATAATGAGTCACATCACGAAGATTTTGCTAAGAATTATCATGCAAAGAGTTGGGAAGAAAATACAACCTGAAATAGGAGAAGAACAATGTGGGTTTGTAGAAGGCAAGGGTACAGTAAATGCTGTGTATATACTGAGAACCGTAATCGAACGTTCTATAGAGGTAACCAGAGATCTACACCTTTACTTTACTGACTACACAAAGGCTTACGATAAAGTGAGACATGTGAAAATGATAAGGATGCTTGAAGATCTACAAATTGATGGAAAAGATCTTAGACTTGTAAAAAACATATATTGGGAAAAAAAAAAGCTGCCATGAGAGGTTTTTGGGGGGGGGGGGGGGGGGGGGGGGGGTTTGGGGTGGTTTGGGGGGGGGGTTTTGGGGGGGTGGGGGGGGGGTTTGGTTTTTTTTTTTGGGGGGTTTTTGTGTTTTTTGGGTTTTTGGGGGGTTTTTTTGTTTTTTGGGGGTGGGGGGGGGGGGGGTTTTTGGGGGGGGGGGTTGTTTTGTTTTTTGGGGGGGGGGGGCCTTGGGGTTGTTGTTTGGTTTTGGTTTTGTGGGGTTTGGGGGGGGGGGGGGGGGGGGGGGTTTTGTGGGGGGGGGTGTTTTGGGTTGGGGGTGGTTTTTTTTGGGTTGTGGGGGGGGGTGGTTTTGGAAAAAAAGGGGGGGGTTTTTTTGGGGGGGGGGGGTGGGGGGGTTTGTTGGGGGGGTTTGGGGGGGGGGGGGGGGGGGGGGGGGGGGGGGGGGGGGGGGGGCGGGGGGGTTTGGGGGGGGGGGGGGGGGGGGGGGGGGGGGGGGGGGGTGCATCAAAAAATTAGATAAAAAAAAGTTTAAAAAGAACAGCCTCCCCTTTTAGTAGATGCAGTTGTTACACACAGTGAACAACGAGGGTTAGAATTAAATTGTAAAAAGACACAGATTATGGTCGTCACTAGGAAGAACGAAATACCACAATGTAATATACAAGTAAATGGGAATATTCTTCAACAAGTGAATAGGTACAATTATCTCGGAACAGTAATAACATCTGATGGGAGATGCCTTGAAGAGATTAGAACAAGAATCGCCATGTCTAAGGTAGTCTTTAGCAAGATGAAAAACATACTGACCAATAAAAAGATGTCAATTGAAACGAGAAAAAGAGTGTTGAGGTGCTACATAGAACCTGTACTTTTATATGGATGTGAAGCTTGGACAATGAGCAGTCAAGCTGAAAAACATCTGATGGCTGTAGAAATATGGTTTCTGAGGAAAATGCAAAGAATACCATGGACAGCCAGAAAGACGAATGAACAGGTCCTTCAAGAAACAAACGAAGATCGTAAACAGATTAGAGACATTAGACGCAGACAGTCAATATCTTTTGGACATATGAGAAGAAATGAATTGGAGAACTTGGTGACAACTGGTAAGATCGAGGGGAACAGACCAAGAGGAAGACCTAGAAGCAAATACCTGGATGGCTTGGCCTCGTGGCATGGTCGAGACAGAAACACAGAGCTGATCCACGACTCTGGTGATCGAGTGAGATGGCAAAACATCACCGACCAAGCTTACCGGCATGGCACATAATGAATGAATGAATGAATGAAATATTCAATTTAAAAAGTCTTTTGCTGTTATAAAGTATTTCCACATTTACAATGTTCAAATTAATTTATTTGTTGTAATAGTCTTGATATATTGCTGAAGTTGATTCAGAGTTTACTACTTGTATTCCGAGTATTTTATTTTCACATTCAGTGGGAAGTAGGTTTTGTTTCATTTCCGTTTTAAAGTTTTGTACAATTCTAACTGTTCGAATTTTATTAAAACAATGGGTGTCAATAACAAACGTAAGATTGAAAATGAATGCCGTGTTTTAAATGATGAATGGATAACTAAGTACTGTTTTATAAAAGTTGGTAGCAAATCAGTTTGCTTGTTGTGTGGTGAGCCAGTGGCTGTCTCCAAGGAGTACAATTTAAAAAGACATTATCAAAAAAAATTATTCCGATTTCGGATACAATTTAACAACCGAAGGGAGGGAAAGGAAATGCCTTCAGTTGGTGAAAAATTTGGAGAAACAGCAAACTGTTTTCACTTAACAGTCTTCAATTCAAGATGCTGCAACTGAAGCTAGTCTTGTGCTGTCATACAGAATTGTGAAACAGAACAAGCCATTTTCTGATGGAATGGCTCATCAAGGAATGTTTGCTAGATGCAGCAAACATTATGTGTCCAGAACAAAAACAGATTTGACAACATTACTTTATCAAGGAGAACTGTGGTCAGACGTGTTGACAAGATAAGCTACAATTTGATGCATACACTTCAAGATATGGAGTCGGGAGTCTCTCTAGCGAAGTGGTCAAGCCGTTTGACACGTGCTCCGAAGGTTGTGGGTTGAATTCCGGGCCGCACCCTTCGGTTTACGAGTTAAATGTTTCGGAGACTCCTGTGGGTCGTCACTAAAAGCTACGGAGTTCGTGCTTTGTGCGACACTTTCCGTGCTGCGGAAAGAGACCGAGCCATATGAGATAAAACCCGGTGCAATGAAGTCGACCCTGTCGACTTTTAAGCGACTTCAAGATACAAGTAAACAATTTTTGTGGTACTCTCTTGCATTGGATGAGAGTACCGATGTACATGATACTGCACAATTATTGATATTTATACGTGGAATAAACACTTCTTTCAAACTCACTGAAGGGTTACTGAGTGTTGAGTCACGCAAAAACACAACCACAGGCCATGATATATTCAATGCTGTTACTAACTGTATTGAAAGAACTGGGTTGGTTTGGAACAAGATGGCAAGTGTTACAACTGACGGAGCTCGTGCTTTGACTGGAAAAAATGTAGGCCTGGTAAAGAATATCCAGACCACACATTATTACCACTTCACTATGTGATTCATCAAGAAAGTGTAAAACTGTTTTGAATATCAAACATGTTATTGACCCAGTTGTCAGCGTCACCAACCTCATTAGAACAAGAGGACTTAATCACAAACAGTTCAAGGCATTACTTGACGATTTAGAAACTGAACATTCTGATGTCCTGTACCACACCAGTGTTCAATGGCTGAGTATCGGCAAGGTGTTGAGGCGAGTGTGGGAACTCAGAGAAGAAATAGTGATGTTTCTAGAGATGAAGAGCATTGAATGTGACTTTAATACTAACATTGTCAATAAAGAGTGGAAGTTAGACTTTATGTTTGCCATTTAAATTATGGAAAAGATAAATGTACCGAATGTCAAACTTCAGGGCAATGGTGTGTTTGCACATGAATTGTATGTACAAGTAAAATCATTTCAGGCAAAACTCTCACTGTTCTCCAGACAAGCAAGTGAAAAAAGATTTTGTCACTTCCCTTTGCTGAAACAAAAAATCATTTCTGGTGAAATGACTGAAAAGTACAAAGCCCAATTAGATTCATCGATTGAAGAATTTGGATGGAGATTCCAAGATTTCAAGAACTTAGAGCCACAGTTCAATATTCTCTGTTCCCCTTTTAGTGCAGAAGCTGATACAGCCACAGAGGACATACAGTTGGAGCTGTGTGAGTTACAAGCAGATCATGACCTGAAAGAGAAATTCAAGTTAGATGGTTTGCTGGATTTCTATTGATCTTTATCGCAAGAATCATTTCCCAACTTGAAAAACTTTGCTGCTAAACTTTGATCATTGTTTGGATCAACATACATTTCCGAACAGGCATACTCTTGCTTGAAGATCAACAAATCTAAGAATATGTCTTTATTGTCGGACTACAACTTGCATGCTGTCATGCGAATTTCAACAAGTAAACTTGCTCCAGATTTCAAGAATATTGTCAAAAAGTGCAAGCTGTTGCATACATCTCATTAGAAATCAACAATTATAGTGACAGTGTAGTCGGTTTGTGTCTAAATTAAAGCCATTGATAGATAATAAAGAATATTTGTTATAATAACAAGTTGTAAGATCTTGTTAACAAATTAGTAGGGGAGACTGGGGAGAAATGGACCAGCAATTTTGTAGTTTTCAATCTTTGCTCATCCCCGGAACAGATTTTATCGAAACATAACAAAACCATGACTAAAATGTTGTACATTCATTTATTTTAAAAGGGGAAAACATTTAGCAATCTATTTCTATATGTTTCTTTACAAAATGCATTTCAAAAATGTATATGAACATGGGGAGAAATTGACCACCATTGGGTGAAATGGACCAGCACGTGGGGAGCAATGGACCATAGTGGGGAGAAATGGACCTTTTTTAAAAAGAAGCAGCAACAACTCATCCATATTGCTATAAGAAATAAATAATCATTAAAAGGATATTTGCCAGTTTTTTTAATTATTTTAAGCGACAGTAAAAAAAAGTTTAATATGATATATTAATCTAATATAAAGTTTTATCGAATATTTATGCCTGCAAGACTTTCTTTGAAGACATAGCCATCTTTGGTCCTAGAAGTGGTTCCAGTGATTGTAGATCTAGTAAGCTGTGCTTTAATACATGTAATTGAGACACTGGCGACATCTTCTACCTTAGGCTTAACAATTTACCAGCAACCTTCTCACTCTTGCGCAAGAACTCTACCTCAACATCACCATCATCATCAATGTCTCCCCTTACAATTCCTACATAGTAAACACAAGTCTTCTTTGTTCCATATTCACATAGCACACACTGGCCTTCAAAAACCTCACGCACACCAGTCAAGCTAACCGTACACTCCTCATTTTCACCAAATGAAACATCAGAATCTGTGTCATCACAAAACGAAATGTCATTTCTGGATCTGAATCAACATCAAGTTCTTTCAGCAGCTGTCTCTTTGCCGTTTTGGGTGGAACTTTTGCTGCCTTTTCTTTCATCACCGCTCTTTCCCTAATTCGATCCATTTTTGGCGTAGAAGTAGCCAGCATAGTTTTTCCTCTTTTCCTCATATTATTTGAATCTTTTCGCGGACCAGCTTTTGGTAGTCCTCTGAAAACATGAGGCGAAGTAAAGGAAGAAGTAGCTTTATGTTGAAGACTCCCTGATATTTCCTGCAAGTCATCTACAAGGTTCTCAACATTACACTCTTTCTGATTTTCATGAAATTCTTGTGCAGTTTGATCTGTGCTGGTACCACAATGTGGAGATGCTGATCCTGTCTGTTCATTGCTTTCTAAAGTGGCATTTTCACTGTCCTTGTTCGTTATTTCTGAAGGCATAAAATCATCTTCTGTAAAAACATCTTCGTTAAGGGCCAAATACCTGACACTGCAAGCCTGATTGAATGTTAATGGGAGTTGCCGCTTTAAGAAAAGCGTGGCCTCCTAGATTTGCAACTTGATAGATTTTCAGTGGTGTCCCAACATTTTTCATCATCCATGAATCACACGCATTGTTGTAGACCGACTTCATGGGTCCAAAAACTGAACGGTCCAAGGGCTGAGTTTTAGATGAGGTGTGTGGTGGCAACGTGATCACATGAATGTTGTTTTTCTTGCACAGTTCAAGTGATTCAAATGAAATGTGGGAATCGTGATTGTCCAAGATCAAAATCAAAGGGAAGTCTTTGGAAGGTCTTGAATACTTAATGAAGTGATTTATAACTTTGACGAAATTATCACGGGTCATCCAACCTGATTCATTCACAAGGCCAAGGGAACCTTCAGGTGCTCCAGCAAGCATAAAATTCTTAAAATTTTTTCTGGGAAACACAAAAACTGGAGGGATAATGTGACCCGCAGCTGACACAATGCAACAGATTGTGACCAGTTCTCCTCTTTCTCTGGATGTCACCTGGCCTATTTGCTTCACTCCTCGTGGGGGCAATTACTTTGGCACTTTCTGTACAGTGGTCAGACCTGAACTCATCCAAATTGTAGATTTGAGCTCCACTCACATTTAGTTTTGTAATGGTTCCTTCACAATGTTGAAGAAGGTGCAAATATTATGTTTGTTGAAAGCTGTAGCTCTAGCCAGAGATGTTGCCTCAGGTTGCCTTATGGTCAGCTCGGGATTCCGTCGCAAAAATCTTCAAAGCCAGTCATTCCCTGCCATCATTTGCTCATCCCAGGTTAAAGGATGTGCAATGTTATTGACTTTCGCCATCTCGTACGCCAAAATACGAACGTTTTTAGTTGTGAGTCCATGGAACATTCGTGCACAATCTTTCAAGTAACTAGCAAAATCAGCTTCTTGCTTAGCTGTGAAAACAAGGCTATGCCTATAATTTGGTACGAGTCTAGTAGGCAGACCATTTCCTTCTCTGTCTTTTGTAAGATTGTTATTGAGGGTAGAGCGAGCAATGCCGTACTCCCTTGCAGCTTTCCTCACTTTCATTCCATTTTTCACAGCATTAACAGCTTCTCTCATACGTTCCTCCGTAACGAGACCCTTGTTGGTGTTTCTGATGTACAATCTTGGCATCTGAAACAAAAGAGTGACAGAATTATATAACATTTAGAATGGTAGGCCTATCATTTGCAAAGAAATACTGATCATAGCACGAATGGCGTGCATCTTTAATAAATCACTGAAATCAAATTTGTTAACAGTTTTATTGGTCTAGATTTAGATCCCAGTATTAAAAAGAATCAATAATGCTGATATTCGAATGCAATCTTCAACACTTTTAATAACAACAGACTGTCTTGTCAATTTCTTCTATGGGGAGAAATGAACCATGGGGAGAAATGAACCGGTCCATTTCTCCCCCATCAATGTAGTAAACTATTCAGCCATAAAGTCTCTTAAATCTAATATTATATGCTATATTTTTTATATGAACTCTTAAATAACAAGTAAATAAAGATATTAACGTAATTACCTTGTCCTGATTCCTGACTATGCGTCTGCTTTACGATGGTGTCTGGAACTGGAAAAAGAAACTTTAGTGCAGAAAATTTTTCAAACTTTGCGTGGAACGACCTGTGCGGGAAGTCGATGGCAAATGAAAAATTCGGACTATGTTTGATGTGGAAAACAAACTTATTATGGTTTCACTTTCATTGCATCACAGCCAGGGGCCAGAGAGGGGGGTGGTCCATTTCTCCTCTATGTCCATTTCTCCCCAGTCTCCTATAAGTTACTCCTACAAGTTTTTGTCCATATTGTCAAATATAATGTATAAGTGTATAAGTAAAATAAAATTGCAATAATTAGTTATTTACACTGCTTAATAACCTATAAATAATTAATAATTACTTATTGTGATAGGTTACTGTAAACAAAATGGACATTATATATATATATATATATAATATATATATATATATATATATATATATATATATATATATATATATATATATATATATATATATATATATATATATATATGCGGCCCGCCAATAGCTTTACATTTGTCAATGCGGCCCTCCGCATAAAAAGTTTGCCCACCCCTGCTCTATTCCAACATACTCTGTGGAAAGAACGCAGGCAATGAATTATCTAGAGATACCTTTGATCGAAGCCTTGCTTATAATGAGCACATAGACCAGGTGATAACAAAGGCCAAGCGGGGTTTGGCTGCGATGCGGGTGATGGCGGCAGCAAACTGTGAGCAACGCCATCTATGTCTTCTATACGAGGGGTTGGTCAAGTATGTTTTGGAGTATGCGATGGCGATACTGACTCTCAGTCGTAAACAGATAAAGATAGAAAGGATGGAAAGGATACAGAACGAAGCTATGCGCATTATTCTTGGATGTACAAGAGATACAACATGCAGGGCGATGCGCTACTTTCTTGATTTTCCAACCTTTGAAGACAGAATACAAATGTGTGCCTACTTCAGAGTTAACGCAAACACACAACATCCACTGCATAGTAAAATTAGGAAGGTGAAGGACAGCAGGTTAAAAAGAGGAAGGACGTGGATGGGTCAAGCCGAAGACATTGTTCAACAGGTATGTGCACTTGAGAACTTAGAACCTGGCGAGGAGCGGGTACAAGTGCCAACAGATTTCTGTACGTCCTTGTCTGTTTGCATCCAACTAGACAGAAAATGCAGACAAGAAAATTCGGCTGCTGTGGAGGCGGAAGTACAAAGCTTTGATTTTCGAGAATTCGTTAGACGGTGATGCTGCCATCTACACAGATGGATCGGTCGTCCGACATGTGAGAAGCTCATGGGCCTTTACGGCTCAGGCCAAGTGGGAGAATTGTGAAGGATGACTCTGGTGCTTTTTTTGACCGACTATGGAAGTCATGGCAGTAAGTAAAGCAATAACATGGCTCGAGATACAGATATTCACTAGGGCATGCTTCCTTAGTGACTCAATGAGCATGCTCAAGTGGATAGAGATTGGGTGGATCCGAAGAGAGTGGTTGCTGTCTCTGGAGCGGTCTCGGCTGGCAAAGATTAGTTTCATCTTCGTACCAGGGCATGCGGGAATACAAAGAAATGAGTGGGCTGACAAGTTCGCAGGTAAGGCTACTGTGGAGGGCGGACGTGCAATGGACCAGGCTCACATTCTGAATGCTCTACGAGAAGTAAGACTTGCGAGAGCCAAGTGATGACTGTGAATCTACAACCATGGTCAGACTGCGAGAACAGCAAATTAAAAGAGGTGTAGCCAAACAAAAACACTACGCAGGAAGCCAAAGAAGATTGATAAACCAACACAGAACTGGTGTCGTTAGCCGCTACACGCTGCGGGATTTGCTGAGGAGGAGATCCAAGCACTTATGGACTGAATGGTTCGATGTGCAATGAGGATGATCTGTTGACTAACTAACAGAATATGCAGAATCGTTCCTTATGGCCTGAATGTTTTCATTCCCACTTGAGGTTCTTTGCTGCAAATACAATCCGTCTCCATTCGTCTCTCTGGTTGACCTTCTCTTGCCAGTCGTTGATTTCAACTGCATGTAGGTCTGTATATATATTCAATCAATCAATCATGTGCCATGCCGGAAAGCGTGGGCGGTCATGACTCGCCATTTCACTCGATCACCAGCGTCGTGGATCAGCTCAGTGTTCCTGTCTCGTCCATGCCATGTGGCCAAGCCATCCAGGTATTTTCCTCTCGGTCGTCCTCTTGGTCTGTTCCCTTCGATCTTGCCAGTTGTCACTAAGTTCTCCAATCCATTTCTTCTCATAACATGTCCAAAAAATTTTGACTGTCTACGTCTAATTTCTCTAATCAGTTTACGATTTTCATTTGTCTCCTGTAGTACTTGGTCATTGGTTTTTCTGTCTGTCCATGGTATTCTTTGCATTTTCCTCAGAAACCACATTTCTGCAGCCATCAAATGTTTTTCAGCTTGACTGCACAATATCCAAGTTTCACATCCATGCAAAAGAGCAGGCTCTATGTAACCCCTCAACACTCTTTTTCTCGTTTCAATTGACATCTTTTTATTGGTCAGAATGTTTTTGATCTTGCTAAAGGCTACTTTCACCATGTCGATTCTTGTTCTAATCTTTTCAAGGCATCTCCCATCAGATGTTATGACTGTTCCGAGATAATTGTACCGATTGACTTGTTGAAGAATATTCCCATTTACTTGTATATTACATTGTGGTACTTCGTTCTTCCTAGTGACGACCATAACCTGTGTCTTCTTATAATTTAAAAATTTTCCCCCAAAAAAACC
>JACEFZ010028438.1:0-225332 GCA_014155875.1 Cepaea nemoralis | reverse complement strand
AGGGGTTTTTAGTACCGGAGTCTATTGAAAGCGAGAAGTCCGAATTCAAATTCCAGACGAGAAGCCCAATCTGTCAGAAGGTCGGGGTGCCCCACCGGCTAGATGAAAGTCTTATTCACTGGCGAGCAACCCCAAATAGTCAGAAACTGACTAGGGACAAAATCTATATGGCATGAACTATAGATTAGGCCCATGAATATCCAACGTACAGCTCTAAGTGGCTCGTTACAAAATTGAAATGAACTGAGCTGAATATTCGCCAAGGAATAGGAAGAGAAGGTTAGCTAAGATAGACTTTTAAGTCTGAATTAAAGTTTAAGGACAACTATCCTAGTACAGGTTTTTTCTCCCGACTGCTCCTTTCCTTGGTGTGTAAGTGAACCCCCACCAATGCTACACACACAACACGTATGCACAATTGGAAAAAAATTATAATGACAGAACTATGAGTTACAATACTACAACATTTATTTGCTAATCATAACAATAGACATCGGATGATTGTCAATATGAGGATGATAAAATCATATAACATATTGTGATGAGAAACATTACGTAACTTTACTTGTTACTTCATCTATCTGGAACTGTGGTCCAGATCCCCACTCTCCAATAGACTCAAAAAAGAAAACAGCTTGCCGGTATTCTGACGTCTGCCAGTCCTGGCTCTACCTAGTCAGTAGTCTCTAGTCTTGAGATCTATAACATAGGTGCTCCTTGTGAGAGCTTGAAAGAAAATCAAGAATGTGTTATATCTAGTTCTACATCAGCGCAATCCTAATTAAAACATATCATAACACAAACATATACAATGACCAGTCTGGCCAAGTTTATCTTCCCGCTCTGCTGCGTTCACCATCCTCCTTCTCCCTGCTGTCTTTAGTCTGGGACGGGCTTTTCAATTGTCTCACACGCCTGTAATGATTACATTTCTGCCGCCCCATGTCCATGTCGCTAATAAAGAAATTCTGTGTCATACAGCCGCTCCGTCCAAAGTTGGGTTAGCAGCTCACAGGGTCAGTAAGGGTATTATAACAATGCCTGATCATCCGGGCTTGCAAGCCGTGACCAGTAGCTGTGCCAGGTTTCCATGCATTACCGTGGACGCACGCCCACAATACACTGAGAAAGTTTAGCACCATATACCCTATACCAATTGTGGGTAATGTCTGTACCATTACACCTCTGCTTCCAACACAATCATTGGCCAATGTGCCAATGCGCAGACAATAGCATAACACTTCATATTGGTAGGTTTGCATATGACAAATCAATATATCAAACATCCAATCCACATAAACATATTGATTAAACTAGACATATTATGATACTTTAACATCATAGCATAATGCACTAGTTAGTTTATGAAATTACACATACATACATCCAACATATCCGTAAACATTATATTACTTCAAGATGGACATCTAATGATACTCAACATAATAGCATCAGGCATTATTAATGAGTACTAATATTGTATAGCTACAAAATGAGATATACAACAAGTCTAATTGAAGTTACCACACAGACCAGCCATATTTGCTGAGCTGCCCGGTTTAATCACCACTTAGTTACTGCTGTTGTAAGAATTAACTAAATAGTCAGTTGGCTATATTCTGTACAACAAATGCACACACCAAAAACGAGACTAGTCTAGTTTAGAAAGAGATGGCAAGCATCTGCTACGACACCTCAAGTATATCTAGACAAGACCTCCTTCCATAAGTTTCTACTTCTCAGAAGAGTAACACTTAAAACACAATGATATTGAACACAGAACTTAGAAAGAACACTCAAGTAACTACGCCAAAGATAGTTCTTGAAATAACCTAGATCAGATATAGACTGAAAATAAGTAACTAAGAATAACATTTGTAGTGAAATCTACATAATAATCATGCATATGACTACAGAACATTGAGATAGTTCCTACCTGTTCTGAAGTCAGACTTAATCTAAAGGGAACAGGTCTAGTGGGGTTTTTTATACCTAGCCTAGCAGTAGACACTTATCTCCCAGGAATTCCATTCCTAAATTCTTTCTTATCTCCTCCTGACGTTAATTGCAATTAACTCCAAGTCTGTCCAGTCATAAAAATTCTTTCTGCATGCACACTAGCCTTCACACCTGTGGGTCTGACCATTATTAGCCCCATGAGTCTTATCAGTGATTTCACACCTTCCTGAGTCTGCCAGTCCGAGTGGACGGGGCTTGTTTACCGCCCTGGGGCTATTATCTCACTCACTGGCCCAGTTCATTGTTGATTCAGTCTGGGTCTACCTGGGCAAGAAGGTGCCAATGCGTCTGTGTGGTGTCATAGCCCGTCTGGGTCAGCAGTTTTCTAAGGTGTAGACTAATTTAAATTATCTAGTTGTGTCCGTCTCAAGTAGCCCATTTTACTTGCCATCTGCAAGCTTACGTCATGGCTAGAGGCTTTTTGTGAATAATCTTACCTCACGACAAGATAGCCTTGGAGTAGCGTGATTAATTCATTCTTTCTCAATTTGGCCTCTCAAATTTTGAGACCGAGAAAAATATTCTGGGATGTTAAGGCGGCATTTCACGACAATTGAACAAGTGGTATTTCAGCCTGTTAAGTCCTGTGCGGAGTCTGAAGATTGCCACTTGTTTACTTCGGTCGAGTTTTTAATATGCATCATCTTTCTGGTCGCCTAGGTGCTCTGATTCCCATTTGGTTCTATAAGTGCTTTTTATAATCCTCTTTGCCTCATTATATGTTATGTCTATGTCATACTGTGGTAGTTGTCCACCTTCTTTTGCTCGTCTGTCAGCCTCTTCATTTCCAGGTATAATGCAATGTGATGGGATCAACTGTATTACAACTCTTTTGGATTTCTGGCATAGACTATGGAATGCTGCTCTTGGGTCTACTAGTTCTATGCTGTATTTGCTCTTCAGTATTGAGACAGCTGACTTTGCATCTGTGAAGATAGCTATTTGCTTCTCTTTATTTTCCTCCATCAAGAGCATTTCTGCTGCAGTTTGCAAAGCTTCTACCTCTGCTTTGAAGTTACTTGAAAATTCCAGTTGCCACTGACTGTGTTTTTTTTTTCACTCCATTTTTCAAATTTAGGAGAATTCCTCCTCCTCCATTTTCTATTGAATTTTTGGCTGATCCATCTGTATATATATGGGTCCAATTGCTACTTGGGTAATGTTCTTTTATGTAGTTTAGGGCTATTTTTCTTCTTTCTGTTTCATTCTGAGTGTTCTTTTTCTCAATACCAGGAATGATTTTCTATCATCTCAGGCAGTTGCTGCTGTCTCCAAGCTGGGAACTTGTGTGCATTGTAAATGGGTTTGACTGTTGATATGTTAAGTATAGGATCTGCCCTAATCTTTCGTTTTGCGGTTTCTACAAAGTTGCTACGCTTCAGTCTTCCCTTTCCAAACCATTAAACCTTTTATACATGGGGTGGTCTGTCAATCTTCTAAATTTTTCTGCTTGTTGTTTGGCTCTACTATCTCTTCTATCCTGCATTGGTTGTAAACAAGTGATCTTTTCTAGTTCGTTAATAGGCGTTGTCTTCAGGCTTCCAGTTATGATCCGCATTCCTTGATTTTGAACTCTACTTATTTTGTTAAAGTTTGACTTAGCTGCTGTTGCCCAAGCTGCGATGCCATATTCCAGTACTGGCCTCACCCGTCCGGTATATAACTTCTTGAGAACTTTCTCATCTGCTCCCCACGTTGTACCAGCAAGCTTTTTCATGATTACCATGCTTTGCCTTGCTCTTGTTCGATTTTTTCTCAACCTGTGTCTTCCATGTCAGGCGACGATCAAAGGTAACTCCTAGATAGTTTGGATTTTCTTCATGGCGCAATATTTTTCCATTCAATACCAGCTTAGGGTGCTGCCTTTTATTTGAGATGGAGAACACTGTGCATGTTGTTTTCTCCTCATTTAGCTTCACTAGCCATGATTTTGACCAGTCCTCTAGCGCTAATAAAGCTTGCTGTATTCTGCTGTTAGCTGTACTAATATATTCTTCAGAGGTCCATATGGCTAGGTCATCTGCAAAGGAGCATGTGTGTACTGTAGCTGGAAAATTTTTCGTGATGTCATTTATATATGCGAGGAATAATGTTGATGAAAGAACTCCTCCTTGTGGGACACCTTGCTCCAACAGCATCTTTTTTCTGGTTTGTTCTTGTACTTTTGGCATCGCAATTCTGTTCTCAAGGTTGTGGCTGATCCATTTGTACATTTTCCTACAAACATGCATTATTTGCAGTTTTACTTTCAGTCCTTCCTTCCATACTTTATCAAATGCTTTTTCTAAATCTATCTAGACTGCTAGTGTGTGCTTTTTTTTTTTTCTCTTGGAAGGCATCCTCTATTTCCTGAGCTATATAGGTTATTTTATCTTAGTGGATCTGTACTTTCTGAATCCTGCTTGGTGTGGTGTTAAGAGTTGGTTTTCTTCCAGATACCATGTTAACCTGCCATTGATAATGCGTTCCATCAATTTTCCTACACAGCTAAGTGGACTGATGATAGGTCGATAGCCATTTGGTCCTTCCAGGTCTTTTTCTTCCTTTGAGAGTGGTATTAGTATAGCTTCCTTCCATGTCTGTGGGACTATTCCTCTCTTCTAGCTGTAATTTAGCACTGCTAGTAGTAGCTTCTTCTTTGCTTTAGTACCTAGTCCTATTAGCATTTCATTTGTGATTCCATCCTTTCCTGGTGATTTCTTCTTTTTTAGGGTATTCATTGCCTGTTTCATTTCTTCCATTTTTAGATTTGCCATCATATATTCTGCTGCTGTCTCTGTATTACTATAATGTATCTGTTTATCTTTGATTGCTTTCTTCTGTTCGGTTGTAATATCAATGTGGTTTGCACTGGCGTAGTGTTCCATTAGTGCATTTGCGAGAGCCTTTTTTCCTGTAAGCAAGGCATTTCCTTGTTTAATTATTATTTGTTTGTTTCTGGGTCCTTCATTGTTCATGGCTTTCACTAGTTTCCATAGTTTATTTCCATCCCTGTCAAAGTTCAGGTTTTCTGTTTTTTTCCCTCCAACAATATCTTGTTGTTTGATTTACCGTTATTTTATATTTTGCTGAGATGGCTTTGAGAGAGATGTTCGCTTCAGTTGTTTGTTCTCTCTCTCTCTCTCTCTCTTCTCTCTCTTCTCTCTCTCTCTCTCTCTCTCTCTCTCTCTCTCTCTCTCTCTCTCTCTCTCTCTCTCTCTCTCTCTCTCTCTCTCTCTCTCTCTCTCTCTCTCTCTGCTGTCTTCCTGGCATCTTCAACTTTGTCCTCCAAAATTTGTAGTTCTTCAGTCCAGTATGGTTTGTAATTTTTCCTCGCTCCTCTTGGAATGGACTCAGTGGCCGCCTGTATTATTGCTTTGTTTAGACTTTCCACCATTTGTTTCATGTTGCCATGTCGTGTATTTATGTTTTCACAATATTTGTCTATTAGTATGGCAAATCTGTCCCAATCAGCTCGTTTGTAATTCCAGCGAGGCAAAGGCTTTTGCTCCTGTGGAACATACTCCATATTCATTACAAGCTTGATTGGTCTGTGGTCACTACCTGCTAATTGGTCAAGCACATGGCGATCGATTTTGTGGAGGATGTCTCCTGTGCAGAAAGCTAAGTCTGGAGTAGAAGTGGTAAACCATCTTCTAGAGTAGAAGCTCGGTATGTCGTCCGCTTTGTTGAGTAGATGGAGATTAGAATACTATTTCCCAGTCCTCCACTTCATCTCCTCTGTTGTCAGTATCTGGGTATCCCCATCTTTCTGAACGGCTATTAAAGTATCTGATAATAATGCAGTTTGTGTCAGCTATTTTCACTGTTTGAAAGTGTAAAGTCCTTATCTGCTGGGCTATACAGATTGTAAATTCTTATTTTCACGTCCTTTATCATTATTTCAACACCTATAATTTCCGTTTGGTTGTCAGAGATCACAGATACTTCACTGCAAGTAATTGTGTTTCGTGTAAGTATTAAAACAGCTCCTTTGCGTCCTTCGTGGTCGAAACGTGTGACCTGATATCATCTGACTTAGAATGTGCGATTGGCGTTGAGGTGTGTCTCTTGAATGCATGCCACATCTATTCTATCTTTATGAAGACGGTGTGTTAAGGAGACTTTCGTGTTAGAAACTCCTTCAGCATTTCACTGTAGTATGTAGATTGTCCGGGGTGTTTGGTCAGCAGCTCTTAACCTACTCTTCTGTGCCTTGACTGCACAGCACAGGGGAAGATGACCACCAGTAGTAACGGGTGGACCCCTCGAGGCAGGGCGCCCGGCACTATCACCGCCTGATGGGACTTCACGGGATTAGCACCATACTGATTAATTTTAATCATGAATTGATTAAGTTACGTCGCACTGCTTTGTCAAGCCTGTGGTTCAGTACATACGATTTCGACAAGCACTTTTCGGGTGTGCTTTCCCTAGCCTTTGACTGTCCCCAGTCTACCTACAAGGCAGCAGGCGTGTGTCTCTTGGTCTGGTTCCTCTCCCTTGACCTGTTCCGACATGGATTGACTGTCGCGGAATTCTTGGAGTTGTCGATCGATGAAAGACTGTCGCGCCATTCGTCTACAGGCTGGCCGCCATTCTTTGATGTTGGGGTCAGACCGTCCTGATGAGAGTCGGCAAGATCTTCTGTTGTGGAGGAAAGATTTCTCCAGATCACAAGCCGCAAGGCTTTTTGGAGTACCGGGAACAATTCCCCAGATCAAAGCGGGACAGCCGGCCTGTTGTTTACATCGAGTCGGAACAGGAGAGAAAAAATAGTTTCTCGACGCCTAGTATCTAGTCAGATTTGTGACGTCATTCAAACACTAGTTTTAAAATAGTCTGGACAAACACCTTTGGCGGGAGTCGACCAAATGTTGTGAGGCAACAAGGACGTGTTTGATGTTCCTGTTCTGATTATGGAAAGAGACCACGGTGTCTTATGTTGATTTACATCGGCGGACATTGGTCCATTGTGTGATTTAATGGTCTCGATTTCAGACGGAATAAATATATGGTTCCACTATGTTTTTTCCAACAACAAAAAGCTAGCAGAAAAGTCATAGAAGAAGATTATGGCTCGATCATTGAAGGCAGTTTTTACTCAGCGGCCTTTTGCTCTGGGCCCATAACTCCAGAGAGTCCTGCTAGAACCTGGCCTCTGCTGAGCAGGAACCGGACGATCATCTAAGAGTGATTCCTCCGTGGTAGTTCTCATCATATTAGAGTGAAGATACTTACAATACCACCAGTAACAGGGACAATAGTATTTATATAGAGAAATTAACAATTAACATTGCGTTTTCCAAATGGTGAATTCCTGTGAGAAATTAACAATTAACATTGTGTTTTCCAAATGGTGAATTCCTGTGAGAAATTAACAATTAACATTTTGTTTCAAAGTGACAGTAAACATTTATTTTACTGTACAAGGATTATCAGATCACAGAACTGTTAGTGACCTGAGGTTCTGTGGCCTGAGGTTAGTAAACGCAGTTTCAAACGTCCCCCACAGATCGAACTGATAGTTTGAAATCATCAACAGGCGATTTGGAAGCAGATCGCTTATTGTTGATTTTGATAGTATTAACGTCGGCCGTTCATAAAGCAATAGCAAAATTTAAAAAAATATTTTGCATATCCTTTACAGGACATCGCTGTCAACACCAGCATCTTTCAGCTGAATGTTGATTTCTTGGCAAGATTACGCTCAGTAGTTTGCCATTGCTTTCTGAGCGGCCGGCTCACATACCACGTAAGTTACCAACGCGGTTCGAACCACTGCTGATTCTCACCGTCGTCGCGTTACCTACGAGATCACGGAGAAAAGTCGCTATCCTCTAGGCCAGGAAGCCGGCAATAGCAAAATACTGAACATAAAATTGCCTTAAAATAAAACAACGGAAATATAGGAGATCCAACAAAACATCAAGCAGGAAGTGGAACATATAATGGCCGAGTTGAAGCAGGAAAACGAAGAAATGCTACGCACCATAAAAGCGGAGAGAGAGAGAGAGAGCGGCTAAAAGCTGAAATGAAATCAATTCAAAACAAACCAACAGAAGCCATGCAAGAGACCACAGAGAAACCGCAAGAAACCCAACACAACACCGAGCCGGAACCGCAAGATAAAATGAATAGTAACACTGTTGCCTACCATGCATGTCGTAAGAGGCGACTAAGGAGGATATGGTTCCGTCACCCTGCTACTGAGTGAGTACGTGGCGCGACACTGTGAGCTGTGAGTTTCGCGTGGAATGCTTTTATATCTGTCCGCGATTGTGTGTAGCGTGAACTGCATGTTCGGAACGATGGCGGCCGGCTGTTGCTGGATTGCCTGGTTTGCCTTTTCGGCTCACGAGTGCATTTTTCAGGAGACTCCTGGGAGTCGCCGCTTGAGCTACGGAGTTCGTGCTTTGTGCGGCGCTTTCGGCGGGTCGTCCTGTGGAAAGAGACCGAGCCATATGGGATAAAACCCGGGTCAATGAAGTCTTTCTGGTGACTGCCATTTCCATAGACGATGAACTGTATTTTTCATGGAGGACTTTTGTGTTGGCATTCTGGCGGCGGCATTATGCACAGTGTACCTGTGCGGGCTGTTGGCTTGCCGATACTCCTGTCTGTTCCATTGTTCACTTTTGGCAGTGAGGAGCGTTTTGTGTGATATTCACTGGCACAGGAACGGAGTAATATGGGGACAACCCGTTGCAGTGAAGTTGGAACCACGACTAACTAACTAACTAACTAACTAACTAACCAAAACCAGCAGCCGAACCACGACGCCCGAGACACTCAAGGGGAAACCAACATCCGCCAGACAGCCGAAGAAAGACAAGATGAGGACCCTGACGACGGCATGGAGTGGCCTACCGAGGGGCCTACCTTGGAGGAGTGCATAGAAGCAGAAAAAAAACGGGCACGGCAAGAGGGACTCATAAAGAGACAGGAAGCACAAGGAAAGAAGACGCCTAAGAAACTCAGGGGGAAACCGATAGATTACCGGGAGAAACGCTATGACTATGAGGCCGAACTCGAGTACTATATAGATGACGGCGAGGCCGTCCCATCGCTGACTACAGAGAAAGCAATCGAAAGACAGCAAGAACTCAAACTCGAAAGTGAAAAAGGCCCAAGGAGGAAAATCGCATTGAAAAGCTTCTACAGGCAATACACAAAACAGGAGGCAAACATACTAAATAAAAAGTCCTTATAAGGAATACAGCCAGACGAGCCAGGAGCCTACACCAACAAAGGAAACCGCAAGAGGAGACGGGCACAAAGGAAAGCCGCCGACACCCCCCCCCCCACCCAACTGTCGTCACAGACATAAACGCTTAGGTAACCGGTCCGAGGGCGGACTCACTCGTAAGAGCGCACAAGACAAGAAACAGGGATAAAAACACACAAAAACAACGGCTCTCAACAATAGCCACCGCTGAGGAAGGAGGTTAGACGAGACCGAATTTGGAATTTTTTTTCGAAAATTGGAATTGGGAATTGCGTTTCTGGCGTCACGCATTCAGAGCTCTAATCACAACAAGTCACCTGAACAGGTCAAGAAGCCTGATACTATGTCGCAGTAAGACGGAAATCTGCCGTTACTGTGCCGATCATCATGCTTTCAAGGAGTGTCCGTTGGCCAAGCTGGACACGGACTTCCGAGCACCCAGCAACAAGAGAAAGTGCACCAACTTTAGTTTAGTTTAGTCGATGGATCAGCATCACGGCACACGGGAGTAACCCATATGTTCTCCGTTCTCCGCCTAACTTAAACCTGAGTTTGGAGAAACTCAGCACAGTGCACGAACTCCGTAGCACCGGCGAGGATCCTGAATTTGGGTAGATTTTTAACTCGAAATTTTACCAACTGCCTGTGCAAGCATGGAGCAAGATACTTGGGCTGCCCGAACCTCCAAAAACACCGATCCGTTCTAAATATCGCCATTACCACAAAGACACCGTACAAGGAAGCAAGTCGGAGGTGCGAGACAGCCACGGGTATATCACAAGCTGAAAGAGATCAACTGCAAAACCAGATAGACGAGTTGAAGAAGTAAGTCAAGGCACTGCCGACGCCGACTCCGTCCAGCGACAATGAGAAACTGCTGGCTGAAATGAAGGAGATCCATCAAAACATCAAGCAAGAAATGGAACATATGGCACTGATAATGAAGGAGAACGAAGAAATCCTACAAACCATTAAATCAGAGCGAGAACTGCTAAAAGCTGAAATGGAACTTTTCCAAAACAAACCAACAGAAGCCATACAAGCAACCACAGAGGAGCCGCAAGATGAAAACCAAGAGACCGAGCCTGAACCGCAAGCTACAGCCAGCAGCCCAACCACGACACCCAAGAGGGAACCACTATCCCGTCGGATCTCTGAAGGAGGCACAGAATACCCACCTCCACCTACCCTGGTGGAGTGCCAAGAAACGGCTAGCAAGGAGGAATTCCAGCGCAAAGAATTCAGAAGGCGCTTCGAAAAAGAAAAAAAGAAAAAAGAAGAAGCCCAAGAAATTAAGGGGGAAACAGATGGAATACCCAGTCTTACACTATGACTGTGAAACCGACTTGGAGTACTATATAGATGACGGTATAATCGTCCCATGGCTGACCTCGGAGGAAGAAATCTTAAGGCAGCGGATACTCAAACACGACAGTGAAAACATGCGCAAGGAGGAAGATGAAGACATCGAAAAGCTCCTACAGAAAATACACAAAAAAGGAGGCAAAAAGACCAATTAAAAAGTCATTTTAAGAACTGCAACCAGTCAAGAGAAGATTATGAGAATAAATGACTTGGAGAACTTGGTGACGACTGGCAAGATCGAAGAGAAGAGACTAAAGGGAAGACCGAGAAGTAAATACCTGGATGGCTTGGCCACATGGCATGGTCGAGACAGGAACACTGAGCTGATCCACGACTCTGGTGATCGAGTGAGATGGCAGAACATGACCGCCCACGCTTACCGGCATGGCACATGATGGATGGATGGATGGAACCAGTTAAGCCAGACGAGCTTGGAGTCTTCACTAACAAAAGAAGCCACCGAAGGAGACGGGAAAAGGGACAGCCGCCGACCAACCCCCAAGCTGACGTCACAAACACAAACTCTTACATAACCAGTCCGAGACTGGACTTACTCGTAAGAGCGCACAAGACATGAAAAACGGAATGTCCTGAAAAGGACTTGCGACAGACTACACAAAGCAACACAAGTAAATGACTACATACGGCTACAACATGATAGAATTAGGAACTGATTGATATTCGACATTAGCAGGAAGGATTGTGGCTGCTCATTCATTCATTCATTCAGTAGCATGCACTTTGCAGAACCTTGCTCCCCTAACAACCTTCCGGAAAACCTCTTGATCACAAGCAAGATGTCCCGCGTCTGATACACCCATCTGGAGATCATCCGCCACATCCTGCACCCATCTTCTCTTTGGCCTCCCTCTTCCTCTCTTCCCGGGCATATCCCCCTCCATTATTGCTCTGTCCTAACTTTTGTGACATTTCAGATAAGGTAATAGAAGCATGAGTTACCAACTGGCCAGGGGAACTATGGGTACCCAGTCTCATCCACGTCGTTTGAAGGAGCTGGAGCACGCACGAGCATGTATAGAGTTCTGTAGTCGGTGCCTGCTCAAATCTTATCGGCCGCTTTGATTTACTGGAAAATAATTTGTTCAGTAGTTTTCCGTTGCCCGCTCCCTGGCGATGGCGTTACGGACGCAGTTCGTAATTCCGCTTACCTGCGTTCGAAACACAACTGCATACGATTTGGAAGCAAACGCCTTGCGTTGGTTTTTTAAGAAATGGTATGGGTGCCGGTCGTTCAGAAATCAATGGCAAACTACTGAACGTAAACTTGCCAAGAGATCACAAAAGCAAAAAAATGCTGGTATTGACTGCGGCGTCCTGTAAAGGATATGTAACTGTCTTCCATTGCTTAATAGCCAAGTCCGAACAAAGACACAAAATATGACTACGAAGGAAAACACACAGAGAGATGGGAGAGAGAGAGAGAGAGAGAGAGAGAGAGAGAGAGAGAGAGAGAGAGAGAGAGAGAGAGAGAGAGAGAGAATGATAGATATAATACATGCGAACGTTTAAACCGAACACATAAAAACCACCAATCAAATGAATATAACAAAGGGAACTTATCCAGAGCTCCAGGGAGCGGTGCCTTGAATGAACGCATATTGAAATTTTTAGGGATTTCTTAGTCATTTTACGCGACGGCCGTCTTCAGCGTATAATAGAATTTTGTACTCCATCCAATTCTAAAATGCATTCTTCTTCTTCTTCTTCTTCTTCTTCTTCTTCTTCTTCTTCTTCTTCTTCTTCTTCTTCCACTACTACTACTACTACTACTACTACTACTACTACTACTACTACTACTACTACTACTACTACTACTACTTTTACTTTTATGTTGCATATTCCTTACAGGACGTTGCAGTCAACACCAGCATTTGTCTGCTGCTGTTGATGTACTAGACAAATTTTACGTTCAGTAGTTTGCCATTGCTTTCTGAACGACTAGCTCACATACCAGCACGTTATAACACAACGCGACACGGTCTACTGCACAAATCGGTCGCGGCTGCGTTTCGAACGCCTTGTAAGCGGCTCACGAACCGCGTTCGCAAGCCTTTAGCCACTGAGACCTGTCTACTACTGCTACTACTACTACTACTACTACTACTACTACTACTACTACTACTACTACTACTACTGCAACTGCTGCTTCTGCTACTTCTATTCTTTTCCCTTTCTCTACTCTCACCATCATCATCATCATCAAGTGCCATGCCAGCTGGCTTAGGTGTGTATGTCTCTCCACAGATCTCGTTTATTGGGTTCTGGATCAACTCTGCTAATGATATTCCTCCATGCCACCGTTTTAATCCACTCAGCATAATTTCTCTTGGTTTGCCTCTGCATCTCTTCCCCTCGATCTTTCCAGTTGTCACGATAGTCTCCAATGCCTCTATTCTCATCACATGACCAAAGAAAGCTGTTTATTTCTTTCCTATTGTCGTATATAATGTTATAGTTTCATTAGCCTGTTTCAGGCAATCGTTGTTAGTTATTTTGGCAGTCCAAAGAATTCGCAGCATTCGTCTCAGGAACCACATCTCTGTTGCTTCCAAGCTCTTCCTAATTTGTTCATTTATATTCCAAGATTCACCTCCTCCAATACTACCACTAATTATTCTACTTCCTCCTCGTCCTCGTTCTCTTCTTCTTCTTCTTCTTCGTCTTCTTCTTCTTCTTCTTCTTCTTCTTCTTCTTCTTCTTCTTCTTCTTCTTCTTCTTCTTCTTCTTCTTCTTCTTCTACTACTTCTTCTTCTTCTTCTTCTTCTTCTTCTTCTTTTCTTCTTCTTCTTCTTCTTCTTCTTCTTCTTCTTCTTCTTCTTCTTCTTCTTCTTCTTCTTCTTCTTTCTTCTTCTTCTTCTTCTTCAATTCCTCTTCTCTTCGAATCAGTGCGGAAGTTTTACTTCCTTTAGTGCAGAAATTCAGAAATGTAGGTATATGGATAACATCAGATGGAAATTGCATAATTGAGGTAAAGAACAGAATAAGACAAGCAACAACTTCTTTCTATCGAATGAAGACATTTTGTGTAATTCGTCATTGTCTTTGAAAGTTAGAAAGAGAGGTCTTGCATGTTATATAGAACCAATTTTAACACACGGCTGCGAATCGTGGACAATTAATAAACGGATGGGGGGAAAAATCCCCAGAAGCCTTGGAGATGTGATTTTATAGAAAAGTGTTGAAAATTAATTGGACAGCCAAAATTAGCAATCAGGACATTTTAAGAGAAGCTGAGTCGCAAAGACAACTTATCACAAACATCAGAAAGAGGCGGTCATCGTTTTTGGCCACGTTATGAGAAGACACAAATTGGAACATGTTGTGACAACCGGAAAGATTTAAGGAAAAAGAGATAGAGGAAGACAGCGTGAGAAGATTCTTGAAAATCTTGTGTCATGGCACGGAAGGGAGTCAACACACGAATTGATCCATGCCGTTGGAGATCGCAATTTGTGGAAAGGCATGATCGCCCACGCCAGCCGGCAAGGCACTGGATGATGACGAGCACCGACCCCATCCAAGATGCCGGCTCCATCTAGCCCTGGGTGGGTTTCCCCTCTATCAGTTTGACTGCAGATCTAGGCGCTTGGCGATCTGGCTGAGAAAGAAGAAACGAATGTTTTCCTCCGCTCCTGTTGTTAGGGGAAATGTGTCACACTCAGATACACACCTCACAGTTCATTGTGTCCGACTTTGGCACGCATGTGTGTCATGTTTACTTCCTCTAGACAGATTCCACCCAAGGTAGTGGCTTTGTCTACGCTTGAATAGATTTTCTTTCCTAGCAATTGTGCCAGGGTGGTGGTCTTACAGCCTACTCCTTGCAATTCCAGACTACCCTAAGGTTTTTAACTTGCACACGGAACCGAATGTTTTTCGCCCTTATCCGAGAAGTCTAGGTGTGGGGCCTCACTACCCAAGAGGTCAAGGGTCATTCAATAAATTATTCAATCAATCAATCAGGTGCCGTCTCCACAATGATGGTTGGCTGCAATGGATCTCCAACACTGTCTGTCTCTCGCCCAGACAGTACATTCTGTCAGATTGCTGTTCGTCCATCTCTTGATGTTATCTTCCCACTTGTAATGTTGTCAACCTCTTGTTCGCTTGCCTTCAACCTTGCCCTCCATTATGGTTTTTATAAGAGTGTTATGTCTTTTAGTATGGACGAAATATTTCACTTGCCTCTTTTTTATCTCTTTCATCAACTCTCTTTTCACTCACAGTTTCTTTAGAACCTCTCTATTTGATTCTTTTGGCTTCAATGAAATACGACATATTCTTCTGTATAATATCTACATCTTCAGGGCATCTGTTCGACTTTCTAATTGCTTGTTCTATGTCCAGACTTCCGCGTCATACAATAGTGTTGAATATGCATAACATTTGACAATTCTTATTTTTAATTCTGTTGTAATTTACCCTTAGATACCAGTATTCTTAGAATAAATTCTTACCACTAGGCTGGCAGCGATCCCTGTCCCTTCTAAGCCTAAAACGAAGCAAACCCGGCAACGTCCAGATTATACTGCCTTGATCGTCGATAAAGAAGCCACAAGACTCTTATAATGCCCCCTTCACAACATCCAGATTGAGAATCACTGCTGTCAATAACAAACGTTCCTGCAGTCCCTCCCCGTCCAACAACTGGCTGAATGACTTTGACCAGGCTGTGAATAGCTCGTACTTTCACCTACATTGTGTCAGAGTTGCTAACTGGTCTGTTTCAGATCTATTATCGAATAAATTCTCAACATTGTTTACCACTGTTTATAACACACCTAACTAAATAATCATAAAGGATTTCCTGTGGTTTTATTTTGCATTAAGTGTTGGTATGTATTGTTATAGTAATAGAATTTGCCGAGAATGGAATCGCCGGTTATGTTGTAATACCAACGACACCCCAATGCTTGCTTGCTTGCGTTCGCTGGCTGTGAACTCCAGCATGAAGTCCTGTATGCCGGATGAAGACACCCTGTTGTCCAACATCAGTGTGATGTCATACTGGACCTGAGGTTTGCGCGAGTATTCGTTGTTCCATGTCTGGCTTATTGGTGTGCAGACTGGTGGTTCCTCGCCGTGTAGGCAGACACTCTCCGACTTCGGAGGAGACACCCCAATGAACCCTGCAGTAATAATTGCCATATATAATTATTTTTTTTTTAAACTGGGAAAATAGAGGAGCCATTTAAATGTCTTCATGTGTAAATGGTACATGGTACTAACTTCATAATTGTTATATACCTTTGACATTCAGTTGATGTACGGGTTAATAGTTAATAATGTCTCGACGACCGCCTTTACTTAGGGTTAACATAACAGGACATATTATTATAGTACCCGTTCTAGCCTGGTCCGACAAGGAATTGGCGCCAAGGTCAATTCAGAAAAATAAGCCTTGATAGAGTTTCGATGACATGACCATCAGGCCGGCAAGCGAGCGAGCTAGCCGCCACCCCAACCAGGCTCTGGGACATATGGTGTTTATTGTGGTTTCTTGTAATGGATGTTTTTGTTTTTATAAATTGTAAGTTGACATGGTCGGAAGGATAAGAGCGCTTGTTTTTAAACGCATGATGCGCTAATGGTGAGGTAGGCGGTTTTATCCATACACCGGCATTAAGGTGGACATAAACGTTGAATTCTCTTTCAGAAAGCAGTGGCAAACTACAAAATGTACAATATTCAAGATTGGCGAATCAGCCATGTGGAATGGCGTCGCAGACAGCAGATCACATACTCAAAGACTGAAGCGAATACAACATAACTGGGCAAACCTTCTGGCCTTGAGAAACAACAGTGGAAGATAAACTCTATGGACAATTGAGTGAACTAAAACAGACATTGAAGTTAATTCAAGAGACACCATTGCATATATAGACACATTTCAAGTGAACGAAAAAAAAAAGAAGAAGAAGAAGAAGAAGAAGAAGAAGAAGAAGAAGAAGAAGAAGAAGAAAGAAGAAGAAGAAGAAGAAGGAAGAAGAAATCTGACAGGATCTTCCGAGTCGTGGATCAGCTCTGTGTTATTGTCTCTACTACGACATGTGGTTAAGCCATCCAGAGATGGGCAGAGAGTTTAATTCAGACACAGGCAATGACTTGTTAGTGTTTCAAGAAACATTTCTGATGTACACACCGATCACAGCATTGCTATAGAATAACCTAACTACTTCTCTGCCCATGTAGTTATTGACCACTGTCACACAGAGGTTGATGTGTCACATGTAGTTATTGATCATTGTCACACAGAGGTTGATGTGTCACATGTAGTTATTGATCACTGTCAGACAATGTTGATGTGTCACATGTAGTTATTGATCATTGTCACACAGAGGTTGATGTGTCACATGTAGTTATTGATCACTGTCAGACAATGTTGATGTGTCATGTGTAGTTATTGATCACTATCACACAGAAGTCAGTGTGTCTCACTTAATTATAGACAGCATTCACTGAAAAGTTAGTTTGTCAGGCTTCAAAGTGTACTGGTGTAAGATTTGCTTTCTATAGACAGACTCCATCTAAGTAGCAGGCTTTATCTTCCCATGATTAAGAACCTCCCCCCCCCCCTAACAATTTTACCAGGTCAGGGGTCTTAATGGTGTTAAGCTAGTTGCATATCCTTTTTGGACATGGCAGTCAACCTCTGCCTTTTGTGGCTGTTTGTGATATCTTAGCAAGTTTACGTTCAGTAGTTTGCCATTGCTTTCTAAATGGCTGGCACTCATACTATTTTATAAAACCAGACCAATGCGGTCTGCTTCCAAATCGCCCACAGCTGTGTTTCGAACACGGTATGCCTTACTTGAGAAGGCAAGGAATGTGGTCTCATTACGCAAGAGATCGGGGGAAGTGTTGTATCAATAGACACTAATGTTTGTTTTCCCAGCCCTATACAAGGGGGAAACTCAGTCACTTCCAAACCAAAAGCAGACCTCAAAACTTCTCAACCATGAACCACTCCTCCCATAAGCAGAAACCAGAACTTCTCAACCATGAACCACTCCTCCCATAAGCAGAAACCAGAACTTCTCAACCACGAACCAATCCTCCCATAAGCTTCATTATCATCATCTGCTTTTAGTGCCTTGACTTACCATTTAGCGAAGGAAATCATGCTTTCTGTGACATATATTGTTAATACCTTGGATTGCTGGAGTAAATAAAACTGAGTGTCTGGAAATGGCTAATTAAAGCAGAATATTATATACAGATATAAGAAGGAGACAGTGTTTTTTGGTCATGTGATGAGAAGAGAAGGGTATGAAAACATTGTGATTACTGGAAGCCTTCCATTACAGAGTTGAGTTAAGCTAAGAACAGACATCACTGCACTCAGGACATTCCCACATGCGCTCTGTCCCCTCATTCATCAGCCAGTGAAGAGTCATACTGCTAATGGTTCCAACTGCCATATGATTGAAAGTTCTCCTGGTCTTCCCTCTCAGTTTTGAGAATCGTTCAGAACCCCAGCCAATCCCTCACCATGTCATTCTTAGTCTGTTCCCCCGTCTTTTGGTCCTACAGGTTTCCATTATAAACAAATATAAGGCATTATATATAAATATTTCGGCCTGCCAAAAGCCTCGAACAAAGTACGAACTCTGTAGCTCCAGTGACAACCCCCAGGAGTCTCCAAGACAATAAATTGCACTCATGAACCCAAATACGTAGCCTGGAATCAAACCCACAACCTTTGAAGCACGAGGTAGATGTCATAAGCACTTCACCATTGAGATTCTCTACTTGTCCTTGATATGATCAAAGACTGTCACAAATATTTTTTTTGTCTTCCACTCTCTCTGTTTCCATAGTTGTTAAATATGTTCATATGATTTTTCTTCATAATGTGACTAAAACAATGCTGACTGCCTCTTAAGATTAATTTATTTTGTCTTATATTCCAGGAACCAGGGCACACAATGCTGCAAGCGCTAAAGAAGGGCATTATACGACCTGATTGTGTGGTCAGGGATCATCATCTACCTTCTTCCAATCATCAAACCCTTAAGTCTTTATAGCTTTTGGCCGGAAAAAATCTACGGATGTTTTGACAGATGCTTCAGGGTCAACCTTTAATGTAACAAAGCACAATGGAAAAATCTACATTCCTTTTACAAGAGACAGGCTGCTAACAATTGCGGACATAAAGATCAGAAAATCAGATGTTTTTCTCTGTGGTTATCCAAAAACGGGTTGTCACTGGATGCATGAGATCATGCATATGCTTGTCAATAAAAAAGCAGAACTGACAAAGCATGGGAAAGAATTTGGTGGAATGATTGATTTCATGCCAGATATTTTACTAGATTCTCTTCCATCACCAAGAGTACTTAATTCCCATTACCACTATGAAGAATTGCCTAAGGGTGTCAAAGATAACAAGATAAAGATTGTCTACACTGTACGCAATCCTAAAGACACTGTAGTGTCATACTACAACCACCATATTAATCTCAAACCATTGTATAGTTACAATGGAAATTTTAACGATTATTTTTCAGTTGTTCATAGGAAGGCCTCTATGGATTGTGGGAGCTACTTTGATCATGTTCTCGCTTGGGACAAGATCATTAAGAGCCAGAAAGACAACCCGGTACTGCTCATCACATTTGAAGAAATCAAGACAGATGCAGTTGGAGTTACTCAGCGAGTGGCAAAATTCCTCGGGATTGAAATCACCACAGAGTTTGCTGCGAACGTGGCTAGTGCTTGTCATTTTAACAAAATGAAAGCAAAAAGCGAAACATCTGGTTCACTTGAGGCAGTGATGTTCCGTAAAGGTATTCGTAACTCGTGATAGATATTTCTTAATGTTCTTCATTGTGTTTGCTAGGAATCAGCTTAAATGTATAATTTTATTTGCTGCATGAATTGTACTCTTCTGCAGATCTTGTAGGCATTTGTAGAGTTTGACATCTACGGTTATTTCATCTGGTCATAGCATAGTCCATCTGGCCATAGATTAGATATCTGGCCATAACATAGATAACTATCTGCCATAGATTAGACATCATGGCCATAGATTAGACATCTGGCCATAGATTAGACACATGGCCATAGATTAGACATCTGGCATTAGATTAGACATATGGCTATAGCACAGACATCTAACCATAGATTAGACATCTGGTCATAGATTAGACATCTGGCTATAGCACAGACATCTGGCCATAGATTAGACATCTGGCTATAGCACAGACAACTGGCCATAGATTAGACATCTGGCATTAGATTAGACATATGGCTATAGCACAGACATCTAACCATAGATTAGACATCTGGTCATAGATTAGACATCTGGCTACAGCACAGACAATTGGCCATAATTAGACATCTGGCTATAGCACAGACAAATGGCCATAGATTAGACAACTGGTCATAGATTAGACATCTGGCTATAGCACAGACAATTGGCCACAGATTAGACATCTGGCTATAGCACAGACAACTGGCCATGGATTAGACATCTGGCCATAGATTAGACATCTGGTTATAGCACAGACACCTGGTCATAGATTAGACATCTGGCTATAGCACAGACAACTGGTCATAGATTAGACATCTGGCTACAGCACAGACATCTGGCCATGGATTAAACATCTGGCCATAGATTAGACATCTGGTTATAGCACAGACAACTAGTCATAGATTAGACATCTGGCTACAGCACAGACATCTGGCCATGGATTAGACATCTGGCTATAGCACAGACATCTGGCCATAGATTATACATCTGGTTATAGCACAGAAATCTGGCTATAGCACAGACAACTGGCCATAGATTAGACATCTGGCCATAGATTAGACATCTGGTTATAGCACAGACAACTGGTCATAGATTAGACATCTGGCTACAGCACAGACATCTGGCCATGGATTAGACATCTGGCTATAGCACAGACATCTGGCCATAGATTAGACATCTGGCTATAGCACAGACATCTGGCATGGATTAGACATCTGGCATAGATTAGACATCTGGCCATGATTAGACATCTGGTTATAGCACAGACAACTGGCCATAGATTAGACATCTGGTCATAGATTAGACATCTGGCTACAGCACAGACATCTGGCCATGGATTAGACATCTGGTTATAGCACAGACATCTGGCCATAGATTAGACATATGGCCATAGATTAGACATCTGGCTACAGCACAGACATCTGGCCATGGATTAGACATCTGGTTATAGCACAGACAACTGGCCATAGATTAGACATCTGGCCATAGATTAGACATCTGGCTACAGCACAGACATCTGGCCATGGATTAGACATCTGGTTATAGCACAGACATCTGGCCATAGATTAAACATCTGGCCATAGATTATACATCTGGCTATAGCACAGACAACTGGCCATAGATTAGACATCTGGCTATAGCACAGACAACTGGCCACATATTAGACATCTGGCTATAGCACAGACAACTGGCCATAGATTAGACATCTGGCCATAGATTAGACATCTGGTTATAGCACAGACAACTGGCCATAGATTAGACATCTGGCCATAGATTAGACATCTGGTTATAGCACAGACAACTGGCCATAGATTAAACATCTGGCCATAGATTAGACATCTGGCTATAGCACAGACAACTGGTCATAGATTAGACATCTGGCTATAGCACAGACATCTGGCCATAGATTAGACATCTGGCTACAGCACAGACATCTGGCCATGGATTAAACATCTGGCTAAAGCACAGACATCTGGCCATGGATTATACATCTGGCCATAGATTAAACATCTGGCTATAGCACAGACAACTGGCCATAGATTAGACATCTGGCCATAGATTAGACATCTGGTTATAGCACAGACAACTGGTCATAGATTAGACATCTGGCTATAGCACAGACATCTGGCCATGGATTAGACATCTGGCCATAGATTAGACATCTGGCTACAGCACAGACATCTGGCCATGGATTAAACATCTGGCTATAGCACAGACAACTGGTCATAGATTAGACATCTGGCTACAGCACAGACATCTGGCCATGGATTAGACATCTGGTTATAGCACAGACAACTGGTCATAGATTAGACATCTGGCTACAGCACAGACATCTGCCCATAGATTAGACATCTGGTTATAGCACAGACATCTGGCCATGGATTAGACATCTGGCTATAGCACAGACATCTGGCCATGGATTAAACATCTGGCTCTAGCACAGACAACTGGTCATAGATTAGACATCTGGTTATAGATTAGACATCTGGCTATAGCACAGACATCTGGCCATAGATTAGACATCTGGCTATAGCACAGACATCTGGCTATAGATTAGACATCTGGCTATAGCACAGACAACTGGCCATAGATTAGACATCAGGCTATAGCACAGACAACTGGCCATAAATTAGACATCTGGCTATAGGACAGACATCTGGCCATAAATTAGACATCTGGCTATAGCACAGACAACTGGCCATAGATTAGACATCTGGTTATAGATTAGACATCTGACCATATATTAGACATCTGACCATATATTAGACATCTGCTTATAGATTAGACATCTGCCCATAGATTAGTAATCTGCCCATAGATTAGACTGCTGACTATAGCACAGACATCTGGCCATAGTTTAGACATTTGACTATAGCACAAACATCTGGCCATAGATTAGACATCTGGCCATACATTAGACATCTGGTCATAGACTATACATCTGGCCATAAATTAAACATCTGGCTATAGCACAGACATCTGGCCATAGATTAGACATCTGGCTATAGCACAGAAAACTGGCCATAGATTACACATCTGGCTATAGATTAGACATATGACCATATATTAGACATCTGACCATATATTAGACATCTGACCATATATTAGACATCTGACCATATATTAGACATCTGCTTATAGATTAGACATCTGCCCATAGATTAGTAATCTGCCCATAGATTAGACTGCTACTATAGCACAGACATCTGGCCATAGTTTAGACATTTGACTATAGCACAAACATCTGGCCATAGATTAGACATCTGGCCATACATTAGACATCTGGTCATAGACTATACATCTGGCCATAAATTAAACATCTGGCTATAGCACAGACATCTGGCCATAGATTAGACATCTGGCTATAGCACAGAAAACTGGCCATAGATTAAACATCTGGCTATAGATTAGACATCTGACCATATATTAGACATCTGACCATATATTAGACATCTGCTCATAGATTAGACATCTGCCCATAGATTAGTAATCTGCCCATAGATTAGACTGCTGGCTGTAGCACAGACATCTGGCCATAATTTAGACATACGGCCATAGCACAGACATCAGGCTATAGATTAGACATCTGGCTATAGATTAGACATCTGGCCATAGATTAGATATCTGGCCATAGATTAGACATCTGACCATAGATTAGACATCTGGCCATAGATTAGCATCTGGCCATAGATTAGATATCTGGCCATAGATTACTATCTGTTCGGCTGTATTCTGACCATATCTTGATGTTCTACATTCTGTTACACTGTATCCTGACCATATCTTGATGTTGTACATTCTGCTAGACTGTATCCTGACCATATCTTGATGTTCTACATTCTGTTACACTGTATCCTGACCATATCTTGATGTTGTACATTCTGCTAGACTGTATCCTGACCATATTTTGATGTTGTACATTCTGCTAGACTGTATCCTGACCATATCTTGATGGTATACATTCATTTAAACTGTATTCTGACTGTATCTTGATGTTGTACATTTTGCTAGACTGTATCCTGACCATATCTTGATGTTATACATTCTGCCAGACTGTATCCTGAGCATATCTTGTTGTTGTACATTCTGCCAGACTGTATCTTGACCATATCTTGATGTTGTACATTCTGTTAGACTGGATCGTGACCATATCTTGTTGTACACTCTACTAGGCTGTATCCTGACCATATCTTGATGATGCTGTACATTCTGATAGCTGTATCATGACCATATCATGATGTGGTCTGTCCACATAAATCCTACACCCATGAACTAATAACATCACTTATATTCATTGAAGTATATCATATCTGTATACATGTATTTATATTTCATTAACATGGTACATAATATCTCTGGCAGGGACTGTTGGTGACTGGAGAAACTGGCTGACTGACGAGCAAAGTCGAGCCATTGATAAAGTGTGGAGTGACAGAATGAAGGACTGCATCTACCAGCCAGTCTATTAGAGCGCCTCTATTAGAGGACAACATATGCCTATCATTGCTTGGCAACACTGCAATACAATGGATACAGCCTTACCCTCCTGTATATCTGTTAACGTGGCTGAAATATTTAACTTGCCTCTTTTTTTATTTCTTTCAGCAACTCTCTTTTCATTCTCACTGTTTCTAAAACCTCTGTTTTTGACTGTTTTTGTTTCTATGAATTACACCATATTCTTCTGTATATCCATATCTCTAGGGCTTTTATTTGACTTCCTTCTTGCTTGTTCAATATTCAGGCTTCTGCAACATAGTGTTGAATATACATAACATTTGACAATTCTCATGTTTAATGCATTGTTAATCTCTCTAGATGTTAATACTGATTTCAGACTGTTGAATACATTTCTGGCCATTCCTATTCTCTGTTTGATTGTCTGGGACAAGATGTGTTCCTATCATTGCAACATGAAGTGGACAGTGAGAGAAGCTCGAGGTCATCACAGTAGTACAACCAATACATTTAGTAATACCACTATCACCACCACCATCATGATCAAATGCCTTGTCTATTATTGTTTGACAACACTTCACACGGATGTAATATCTAGTAATGTTACCGTCATCATCATCATCATCATCAAGTGCCTTGTCTAGAACAAGATGTGCCTTATCGTTACATAACAACACTAGGGATTTTTGTGTTTCCCTTGCTTGCTTTGAACTCAAGCGCAGTCCATATATTTCTAGTGTACTGGACAGATTATTGCGTGTGGATTAGCTTTCCCTATTACCAGTGTCCCTCGCATCAGGTGAACTCATTCTGACTTCTGAGGTACTTGTAATTTACGTCCCCAAGTCCATGATTAGAAGTCAACATTTTAGTCCAAATGTCCGGTGTAGGGGTTGAACCCTCTAGCTCGGCATCAGCACAACGGATGTTTATGAACGAGCGGTCTTATCCATTCGGCCATGCTGACACCCATGAATGGATGTGAACAGTGGGAGATCCTTGACGTCATCACTCTAGTACAACTAACACATCCAGTAATGCTACCACCACCATCACTCTAGTACAGCTAACACATCCAGTAATGCTACCACCACCATCACTCTAGTACAACAAATACATCCTGTAAATCTACCACCACCATCACTTTAGAACAACTAACACATCCAGTTCTCTTCTTCTTCTTCTTCTTCTTCTTCTTCTTCTTTCGTTCGCTTGAAATGTGTCTATAACTGCAATGTTGTCTCTTGTATGAATTTAACTGTATTTTTTAGTTCACACAGTGGTCCATAGAGTTTATCTTCCACTGTCGTCTCTCTAGGCCAGAAGGTTTGCCTAGATATGTTATATTTTGGGCAGTCTTGGAGTATGTGCTCTGCTGTCTGCGATGCCAATCCACATGTGCACATGGCTGTTTCACCAATCTTGAATGTTGTATACATGTGGTTGCGTAATCTATTGTGCCCTGTTCTGAGGCGCAGAATAATGACTTGTTCTGGTCTGTCCATAACGTGGTAGTCATTTTGAGCAAGTTTTGGTGGCTTTCTGACTGATTTGATCATTCTTTTATTTTGGTGGTATGTAACGGGCATATCAGGCTGTTCTTCTTTGGCTCTTTCCTTAGCCAATTGATCAGCTCTGTCGTTTCCGGGTACTCCACAGTGGGATGGTATCCACTGTATGGTGACCTTATGCTGACTGCTAAGTTCAGAAAGTAGTGTCCTTAGTACTGGCAATTTCCCAGACAGGAGCGCCTCCAGTACTGATTTTGCATCTGTCAATAGCACCACAGGTTGTGTACCATGGCTGGTATTTAGTAATTTCTCTGTTGCTATCTTGATTGCCTCAATTTCAGCATCATAGTTATGGCTGTACTTTCCTGTCGGTACTCTGGCTGTGTCCCTAGTATTATTTGGGTATTCCATGTACACTCCCGCTCCTCCATTTTGTGCTGACCCATCTGTGTAGACTCGGATCCAGAGGTCCTGTGGGTATTCTTCATCAAGGAAACTGAGAGTGGCTGTTCTGCGCTGCACACTGTTCTGTTCTTCCTTGTCAAATACTCCTCTCACTTTTGTCTGGATTTGTAATGATAATCTATGTTCATCTTACCATGGAGTTCGCTCTGGAATAGTTGTTAGGGTTATACCAACTGTGAGCAGATCGGTGGTTTCTCTGCAGAGTCGTTTGGCCTGGTGGATAAAACTACTTCTTTTCAACCGCCCCATAGCTAGGTTTTCAAATCTGTTCTTCATAGGGTGGTCTGGCAAGCTGAGGAACTTTTCTGCTTGTATTAGCGTTGTCGTATCTCTGCGCTCTCTAAGTGCTTGTGTCCTCCCCATCTTCTCCATTTCCACTATAGGGGTTGATCTCATCCCTCCTGTGTCTTCACGGCCATATCTAGTAATTCTACCACCACCATCACTCTAGTACAACTAACACATTCAGTAATTCTACCACCACCATCACTCTAGTACAACTAACACATCCAGTAATTCTACCACCACCATCACTCTAGTACAACTAGCACATCCAGTAATTCTACCACCACCATCACTCTAGTACAACTAACACATCCAGTAATTCTACCACCACCATCACTCTAGTACAACTAATACATCCAGTAATGCTACCACCACCACCGCTCTAGTACAACTAACACATCCAGTAATGCTACCACCACCATCACTCTAGTACAGCTAGAACATCCAGTAATGCTACCACCACTATCACTCTAGTACAACTAATACATCCAGTAATTCTACCACCAACATCATTCTAGTACAACTAACACATCCAGTTCTTCTTCTTCTTCTTCCTCTTCTTCTTCTTCTTCTTCTTCTTCTTCTTCTTTCGTTCGCTTGTACAACTAACACATCCAGTAATTCTACCACCACCATCACCATCAAGTATCTTGTCTAGGACAAGATGGGCCCTGTCAGTGCTTAACAAAAATCTACATTCAAGTCCAAATGCTGGACAGTTGCGGCTTTATAGAAGAATGCTGAAAATTCATTGGACAGACAAAATGAGCATTTGTACATTTTGAGGAAAGCTAAGTCGCAAAGACAACTTTTCACAAACATCAGAAAGAGGCAGTCATGCTATGTTTGCCACATTATGAGAGGACAAAAACTGGAACAATTTGTGACAACCAGAAAGATTTGTGGAAAGAGAGATAGAGGATGACAGCATGAGAAAATTCTTGACAGTCTTGTGTCATGGCACCGAAGGAAGTCAACACACAAATTTATCCATGCCGTCGGAGATCGTGGGACCTCCAGCACTCGAGGCGGACACCAAACCTCGAGACCACTCAGGCCCCATATATATATATATATATATATATATATATATATATATATATATTATATATATATATATATATATATATATATATAGATAGATAGATAGTTAGTTGTACTAGAGTGATAATATATATTTATATATATATATATATATATATATATATATATATATATATATATATATATATATATATATATATAAAGAATTAATGACATCACTAACAAAAGAACACACACATCAAAGGGTTGCCTAAAAACCAAAGATGGCAAAATCATAATAGAAAAAGATCAGATTTTACATGCGTGGTCAGATTATGTGAAAGACCTTTATGATGATACAAGAGAAGAACAATATGATCATCGGAATAATAATGAAGGACCATCAATTTTGAAGATAGAAGTTCAGAATGCTCTTAACCATATGAAAACTGGCAAGACCCCGGGTACAGATAACATCACAGTAGAAATGATCAATGCCTTAGAAGAATATGGAATTGACCAAGTCACCAGGCTGCTGAACGTAATATACGATACTGGGGATATACCTCCTGAATTCTATATTTATTGCAATCCCGAAGAAATCAGGAGCCATGGAATGCGATCAACATAGAACAATTAGTATAATGAGCCACATCACAAAGATTCTGCTGAGAATTATCATGCAAAGAGTTAGGAAGAAAATACAACCCGAAATAGGAGAAGAACAATAGTGGGTTTGTAGAAGGCAAGGGCACAGTAAATGCTGTGTATATACTGAGAACAGTAATTGAGCGTTCTGTGGAAGTAAACAAAGATCTATATCTTTGCTTTATTGACTACACAAAGGCTTTCGATAAAGTGAGACATGTCGACATGATAAGGATGCTTGAAGATCAACAAACTGATGGAAAAGACCTTAGACTTGTAAAAAACATATATTGGAAACAACAATCTGCCATCAGAATTGATAACGATGTAGGTCAATATCAGCCTATTAAAAGAGGTGTGAGACAGGGATGTGTAATGTCTCCAGATCTTTTTTCCCTGTACAGTGAAAATATATTTAGAAATATAGAAGATATGGAAGGAATCAACATTGGGGGACGATACATCAATAACATTAGATATGCAGATGATACAGTCTTGATTGCAGACAATGAACAGGACCTGCAAAATTTAGTAGATGCGGTTGTTGCACACAGTGAACAACTAGGGTTAGAACTGAATATTAAGAAGACACAGATTATGGTCGTCACTAGGAAGAAGGAAATACCACAATGTGATATACGAGTAGATGGACATATTCTTAAACAAGTGAATCGATACTGTTATCTCGGCACAGTCATAACATCTGATGGGAGATGCCTTGAAGAGATTAGAACAAGAATTGCCATTGCGAAGGTAGCCTTTTGCAAGATGAAAAACATACTGACCAACAAAAAGATATCAATTGAAACGAGAAAAAGAGTGTTGAGATGCTACATAGAACGTATACTTTTGTATGGATGTGAAGCCAGGATAATGAGCAGTCAAGCTGAAAAACCTCTGATGGCTGTGGAAATGTGATTTCTGAGGAAAATGCAAAGAATACCATGGACAGATAGAAAAACCAATGAACAAGTCCTTCAAGAAACAAATGAAGATCGTAAACTGATTAGAGTCATTAGACGTAGACAGTCAAAATTTTTGGGCATGTTATGAGAAGAAATGAATTGGAGAACTTGGTGACAACTGGCAAAATCGAAGGGAAGAGACCAAGAGGAAGACCTAGAAGCAAATACCTGGATGGCTTGGCCACGTGGCATGGTCGAGACAGGAACACAGAGCTGATCCACGACTCTGGTGATCGAGTGAAATGGCAGAACATGACCGCCCACGCTTACCGGCATGGCACATGATGGATATATATATATATATATATATATATATATATATATATATATATATATATATATATATATATATATATAAAATCTTCATTCCATTGTGAATTGTCTACTTTTATACATTAATGCACAAATGGATGAAATGATAGATTATTTCTCTTGAATTCACTGCCAGTTGTATTGCAGCTGTTTATTATGCTATTATTTAATAAATTAAGCTGAGTTTATGTCAGTTATTCTGCTTTGTCTTTCGTTTTCTTGAGTTGAATTGTGTCAAGAACCGACATCACATCACTCAAGACATTCCCATACACACTCCATATCCATCATCATTTGACATTTCCTTTCCGGAGATGGACATGGCTGAAAGTATTAAAGCTCCCATGCGTAAACTTCGGTGCAATGATGGCGGGCAGTGGGTTCCTTCCACCTGCCGGTCAGTTGGACTAAAACGTTGACTTCTCATCCTTGAATTGGGGATGTAAATTACAAGTCCCTCAGAAGTCGGAGTGTGTTCTCCTGATGGCGAGGGACACTGGTCATGGGGAAAGCTAACCCACATACAAAACCAGTCCAGTGCACTCACTAGTAGTCACAACTACCAGTTGTAGTTGCAAGGGTGTGAACTACCTAGATATGTTGTAATTTGGGCAGTCTTGGAGTATGTGATCTGCTGACTGCGACGCTAATCCACATGTGCACATGGCTGATTTACCAAATCTTGAACTTTGTGTATATGTGATTGCGTAATCTAATTGTGTCCTGTTCTGAGGCGCAGAATAATGACTTTCTCTGATATGTTAATCTCTGATATGTTAATTAATAATTGAGCAAACTATATGGTCCTTACATTTGTTCCGTGCGGATTTGTAAAAAGAACCTATAGGCCAAACATTCACTTTAATATTAAATATTCTGCCCTGATTAGACCTTCCACATTATACTGTTCAGTTCAAAGACATGTGTGATTGGTTCACCCAGCTGAGAAACAAATGATAGAATAACAGATTCTGTACCAGACAAAAAGTAGGTTTGGACCAACCACAAAACAACCCCCCCCCCCCCCCCCCAAAAAAAAAAAAACAGATGGCGGGAAATGGGAAGTAGGGGTGTGTCACAGTTATGACTTACAAGTTGATGATATGGTAGCAGAAATGTTGTATTATAACGCAATGAAATATTTCAGCGATATATAAGCCCATGCCAGATACAGGGAGTCGCTTAAGAAAATTAATAATTCCATGGCACTTGATATGATGAGCAGGACGAGTGTAATTAATGTGGCAGATGATAGAGAGTATAGGAGATCTTTACTGCAGATCAGGTACGAGGAGAAGAAGATGATAGAAAGTATAGGAGATCTTTGCTGCAGATCAGGTACCAGGAGAAGAAGACGATGAAGAGTATAGGAGATCTTTACTGCAGATCAGGTATCAGGAGAATAAGATGACAGAGAGTATAGGAGATCTTTGCTGCAGATCAGGTACCAGGAGAAGAAGATGATAGGGAGTGTAAGAGATCTTTGCTGCAGATCAGGTACCAGGAGAAGAAGATGATAGGGAGTGTAAGAGATCTTTGCTGCAGATCAGGTACCAGGAGAAGAAGACGATGAAGAGTATAGGAGATCTTTGCTGCAGATCAGGTAACAGGCGAAGACGACGATGGAGAGTATAGGAGATCTTTGCTGCAGATCAGGTATCAGGAGAATAAGATGACAGAGAGTATAGGAGATCTTTGCTGCAGATCAGGTACCAGGAGAAGAAGATGATAGGGAGTGTAAGAGATCTTTGCTGCAGATCAGGTACCAGGAGAAGAAGATGATAGGGAGTGTAAGAGATCTTTGCTGCAGATCAGGTAACAGGCGAAGACGACGATGGAGAGTATAGGAGATCTTTGCTGCAGATCAGGTACCAGGAGAAGAAGATGATAGGGAGTGTAAGAGATCTTTGCTGCAGATCAGGTACCAGGAGAAGAAGATGATAGGGAGTGTAAGAGATCTTTGCTGCAGATCAGGTACCAGGAGAAGAAGATGATAGGGAGTGTAAGAGATCTTTGCTGCAGATCAGGTACCAGGAGAAGAAGACGATGAAGAGTATAGGAGATCTTTGCTGCAGATCAGGTAACAGGCGAAGACGACGATGGAGAGTATAGGAGATCTTTGCTGCAGATCAGGTACCAGGAGAAGAAGATGATAGAGAGTATAGGAGATCTTTGCTGCAGATCAGGTACCAGGGGAAGAAGATGATAGAGAGTATAGGAGATCTTTGCTGCAGATCAGGTACCAGGAGAAGAAGATGATGAAGAGGAAGAAGTAGAGCTGGAGGAGATGGTAGAAGAAGAGGAAGAAGAAGATGAAAGAGGGAAGAAGATGGAGAATACGAAGACAAGGGTGAGGAGAAAGAAGAAGAGGAAGAAGCTGATCATGATGTTGATGAAGAAGAAGAAGAGTTTTGTTCACTGAGTTAAGTCAAGAGCCGACATCACAGTAATCCAGACACTCCCATGTGTTCTCCGCCCTCCTCTTCAACAGCCAGCGAAGAGTCACAATACTAATGGTACCAGTTGCAGTCCTATTACGTGTCCTTCTGACCTTTACTCGGAGTACTGAGTGTCCTCTAGATCACATGGTCTCTCCATTCTCTTCACGAGGTGATGATTCGTCTCCTGTACTGCGAATGTAGTTCCACATTAGTCACACGACCCCAAAGGGCCCTGATCACACGTGCCTTATCTTGCACCAGTACCCCACCATACAGTGCAGACTCAGCCATAGTGTCCGCATGCTCGTTTCTCAACACATCAGCATGTCCTGGAATATAAGACAGAACTGATGCTCCCTATCTTTGATTGTTGACTTGAAACACGCCCCTCTGCACGAGGTATGTCCGTCTTCAGCATTCCCAATATGCTCTTTGGTCCATTACAATCACGACATGTGTGTTTTGTTTGTCCTCCATCCAGTGGACTGCCACAGTGACTGCCTCCACCTCCATTCTGAGACTAAATTTTGTAACTGTGGAAAAGGTATAACGACAGCTAATCATTTGTTGCATGAGTGTTCAACATATATAGAACAGAGACACCGATTTTATCCTACACCAGCGCGATTTTAGTACACACTCTATGGGGGTATCAACAAGCTTAAATTGACTGCTACTTTCTGTGCATCTGAATGTGAACGAAGAACAAGATTAAATGTCTGGTATCATATGCCAAGCTCTCCTGCACTAAGCACAGCCCACTAAGAAAAAGAAGAAGACTAGATGCTGTGGTATCGTATTTCAGGCTCTCCTGTACTAAACATTGATCCTTAATCAGAAGAAGAACAAGAAGAAGACGTTAACGATTAATAAAAATCGACACTCTAGGTCTAACCCATAGATGTTCCGTCGCTCTCAGCCAATGTCGCAAAATGAAGATGATGACAGTTACCAAGAGAAGAGCTGTCAACAGTTTGGCACCATAATCTCATAAGCTGTCACAACAAACCACCTTTCTGCCATCTCTCCCTCTTCTCTCTTTCAACCTTCATCCCACATTGCTATTAATCAATCAATCATTCAGACGCAGTCTCCAGAATGAATATTGGATTTAAAACATAGTATGTCTCCCTTCTTAATTCTACATGCTGTCAGGTTGTTGTTGTTCGTCCATCTTTTGGTGCTATCTTCCCACATATCGTTGTCTACGTTTTGCTCGCTGGCCTTCAACTTTACCCTCCAGTTGGGTTTTTATAAGAGTGCTGTCTTGTAACGTGGTCGAAATATTTAAATTGTCTCTTTTTTATTTCTTTCATCGGCTCTCTTTTCATTCCCAGTTTTTCTAGAACCTCTGTATTTTATTGTTTTTGTTTCCATGAAATACGACATATGCTTCTGAATAACCACATCTCCAGGGCCTCTATTGGACTTTCTAATGGCTTGTTCAATGTCCAGGCTTCCGCGCTTACAGTAGTGTTGAATATACATAACATTTGACAATTCTCATTTTTGAATGCTTTGTTAATTTATGTAGATTCTAACACTGATTTCACGTTGTTGAAAACATGTTTGGCCATTCCTATTCTCTTTTTGATTTCTTCTTCACTTCTGCCATTACAATTGCTATATCCACACTTACGTAAAAACTCAATTATTTATTTCATTGATTCTTTTCAATCAACATTAGAGTGTACTTCAAATCTTGTTACGTCTTCACCTTCACAAAGGTGTCACAAAGGTGCTATGGTTGTTGTAACCGTAATTTTCTAAAGTTGCTTCACGCTGTGTGTTGTACATTTCCACGGCTGTCTTCTTCTTCTGATAGTCCTTGCCATGTGATGTTGGTGATTTTTTTGTTTTGCTCGCTCGCTTTGAACTCAAGCGTAGTCCATACACACTATTTATGGTAGTGATGGACTGAATTTTGCGTGTGGATTAGCTTTCCTTATTAACAGTGTTCCTCGCCATCGGGAAAACCCACTCCGACTTCAGAGGTACTTGTAATTTACGTCCCCAAGTCAAGGACGACAGGTCAACATTGTAGTCCAGCTGTCCAGTGTAGAGGTTCAACCGCTTACCTCGGCATCAGCACAACGAATGTCTAAGAACACGCGCTCTTACCCATTCGGCCATGCAGACCTGCTGGCGTTGGTGATCATGACTGCCCACAGCCTTCTGTCTCGTGTACTTTCAATCTACTTATATTCCATGTCGTGTGTCTTTGAAGACCATGTCTGTCCATAGCCTTCTGTCTTGTGTATTGTCAATCTTTTTATAGTCCATGCCGTGTGGCGTTGGAGACCATGTCTGTCCACAGCCTTCTGTTTCCTGTACTAACACTCGTCTTATAGTCCATCCGTGTGGCATTGGTGATCATGTCTGTCCACAGCCTTCAGTCTCCTGTACTGCGAATCATTTTTTATACTGATGCCATGCCAAACCATGATGTCAGACTGTCCAACATCGTGTCTCTTGGTCTCCCCCTGCCTCTCCCTTCTCACCCCCTAGCCTTCCGGCTGTGACGACATATTCCAGCTTTACCTTTTCATGACGTGCCCAATGAATGTAGACCTAATGTTTCCCAACCTTTTTTGTGCCATGCCCCACTTAAGCCTTTCTAAAATTCATATTGCCCCCCTCCCCAGCCCCACGCCCCCTCCCCCCTCAATATATACATTATTTTTAATATTCAAAAATTGAAATGTTCACTAAAGAAACTTGAATGATAGGTTTTAGGAAGAAATCACTAGGTAATTATTGAGCAAACACAGTAAGTAAATTTTCAAAACATATAATGGAGAACTGAAATTCAAGTACAAAATAATTTTAATGAAAGATTTTTCTATATTATTTTAATTATTAGTAATTATTTATTATTTAAATTTAGTGAGATCCTTGCGCTTGATGCTTGCTGCAAAGAGATCTTATGTCAGATTCCAATTTAGTTAACTTCAGTCTCAAGTCTCCCCGTTTTGTTATATTCAGCCGATTTCTTCCATTTTCGAATTGCCCCCCTTAACAGTCGAATTGCCCCCTTGTGGGGCGTGGGCCCCACGTTGGGAAACACTGATGTAGACTGTCTCCTTGTGATAAGAGTACCCAGTTCTCTTTGTGAGTGAACTTCTGTCAACATATCTTCATTGCCTCTTCTGCGGTATTCTCATCACTCTACTAAATACTAAATAAATACATAAATAAATATAAACAACTCCTATGCTTCCATATAATTCCTCTTGTGGCCATGATACGCATCCGTACATCAGGATTGATCTCAGTGTGGATCTTAAGAAATCTTGTCCTCACATTGATTTACAAAGATAAATTGCAGAAAATATGCTTCCACATATGTATACAGTTAAGCCTGCTGCTTGTATATGTTTTATTACAACATTTACTATTTGTGTACACAAAACTATTTGTTTCATGTATCCTGGTCATTAGTCATTAGTCGCGGTTCCAACTTCACAGCAACGGGTCGTCCCCATTATGCTCCGATCCTGCGCCAGTGAATATCACACAGAATGCGCCTCACTGCCCCATGTGAAAAGTGAAACAGACAGGAGTCTCGGAAAGCCAACAGCCCGCACAGGTACTCTGTGCATAATACCGCCGCCAGAATGCCAATAAAAAAGTCCTCCACGAAAAATACTGTTTATCGTCAATGGAAGCGGCAGTCACTAGAAAACCAGCAGCCACACATTACTGTATAATGCAAACCAGTCAGTTTTGCGACAAAGCTGGCCGTCATTATTCCGGACATACAGTTCACTCTACGAACAGCCGCATACAGATGTAAAAGCATTTAGTGTGAAATGTAGCCTGGTTATAATATTTAATTAACCGCTTCATTTCCGTTAGTATGTTTCGTGCAGAGTGGCTTGCGTCAATTAAAAAATCGAAGAAAGGGAACATCTGTTGGATCTTTTCTTCAGGTCATACTATGCAAGGTCGTAATCACAATGAATCAGGAGTGTAGGAATTGACCAGCAGGCAGCGCTGAATGGTAGGAGTAGCAATTGACACACGGCCATTGTAATCATCTACACGGATGGCTCTGTGCTAAAGGACAAAGAAGAGCCAGGAGGTTCATAGCCATGGTTGAATGACAGTGTTTAGTGTAGGAGAGCATGGCTTATGATACCACAACATCTTGTCTGAGAATGGAAGTGGAGGCAGTCACTGGGGCGTCCCGCTGGTTGGAGGGTAAACTGTTCTTCTTTCCACGATGTTCACCACCCTCTCACAATTCCGCTACCTCCAACATTTAATTACTCATTGAGAGAAGAAAACAGGAAAGAAGACTCAGAAGAGAACAGAAGGAACAGAATACACATACATTTTCATTATGCGGAATGTTGCTTTTATGGTGATATTTTTGTTTTCCATAATAATGCCCTCAGGTTTCACATATACCTAGAAAATCACAGCCCTGTCTGTCACATATACGTAACGTGTTAATATTCAGTCTTCTCATTTTTTTCTTAATATTATCAGAGTTTGGGATGGGTGTTGTTAATTTTCTTTAAATTTTGTGTGGCCCTAGGAGACCAGTAAAAATTGTTTTCCCCCATAGAGGGGTCAATTCATGAATCATCATCATCAAGTGCCACGCCGACTGGCGTAGGCGTTCATGACTCCCCACACATCTTGGTTTATAGTTTTCTGGATCAACTCCACCGTTGATATTCCCCCATGCCACCATCGCAATCCATGCAATATCATTTCTCTTGGTCTGCCTCTCTTCCCCTCGATCTTTCCAGTTGTCACGATTTCTTTTTTTTTTAGAACTGCTCACGGTTCCAAGCGGGGCCAGATCCGCCCCATTGGTCCTCGCGTCCCTGTATGTCGGTTGTGTTATGTGATCATCCCGACCCATGGCAAGATCAAGCGCAGAGATATTACACTTTGATCATAGCCAAAATGCCGAGAAAGCAATACTACACACTAAGCCAAAAGACGGAAACGGGTGAGATCTCCAATGCCTCTTTACTCATCACGTTACCAAAAATATCGAAGTATTATATTAAAAATTAAAAATAAATGTTGAACTTTATAATTGATTATAAAATGTAAGTAAATTAAGATTCACCAAATTTTCTATAAGTAAGCTAAAAGTATTATTCTTGAGATTATAATATCTGACTTCAATATTAATTATTTTATTTGTAAGAGAATAGTAAGGAGATTTGTAAGTTAGTTAATAATATTATAGCTAGGTATATAATTTCTTTTTAAAAATTCTAGTAATCTCCCTTGCAAAAATATTAGATGGAATATGTCCCTTATACATAGAGTACAACATGAACGATTAATTACGTGCCTTCAAGATATACGGGTAGACGGAAAGGACATCAGACTTATTAGTAACTTGTACTGGGAACAAGTGATGTCTATTAGATGCGGAAATAACTATTCGTCGCCAATAGAGAGATCAAAAGAGGAGTACGGCAGGGATATGTACTGTCCCCAAGCCTCTTCACCCTATACACAGAAAGAATTTTTAAACAAGTTAAAATGCCTGGATTTAACATCAATGAAAGAATCATAAACAATCTTGGGACGCAGAGGTGTTTCCAAGGCACCAGGGCCGGGTTATATACTGGCCAAGACCTATTGACGCGTCCTCGTCGAGCGTCCTGGGCAACAGGTCCCTTCGGGGTCCTGGCTAAAGTCAGTAGGATCGCCGATTCCTCCGAAGTCGGAGAGTGTCTGCCTGTACGGCGAGGAACCACCAGTCTGCACACCAATAAGCCAGACATGGGACAACGGATACTCACGCAAACCTCAGGTCCTGTATGACATCACACTGATGTTGGACCAATTTAGCCAACCCATCAGCCTCCTTGTAAATCGAATCGTTAGTCCATCGGATAGTTAAGTTAGCAACTCTTCTCAGACATCTCACCTGGCAAGTGTTGATTTTGCGTAATTGTGATTTGGATGAGGAGCGGCTGGCCGAGTGACTTAATGCCGGGTTCTCCTTAGGAAAACCCAGTTCGAATCCTAGGTAAGGTGTGGATATTTTTCTGTCCGGGGCACAAAGAAAACTAACCTGTACAGTTCGCGGCAACTGCACTAACCATGCGGCCTTAATTCATCAGGCTCAAGACCTCCCTGTCCTACATCACAGGTACTACAGGCAGTGATTTGGACAATGTTCAAGTTTGACACTGGTAGCGGGACGCAGAGGTGTTTCCAAGGCACCAGGGCCGGGTTATATACTGGCCAAGATCTATTGACGCGTCCTCGTCGAGTGTCCTGGGCAACAGGTCCCTTCGGGGTCCTGGCTAAAGTCAGTAGGATCGCCGATTCCTCCGAAGTCGGAGAGTATCTGCCTGTACGGCGAGGAACTACCAGTCTGCACACCAATAAGCCAGACATGGGACAACGGATACTCACGCAAAACTCAGGTCCTGTATGACATCACACTGATGTTGGACAACAGGATGCCTTCATCCGACATACAGGACTTCGCGTTGGAGCTCAAGCCAGCGAACACAAGCAAGCAAGCAAGCAGACACTGGTAGCATGGAGTTGGTGTGAATATGTTATTTATTATCTGTCATTTTGCAGACAGGTATATTTGGATGTTTCAGTAAGGGTGATAGTTGATAATTAAGAGCACTTGCTTTTTGACATCTTATTTCGATTTATCTGTCTATTCTGCCATTTTCTGGTCTCACACTTCCTAGATATTAAAATTATGTAACGTGTTTCAGAGACTTACTTTTTAATCTGTACATTTAGTGCACATGAAGATCTGTTAACCTGCATTACTTCAGTTTAGGCTGTATTTATATTCATATTGTATCTGCTGCATTTTTAACCAGCTTATTAATATTATTTCGGACTCTGCACTCGTCTATGTAAAAAAGCACTGATCGTCTGCAATTCAAAGCTCATTTATTGCGGGTGGATCTATTGTTTCGTGTAACCTACAAACACAATATTCTGCTGATCACTGTATTCGAAGGTTTTTCACATATGTATCTTAGTGTCAATAGTGCATCAATGCATCTTTTACCTATCCTGGAAAAAAAAAGTGTACTTTGCTTAACTATGGTTCAACTATGGGTCTAGCTCTTTGTTCCTACAGTTGTGCGTACATTTTCCCTATGTGGCTCAGGAGTGATATACCACTGCATGTTTCGCACTCTTTCATATTGCCTTTCTTTGTCCATATTGGTACTATTATTGCCTGTCGCCAATCATCTATGACGTTTCTTTCTTCCCATGCTATATTAAAAAATCTTGTCGGCCATTTAACTCCCATTTTCCCATTATCCTGAATAACTTCAGTTTTGTTTTCCCTTTCATCTGAACCGGTGTTTTATGTGTATGTGAACCGGTGTTTTATGTGTATGTGAACCGGTGTTTTATGTGTATGTGAACCGGTGTTTTATGTGTATGTCTTTTCTGTATAACTGATTTTACTTCTGCAAGTGTCAGACTTGGTTCTGGTTGTTCACAGCTTTCAGACAAATTTCAGTTGTCTATGTTATGTAGACATATTTCAGTTGTCTATGTTATGTAGACACATTTCAGTTGTCTATGTTATGTAGACACATTTCAGTTGTCTATGTTATGTAGACACATTTGAGTCGTCTATGTTATGTAGACACATTTCAGTTGTCTATGTTGTGTAGACATATTTCAGTTGTCTATGTTATGTAGACACATTTCAGTTGTCTATGTTATGCAGACACATTTCAGTTGTCTATGTTGTGTAGACATATTTCAGTTGTCTATGTTATGTAGACGCATTTCAGTTGTCTATGTTGTGTAGACATATTTCAGTTGTCTATGTTATGTAGACACATTTCAGTTGTCTATGTTATGTAGACACATTTCAGTTGTCTATGTTATGTAGACACATTTCAGTTGTCTATGTTATGTAGACACATTTCAGTTGTCTATGGTATGTAGACACATTTCAGTTGTCTATGTTATGTAGACATATTTCGGTTGTCTATGTTATGTAGACACATTTTAGCTGTCTATTTTCTGTGTGGAGCAAGGTTGTTCTTGGTCGGCTCTGTGTCGAAGGGATTACGAATGCAAAACAGTTGCATTCGATTATGAAGCAGATGGCATTGTGTTGGTTTCCATACAATGTTATGAGTGCCAGTCGTTCATAAATCAATGGCAAATTACCCAGGAATCATAAACAGCCAAAAGATGCTGGAGCTGACTGCTAGGTCATGTAAAGAATATGCTACTAACTTTGTTATTGAAGTACTTCCTGAAAGTATTATGTCCACCTAGCTTATCTTTACTGTGGATTAAATAAAGGTATATACCTCTTTATATGCCTGGGAAGAGAGGAAGAGAAAGGCCAAAGAGAAGATGGGTGCAGGATGTGACGGATGATCTCTAGATGGGTTTATCGGAAGCGGGACATCTTGCTTATGATCGAGAGGTTTTCCGGAAGGTTGCCATTGGAGCGAGGTTCTGCAAAAGACATGCTACAGAATGAATGAATGAATGAATGAATGAATGAATGAATGAATGAATGAATGAATGAATATACCTATTAATAATGAGATACATAAAAAAACAGCCGGAAATACTAATTGGAGGTTATAATATAAATAATATACCCTATGCAGATGACATGGTATTGGTGGCGAATAATGTACAAGATCTACAACAATTGTTGGACATTGTAGTAATGGAGAGTGCAAAGATAGTACTCTCCTTGAATATCAAGAAAATAGTAACAATGGTTATATCAAAGAAAATGTGACACCAAAATGTGAAATGGAAATAGAAGGGGAAATTCTTAACCAAGTGGAAATAGAAGGGGAAATTCTTAACCAAGTGGAAATAGAAGGGGAAATTCTTAACCAAGTGGAAATAGAAGGGGAAATTCTTAACCAAGTGGAAATAGAAGGGGAAATTCTTAACCAAGTGGAAATAGAAGGGGATATTCTTAACCAAGTGGAAATAGAAGGGGAAATTCTTAACCAAGTGGAAATAGAAGGGGAAATTCTTAACCAAGTGGAAATAGAAGGGGAAATTCTTAACCAAGTGGAAATAGAAGGGGAAATTCTTAACCAAGTGGAAATAGAAGGGGAAATTCTTAACCAAGTGGAAATAGAAGGGGAAATTCTTAACCAAGTGGATATTTTTAAATACATTACATTTTTCATTGGCAGCTTGCCGTCTTGACAGACGATAGATTTTGCTTCAAACAAGTTTAATAACTACAACCCATGGCGGTGGCCAATGTGACTGTTAAGGCCAATCCGCGCTGTAAATGTTCGTCCACAGTGGATGCATGTGAACACATGGTCATTTTCACCATCATGCACCATCTTGCGTCTTACACGCTCGGTATGTGACTTAATCTGCAATAATTTTCTCCTTTGTCTTTATTTCTGATATTTGCCCTCCATACAACACGTTCAGCGGCGACTTGCTCCCAATGTGCATTATCAATCATGTCCCGCTTACACATATCTTTGTATCATAGTAGAGGTCGACCCTGATATCTCCTATCCACCTGTAATTCACCAAAAAAAAGATGTCCTTTGGTATTCTACCATCATCCATCCTCCTAAGATGTCCTATCTATCTAAGTCTACGGAGACTGAGCATGGAATATACCGTTACACAACCTGATCTTTCCAATACTTCAGTATTTGTGATTTAGTCTTGCCACTTAATACCAAGTATTCTTTGCAGGCACCGCATATGATAGCTGTTTAAACGTAAGTTGTCCAGGTTTCACTGCCATAAAGAAGAGTACTAAGGACACAGGCTTGATAGACAAGGACTTTTGTTTTGGCAGTAAATTTCCTGTTCTCATAGAGCCTGTTCTTTTGTATGGATGTGAAACTTGGGCAATGTGCAATCAAGCTGTAAAACATCTGATGGCTGCAGAAATGTGGCTTCTGAGGAAAATGCAAAGAATACAATGGACAGACAGAAATACCAATGACCAAGTACTACAGGAGACAAATGAAACTCGTAAATTGATTAGAGAAATTAGACGTAGACAGCCAATATTGTTTTGACATGTTATGAGAAGAAATGGATTGGAGAATTTAGTGACAACTGGCAAGATCGAAGGGAACAGACCAATGGGAAGTCCTAGAGGAAAATACCTGGATGGCTTGGCCACATGGCATGAACGAGACAGAAACACTGAGCTGATCCACGACTCTGGTGATCGAGTGAAATGGCGAGTCATGACCGCCCACGCTTTCCGGCATGGCACATAATTGATTGATTGACTGATTGATTCCTGTTCTCCCAGACTCATCCTAAATATGTAAAATGATCTACTCTATCTAGTTCGGCGTCGTCAATAAAGATTGATGGTGCACCTTGTGACATAATCTGTGTCTTCTTTTTGTTTATTGTTAAACCAAATTCAGAACAAGTATTGGAGAATGCAGATAGTAGACGTTGTAATTCTTCCTCAGAGTGGGTCGTAATTGCAGCATCATCTGCAAAAAAGCAACTCTCTGATCAGTATTATACCCTTCATGCCTGTGTGGAATGATTCCACAATGGACAGAAGAGTTGGTGGGTAGCCAATCTTCTTTAGTGCCTTGAACATACCCTCACGACTGACCAAATCAAATGCCTTTGTGAGGTCGATGAAGGCAATAAACAGTGGCTGATTCTGTTCACGGCATTTTTCTTGCATTTGTCGCAAAGAGAATATCATATCAATGGTAGACCGGTTCTGTCGAAAGCCACACTGTGATTCGGGGTAGACTTGATCTCCCAGGACTTGAAGTCTGCGCAGAACAATTCTGGCAAATACTTTCCCAACAATACACAGACGTGAGATACTCCTGTTCTTGTTACAGATTTTAAATACCTATGGGCATTTATAACATCAGACGGAAAGTGCATAACATATATCAAGAGCAGAATAGGGCAAGCAAAGGCTGCATTTCCGAAAATGAAAAGTATCTTATGCAATAAGACACTATCATTGCATGTAAGAAAGCTTGTGCTGAAGTGCTATACAGATCTTGTTTTGCTGTATGGCAGTGAATCTTGGAATGTAAATGGACAAATTAGAAAGACGTTGGAAGCAACAGAGATGAGGTTTCTGAGACGAATTTTACGAATTCCTTGGGCTGCTAGTGCTAGAGTAACTTACGACAACTGCCGGAAAGAAGCTAATGAAAATAGAACAATATATACAACAATAAGAAAGAGACAAGCAGCTTTTCTTTGGTCATGTGATGAGAAGAGATACATTGGAGAACATCGTAACTACTGGAAAGATCGAGGGGAAGAGAGGCAGAGGCCGACCAAGAGAAGTGATGCTATAATAGATGGATTGAGACAGTAGTATGGAGGAATATCAGTGGGAGAGTTGGTTCAGAACACCAAAGCCGAAGACAGAGATTTGTGGAGAGATATGAACGCCTACGCCAACGCAAGGCACTTGATGATGATATATCTCTTACGTTACTTATTGTATAATCGTTAAAATAAAAAGGTTTTTAAAAAAATAGAGATCCGCCCGAAGGGTGGAATTGAACCACTCCGACGTCAGTCGGCTACAGGTTTGAAGCCTGCACCCCAGACCACTGAGGCTCATCCGGGCATTATTTAATACAATTCAAATATTTATATACCAAAATTTTTAAAAACTTTTAAATAATAGATGTTAATATTTTAATGTATTTTAAATATTTGTAATATATTACAACATACTAATAAATATTTTCATTTGTTATAAATGGTTTTATTTTTAGTTAAATATTCTACATAGTTAGTAAATAATACTATTAATTGTATGAATCTGTTATTTTATAACATTAAATAAACTATATGTTTACACATAGCTTTATTAATTCCCTTGCTTATAACTTTAATACAAAACTAAACAGGGGAAGTAATTTGAAAGCTGAATATTGCATTCAACAATCGAAATGTTCTGAGGACATCCCAACGCATGCTCAGTCCTCCTTTTCAAACTCCACAGAGTTACCACTCTGTTGGGAGGTAATTTGAAATATTTCTTAAACGTATATATTGTATCTGATTGAATGAGTAGCTCCTGCTTGTTACCTCGCCCATTAAGGGCCGTCTCCCTGGCGCAGGCTTTAACGACGTTGTTCGTAATCCCGTATACTCTCGTTCGAAACGCAGCTACGAGAAATTCGGCAGCGGATCGCGTTGCGTTGGTTACTTACGGAGGTATGTGAGCCGGTCGTTCAGAAAGCAATGACAAACTACTAAGCGTAAAACTTGCCAAGACATCAACAGCAGCTGATAAATGCTGGTGTTGACTGCAACGTCATGTAAAGGATATGCGGAAGGGGGAGGGGGGAAGCAAACAATAGTAAATATGTAACCTACCTTGCATGACGTAAGAGGCGACTAAGCAGGGTCTACGTGAGATTTCTTCGACTACTTCGAATTCTAGTAAATTTTAGCTGCAAATTCTAACGAAACAAGCCCACAAAAGGCTTGGTGTAAGATAGTTGGGGAATTCTTTTTTCTTGATTTCTTTTTTTTTTTTTTTTGTTCGCATATCATTTTCAGGACATCGCTGTCAACATCAGTATCTTTCAGCTGATTGTTGATTTCTTCGCAAGATTACGCTCAGTAGTTTGCCATTGCATTCTGAGCGACCGGCTCACATACCCCGTAAGTTACCGACTCGGAGAGAACAGTTGGGGGTTTACACTCCATAAACTTTCAAATTTTTATTTTCTGTTCATTGTTCTCATTTTTAATCTTTTAATTCTTCTTATCCTGTGTTTATACCTTAATATAGTCACCGGGGGGGGGGGGGGGGGGGGGCGGTCCTTCTCAGTGATTATATGTTGTATTTTATGTATGTATTTATTTGCTAGTCGCCTAAACGTCCTGTGTTTCGTAAATCTATTCTATAAAGCTGCATTACTTTGTGTTATTTTATATTGTTTACATTGAGTGATGGACGGCAACATATGAAGAGCGTGTGAAATACCACTAATAAGAAGAACAACATCTTTGCATAATGATTGTAGATATTTTTAGTATGTTATATCAGTGATCTGTTTTGAGTTTTAAGCGATGGCACTTAATCTGTTAATACAGAGAGGAAACAAATATTTTAACAATACGCTCTTCTGTTATTTATGTCCCTTTAATCTGTACGATATCTCAACCTTGCCTTACTGCCTTTCTGTTGAGACTAGACGTTCTGTTGAGACTAGACTTTCTGTTGAGACTATACGTTCTGGCTTAAGAAATAATTCCACAGGTATTGATAGGCACTCATAGAAGAGAAAAGACGCAGAGATTACAAGACGATGCTCAGTTTTGATTTCGTAGAAAGTTGCATTCATTCATTCATTCATTCATTCATTCATTCATTCATCATTCATTCATTAGCATGGCCTTTGCAGAACCTCGCTCCCATAACAACCTTCAGGAAAACCTCTCGATCATAAGCAAGATGTCCCGTATCCGATACACCCATCTGGAGATCTTCAGCAACATCCTGCACCCATCTTCTCTTTAGTCTTCCTCTTCCTCTCTTCCCAGGTATATACCCCTCCATTATTGTTCTCGCCAAACGTTCGTGATGTTTCAAGTGACCAAAATATTTAAATTTTCTTTATTTTATCGTCTTTAATATCCAACCATCTTCAATATTCAGCTCTTGAAGTATGGATGCATTTGTTCTTTTCTTTATCCAAGATATTCTTAGAACTCGTGTATAACATTTATAATAAAAGGCATTTATGCGCTGTTCAGCTTGTTTAGTAAGTGTCCAGGTCTCACAAGCGTATGTTGCAATGGGAAAGATGCGTGCTTTTAAAGATCTAATTTTTGTAATTCTAGCTGTCCCTCTCCACAATTTATTCAGCTGTTTTAGTCTTTGAAGAGCACAGAAGAAACTTGCACGTGTAGAAATACAAGTATATGGCAATGAAATGGGCTACAGGGAAACAAAACTTAAAAACAAAAACACAAGGCGCGGCAAAATGCGTGTGAATATGAGTAGAGATGGCATTATAATTATATTAAAGAATTTAAAAATATGCAACAGAGGAATGGACTTCAGTGTGGGGTCAAAGCTTGAGGGAATACATGCTTATAAACTGTTCAGTGCCCGTGTTTAGTATTTCTCATCTTTTCGCAGGAGCTATGAATGCCTAACTGTTTGTATTTCCTACTGTAGCTCCAAAAAGAAAGTGTCAGGTGAACTTAAATTTCCATCATCATCATAACCGCCTTCCACTTTTGCTGCCAAGTATCGTGGGGAGGAATAATTGGCGCTGCAGCGCCCGATGGTTGGCACTGTGTCATTCCGTGTGATTGTACAATGTCTTTGATGACGTCAATCCACTTTCTTCTTGGGTGTACTCTTACTCTCGTATCAGATCTTTGATGTAGGGTCAGTGCTGGTAAGTTGATTGTGTTGTATTCTAACGAGATGACCGAACTATTTGATCTTCGATCTTTAATCTATGTGGCACAAGGTGTTGATCCCATTGTCTATCTGATGACATCCTTTCTTACTAAGTTTCGAATAGTTAAGTTAACAGCATTTCTCAAGATTATAATCTCGCAGGTGTGACTTGTAAAGAACATTTATTGAAAACAACAAGCTGCCATCAAATCTGATAATGAAGCAGGTCAATATCAGCCTATTAAAAGGGGTGTGAGACAGGGCTGTGTAATGTCTCCAGATCTGTTTTCCCTGTACAGTAAAAACTTTTTCAGAAATGCACAAGATATGAAAGGAATAATCATTGGAGGAAGAAACACCAATAACATTAGATATGCAGATGATACAGTATGCAGACAATGAGCAGGATCTGCAACATTTAGTAGATGTGGTTGTTGCACACAGTGAACAACTAGGGTTAGAATTACATTGTAAGAAGGCACAGATTATGGTCGTCGCTAGGAAGAACAAAATACCCCAGTGTAATATACAAGTAAATGGGAATATTCTTAGACAATTGAATCGGTACAATTATCTCAGAATAGTCATAAAATCTTATGGGAAATGCATTGAAGAGATTAGAACAAGAATCGCCATGTCGAAGGTAGCCTTTTGCAAGACGAAAAACATACTGACCAATAAAAAGATGTCAATTGCTACGAGAAAAAGAGTGTTGAGGTGCTACATAGCGTCTGTACTTTTGTATGGATGTGAAGCGTGGACAATGAGCAGCCAGGCTGAAAAACATCTGATGGCTGTAGAAATGTGGTGTCTGAGGAGAATGCAAAGAATACCATAGACAGACAGAAAAACCAACGACGAAGTCCTTCAAGAAGCAAATGAAAATCGTAAACTGATTAGAGAAATTAGACGTAGACAGTCAACATTTTTTTGACATGTTATGAGAAGAAATAAATTAGAGAACTTACTGACAATTGATAGCGGATAATGCAACAGATCTACAACAATTGTTAGACATTGTAGTAGCAGAGACTGCAAAGAAAGGATTCTTCTTGAATATCAATGTTTACAACATTCATTTGACAATGTGTTTTTTTTTCCTGTGTGAATGTATTATACACGATTGATGAACGAAAGATGGGTGATGGAAGGGCCGAATGTAAGACGGGTATGCCTGCCCAATTTGTTACCCTTTGAAAATAAAGTCCGTTCGTTCGTTCATTCGTTCGTTCGTTCGTTCGTTCGTTCAAGAAAACAGTAACAATGGTGATATCAAAGAAACAGGTGACACCCAAATGTTAAATAGAGATAGAAGGGAAAATTCTTCACCAAGTGGGTAGTTTTAAATATCTAGGGACATTTATAACATCAGATGGAAGATGCACAACAGAGATCAAGAGCAGAATAGAGCAAGCAAAGGCTGCATTTAATAAAATGAAGAATATATTATGCAATAAGTCACTATCATTGAATGTAAGGAAGAGAGTGCTGAAGAGCTATATAGAACCTGCTTTGCTGTATGGCTGTGAATCTTGGAATATAAATGAGCAAGTTAGGAAGTGTTTGGAAGCAACAGAGATGTGGTTCCTTAAAAGAATGTTGCGAATTCCTTGGACTGCCAAAGTAACTAACAACGAATGCCTTTAAGAGGCTAACGAAACTAGAACATTATATACAACAATAAGAAAGAGACAAACAGCTTTTTTTGGGTCATGTGATAGAAGAGAGGCGCTGAAGAACATCGTGACAACTGGAAAGATCGAGGTGAAGAGAGGCAGAGGCAGACCACGAGAAATGATGCTGGATGGATTGCGACGGTGGCATGGAGGAATATCAATAGCAGAGTTGATCCAGAACACCAAAGACCGAGATCTGTGGAGAGCCATGAACGTCTACGCCAGCTGGCAGGGCACTTGATGGCGATGATGACATATGTTATCTGTTTTTTCCCATAAGAAGTCAGAACTAGCTCCGGCTGTAGTTGGTCCGATCTGTGTACAAGTCGGAAGCAGGTCAAATAAAAGCACTACGGCTATTGATTTCCTTCCAGTTGTCAACAGACGTGAAACCGTCGTCCTTAACCCAGATAGTGGTGGCGCTAGTAGCTACGGTAACAGACGTGTCCGAACATGATGCGTGTGAAATTGTTGAAAGGTGAACAACTTTGAACGCGGCTGATTAACATCTTGTTCTCAAGTCACTTGTCACTTTAACTCATCGTTAGGTTGAGAGGGTACCGGATTCCATCCCTGCATAGGGCCGGGAGGTTCTGTAAGAACTGTTGATACCTATGTTATCACACGTCCCCCTGATATTTTCGGTAGTGAGATGGATAAGGGAGAGAAACGGGGCGGTCCAGTGCACAAGGTGTGCACGTTAAAAATCCCACAGCAGTTGGATATAGCAAATAGTGGGCAGTAAATTCGCGCCTCTGGCAAATTGTTGGTAAACGTTAAATTACCCATGCGTAGATAGAGCCTGCTGGTCTCCCTGGCCTAGGTGTTAACGTCTTTCTCCGTAATCCCGTATATTCTTGTGAGTAACGTAACCTGCGAGAGAATCGGTAGCGGTTCTCGCCGCGTTGGTAACTTAGGGGTATGTGAGCCGGTCGCTCAGAAAGCAATGGCAAACTACTGAGCGTAATCTTGCCTAGTACATCAACATCAGCTGAAAAATTCTGATGTTGACTGCAACGTCCTGTAAAGGAAATATGCAAAAAAAAAAAAAAAATAGAGCCTGTTACCCTGGAATGGATCTATTAAAGAGAAAGTAAATCGTATACAAATGCTAGCCGAAGTCGGCTATACTGACCTTTGAGGTGTTAACTTGGTGTCACGCACTACCTCGAAAGCGGAACGAAGATTATTGGCAACCTGCCATCTTAGTATACAATAGTTTGTTACACTCTGCTTCAAAAAGGCATAAAAACTACAACTCATAGCGAGGACAGAGGATGGAGTTATACGTCTACATACGAGGATAAGATAAGTAAGTCACAAATGGCTGTAGAAAAATAACTAAATATAATAACAGCTTGAAACCAATTTATTTTTATATATACATTGTCCCTTTATTTCTCAACTTAATTTCCACCAACATTGATGCACTTATCCAATCGTTTTATCAGTCCTCCCTAACCGGCTGCACAGAACTGCGTGCTCTGTTGTCTAAACCACGTTTTCACTTCACATTCAACTTCGGCGTCATTCGCAACATGTCTCCCGCCAAGGTGGGGTTTCAGTGTTTATGCTGACACATGTTTATCCCGTAAAGCGGTGCATAGCTGGGTAGAACAAGTTACGAGGGCGAGACAATAAGTAAGTCACACAGTTCCGTGGGATGGCAGGTAAATGAAAGCAAAGCGCGTAGTTCCATCAATCGGTTTGGGAGGACTGATAAAACTATTGGATAAGTGCATCAATGTTGGTAGAAATTATGTTGAGAAATAAAGGGACAATATATGTATAAACATAAACTGGTTCCAAGTTGTTATCATATTTAGTTATTTTTCTACAGCCATTTGTGACTTACTTATTAACTTACCCTAGGAGCACAAATCTTGGGCTGAATTGTAGAGACCATGTGTTGTCTATGCAGCATGATCCCTCTCTAGGCCTGCCTAGTTTACTCCAGAGGAAAGGTAACACCAATACGTCTGGAACAAGACAAGCTACAGAAGCTGCTGGATCAGCAAAGCAATCCTCTTAGTGTCGGCCTAGACCAGTTGCTGACTAAGGCTTAGGACCTGTTCTGCCCTGCCACGACATTTAGTTCTTAGGTTGCATTTCTTCGAACTAGGATAAGGCTTGTACTTTCCCAAGTGCGCCCCTCCACACGAAGACGTCACGAACACCTTAAACTGATTAGAAAAATTAGTCGTGGACAGCCATTATTGATTTTTTTGTGACAAATCATGATAAGAAATACACTGGAAAACTACGTGACGACCGGCAAACTTGATGGAAAAAGAACACGAGCAAGACAGAGAGGTTAATGCATGGTTGGTTTGGCCCATGACATAATCTTGATATAAAAGACCTTCTCATAGACTCTGATGATCATGTATTTCGTCTTTCCTTAGTTTGAAATGTGTCTATATCTCCAATGGTGTCCATTGTGTGATTTTCATTGTCTTTGTAGTTCACTCAGTGGTCCATAGAGTTTATCTTCCACTGTTGTTTCTCTAGGCCAGTAGGTTTGCTTAGATGTCGTATCATGGGCAGGCTTGATGTGTGTGATCTGTTGTCTGCGGCTCTAATTCACACGAACACATGGCCGATTCACCAATGTTGACTTTTGCGTATATGTAGTTGGGTTGCGTAATCTATTGTGTCCTGTTTTAGGCGCATAATAATGATTTGCTATGTTCTGTCCATAAAGTGGTAGTCGTCCTGTGCTGGTGTTGGTGGCTTTCTGAATGATTTGATCATTCTATTCTTTTGGTGGTATGAAACGGGCATATTAGGCTATTCTTCTTTTGCTTCTTCCTTAGCCAATTGATCAGCTCTCTCGTTTCCGAGTACTCCACAGTGGGATGGTATCATTCTTTTCTTTTGGTGGTATGAAACGGGCTTGGTAGAATCAGTGGGGAAAGAAGACCCTGTTGAGCTTCACTCTAGTCCGACTTTGTGAAGACACATAAAGGGTGTAGACTCTGATGATCATGTATTTCGTCTTTCCTTAGTTTGAAATGTGTCTATATCTCCAATGGTGTCCATTGTGTGATTTTCATTGTCTTTGTAGTTCACTCAGTGGTCCATAGAGTTTATCTTCCACTGTTGTTTCTCTAGGCCAGTAGGTTTGCTTAGATGTCGTATCATGGGCAGGCTTGATGTGTGTGATCTGTTGTCTGCGGCTCTAATTCACACGAACACATGGCCGATTCACCAATGTTGACTTTTGCGTATATGTAGTTGGGTTGCGTAATCTATTGTGTCCTGTTTTAGGCGCATAATAATGATTTGCTATGTTCTGTCCATAAAGTGGTAGTCGTCCTGTGCTGGTGTTGGTGGCTTTCTGAATGATTTGATCATTCTATTCTTTTGGTGGTATGAAACGGGCATATTAGGCTATTCTTCTTTTGCTTCTTCCTTAGCCAATTGATCAGCTCTCTCGTTCCGAGTACTCCACAGTGGGATGGTATCATTCTTTTCTTTGGTGGTATGAAACGGGCTTGGTAGAATCAGTGGGGAAAGAAGACCCTGTTGAGCTTCACTCTAGTCCGACTTTGTGAAGACACATAAAGGGTGTAGCATAGGTTGGAGCGCAAGCGCAATTCTTCTTCTTCTTCTTCTTCTTCTTCTTCTTCTTCTTCTGCGTTCATCCGGAGGTTTTTTTTCGCACGAGATTGCGTTGTGCCTGTTTACAGCAGAGCTGCGTTCTTGCGCTGTTAGGCCGACACATCCGACTTCTGCGGGCGCAAGCGCAATTGAAATACCACTACTTTTATCGTTTCTTTACTTATTCACTCAAGTGGAAGGATGGGAGATTTGCTCGCAACAGACGGGCAATATCTCCGGCGATATCTCCGGCGGGCTTTTTCCCGGTGGTTGCGGGATCCGCAAATGTCAGGCGGGGAGTCTGACGATAGTGCACGCTATACTCAGGTCCGGACACTTGTGATGACAGATGTACGCGCCCTACGGTTCAGGCGCGTACGAGGCCCTCGCCTGTGGGACGTGGCTGAATACCTCTATGTCGGGTCCCTTGGGTTCCAGGGTCTGGCCACCACTCGCCACCTGCTCGCGGAAGCGGAGGTTTGACGCTGAGCCGCCATCGTCTGCAGCCTACCTTGTGCCAGACGTACTGGTTACCCATTCCTCTGGAAAACACAAGGCGAGGCCGAGAGAAGGAACATGTCGTTTGGGCACCACATGTTTCTCTGAAACTCTGCCCAGGCATTGTGATGGAATTTTGGCCACATTCCAACTCACATACTTTGGTCTGTCAAGACTGCAAGGTGCCACTCATGAAACGGGCACATTAGGCTGTTCTTTTTTTTTTTTCTCCTTCCTTAGCTAATTGATCATCTCTCTCGTTTCCGGGTACTATGCGGTGGGATGGTATCCACTGTATGGTGAACTTATGCTGACTTCTGGTGACCTTACACTGACTGCTATGTTCAGAAAGTGGTGTCCTTAGTGCTGGCCATCTCCCATACAGGTGCACCTCCAGTACTGATTTTACCTCTGTCAATAGCATGACAGGCTGTGTACAATGGTTAGTATTTGGTAATTTCTCTGTTGCTTTCTTGATTGCCTCAATGTCAGCATAATATTTGTAGCAGTACTTTCCTGTTGGTACTCTGGCCGTGTCCCTAGTATTGTTTGAATATTCTATGTACACTCCCGCTCCTCCATTTCGAACAGCATTTTGTGCTGACCCATCTGTGTAGACTCGGATCCAAAGGTCCTGTGGGTATTCTTCATCATCGAAACTAAGAGTAGCTGTTCTGTGTCGTGCACTGTACTGTACTTCCTTGTCGAAAATGGTGATCATGTGAGGTTGTGAACCATGACCACCCACGCTTATCAATCTTCTTCCTTCCCGTTTTTCCATAACACATCCCCCTACCCCACCAACTCACTCCAAGCCGTTCTATCTTTTGCTTATTCTGCCGCTGGCTCAATGTTCTAAACCATATTATGCATCTGCCTTTCATTCTATACCCCGCACTGTATGGTGAACTTATGCTGACTTCTGGTGACCTTACACTGACTGCTATGTTCAGAAAGTGGTGTCCTTAGTGCTGGCCATCTCCCATACAGGTGCACCTCCAGTACTGATTTTACCTCTGTCAATAGCATGACAGGCTGTGTACAATGGTTAGTATTTGGTAATTTCTCTGTTGCTTTCTTGATTGCCTCAATGTCAGCATAATATTTGTAGCAGTACTTTCCTGTTGGTACTCTGGCCGTGTCCCTAGTATTGTTTGAATATTCTATGTACACTCCCGCTCCTCCATTTCGAACAGCATTTTGTGCTGACCCATCTGTGTAGACTCGGATCCAAAGGTCCTGTGGGTATTCTTCATCATCGAAACTAAGAGTAGCTGTTCTGTGTCGTGCACTGTACTGTACTTCCTTGTCGAAAATGGTGATCATGTGAGGTTGTGAACCATGACCACCCACGCTTATCAATCTTCTTCCTTCCCGTTTTTCCACCATTGAGCATAACACATCCCCCTACCCCACCAACTCACTCCAAGCCGTTCTATCTTTTGCTTATTCTGCCGCTGGCTCAATGTTCTAAACCATATTATGCATCTGCCTTTCATTCTATACCCCGCATGATTTGTTCATTCTATCCCCCGTGTGTTTTGTTCATTCTATTCCCCGTGTGTTTTGTTCATTCTATACCCCGCATGATTTGTTCATTCTATTCCCCGTGTGTTTTGTTCATTCTATTCCCCGTGTGTTTTGTTCATTCTATTCCCCGTGAGTTTTGTTCATTCTGCTACGTCCAGCAAAGGACATGCAATTAACTTTTTAACTATCTCGTTCAGAAGCCGCGTTGGTGTAGTAGCTAGACAGTAGCTAATAGACTTGTCGGCCCGGTGGCCAGGGTTCGAAAGCTCACCAATGAGGGTTTCTTAAATTAACCCGGTGACCCATTTCTCTGTCTCTCTCTCTCTCTCTCTCTCTCTGTCTCTCTGTCTCTCTCTCTCTCTCTCTCTCTCTCTCTCTCTCTCTCTCTCTCTCTCTCTCTCTCTCTCTCTCTCTCTCTCTTTCTTTGCATATCCTTTTTCAGGACATTGCTGTCAACACCATCAATTTACTGCTGTTGTTATTGTCTTGGCAAGTTTACGTTGAGTAGTTTGTCGTTGCTTTCTGAACGACCGGCTTCCATACCAATACGTTAAAACTCTGCGTAACGCGGTCTGCTGTCAAATCGCGCGCAACTGTGTTTCTACCCAGCCTAAAATAGGCATTAGAAAATGGCTTAGGAAATAAAAGCGGTCGGGGCGATACTAATAACATCACCCATTGAATGACATCAGGCGAACCCACTCCGGCTTCAGAGGTAGCTTCTCTTGGTTGATTTGCGTTTGTGAATACAACTGCGTGTGTTGCCTTCTAATCCCCGGTTTGTTTAACAGCGTTGCCAGGAACAGCATCATAACAACAGAGATGAGGTGTATTAGAAGAGCTTCTGGAGTGACCGTCAGAGATAGAATTAGGAATGGGGAAATTTGAAAAGACTGGGTGTGAAACCAGACATGCACTTGGTTAGAGAACAAATTAAATGGCTTGGCCATCTCACACGAATGCTATGGGCAAAAAAACAATGGTTGCATATCCTTTATAGGACATCGCTGTCAACATCAGCATCTTTCAGCTGATTGTTGATTTCTCGGCAAGATTACGCTCAGTAGTTTGCCATTGCTTTCTGAGCTGCCGGCTCACATACCCCGTAAGTTACCGACGCGATTCGAACCACTGCTGATTCTCACCGTCGTCACGTTACTTACGAGAGTATACGAGATTACGGAGAAAAGTCGCTAACCTCTAGGCCAGGAGGCCGGCAATGCTATGGGAGGTCACCACAAATAGCCACGTTGAAGAAATATAATCACCTCTGAAGTCAGATTTGGGTCGTCTGATGGCGAGGGGCACTAGTAATAGGGAAAGCTAATCCACACGCAAACATCAGCCCAGTGGACTAGACGTAGTCATGTGTATGGGCTACGTACACTTAGTTCAAAGCGAGCAAGCGCCAAGAAAAATTATAAAAACAGAGCAAGGGGATACCAAGTAAAATATAACGCAATGCTATGGAGACCAACCCTAGAGAGATGAATACCAACCTACACAGCCCATTGGAAAGAGCGCAGCAAATATCCCCCCCCCCCCCCCCCATCCCTAAAATTGACTGAGGTAACTACTGGACAAGCAGGAGAAGAAGAAGATGATGATGATGATGAAGTCAGGCTAATTATTCTGTATGATTATTCTCACGATGGTACTTGTGTATTTACAGAACCTACTGCATGTTTTGTGACAAAGGTAAAACGTCGTTTAATTGAAAGACAAAGACGTATCAGTCTCTTAAACTGCCAGCTACTGTGTGTGTCATATAATTGCAACATACGCGACGCTTGCGTTTAAGCGAATCTGCGATGTTTTATCGTGTATCGGCGCTGAAGTGGGGGAGACCCAGTTGGTACTGGTGAGAAAACAGCAACCAATATGGTTGTGCTGGTGCGGTGTGCTATTTGTGGCTATGTAGGAAGGAGAGAGAGAGAGATAGAGAGAGAGAGAAAGCCAACGAAAGAGAGGTCGGAGAGAGACAGAGAGAATCAATATGTAGACACAGAGTTTGAGGTGTGTGCGGAAAGAGAGTGGGCTGTGTGGGGTTGTATGTGTTCGTGTGTGTGCGAAGGGGAAGAGTTCGTGTGTGTGCGAAGGGGAAGAGTTATCTCGGGAAGAAGTGTGTTGTTGTACCGGGAACAGGACGCCAGAAGCAGACGTGAAAAGGACTACTGAAAAAAGTGGGAGGTGGAGGGGGGAGCTCGGTGGAAAGATAGACCAATCAATAAAAGTATCATGGGATATCTGGCATAATATATCTGTGTACGTGTTTTCAGGCGATCGAGCAAGGGTTCTGTACACGATGTCTGAAAATGCTAAAGAGAGACTACCACCCAAGTAAACACACGGAGAGAACTGGGAAAGACACATATATGTCGAAAACTGGACAGAAACTTAGTAAAACGTGTTTACGTGTTTAATCACAATTGTTTGAAAAATAACATTAATAAATGTTATCTTCTGTTGTTGTTGTTTTTTTCATTTCATTTGATTCAGGGCGGCAGATGACATGTTTTCGTGTGTATAGTGCAGAAGACATAACAAACTTATGTAGAAGCTTATACAACAACATTGAATGCAAGGTATGAACAAATCGAGGATACTCAGAACCCTTCACGATCAGATCCGGAGTACGACAAGGTTGTGTTCTGTCTCAACCCCCCCCCCCCCCTTTCTTGTTCATGACATATATGACATATATAGACAGCATATGTAAAGAAACCAGCCAAACTGAGACCGTAACAACACCACACGAAGAATAGCACACAGAAGAAGAACCAACGGCAAATCACACCATTAAAGAACTCCTATTTGCGGACAATCAAGCATTAATAGCAAAATTAGAATCAAAATTCCAAGACCACACTCATAGTCTGAAGTGTGTGTGGAAAATAACATGAAATAAGCAGTAGTAAAATAGATGCAATGACTATAACCAAAGAAGAAAGAACAACACAGATTCATCTAGAAGAATACCTCCTGAATGAAGTATAGAGCTTCAAGTACTTAGGATGTATAATATCATCAAATGGCAAATCAGTAGACGAGTTCGAAAATAGATGCAATAAAACAAACCAACTCATTTGACAAATGACATCAATACTAAAGAACAAACATGTATCAATAATTACCAAGAAAGCACTCTATAACATAATCTTCCTACCAACTCAATGCTACCAATGTCAAACCTGGACAATGACAAATAGATAAGAAAAATCACAACAACAGAAATGAGATTCCTGAGAAGAATACTCAATGTATCAAGAAGAGATAAGATCAGAAATGAAGAAATCATAACTAAAGTGAGAGGTTATAGCAGCGCTAGATTTCGCCAGAAAACAGCATGTTAAATGGTTTGGCCATATAATTAGATTACCAACTAACATTATACCACAACATGCAATGATGTACAGATCAATTGAAAGCAGAAGAATATGCCGGCCACGTAAACGATGGACATAGGGAATTACAGAGTCCATGGGAATCTCGATACATGAAGCCCATAAACGGGCACTCTTCCGCTGTTTATACTCTTCAATTCGATACCGCAACGTGTAAGAGGAACAAGATGAGAGGAAATGAGATTAGATGAGATGAGATGAGTGCAGAAAAGTAGATAACTCATCATTGCCTGGAGAGAATGGTGCGGCAGGGAGAGACTAGCGGATCTGGCCGACACTCAGTACTCCGAGGAAAAGGCCAGAAGGACACATTATCAGATTGTAACTGGTAAGATTAGCATAGGGACTCTTCGCTGGTTGTTGAAGATCAGGACGGAGCACAGCACATATGGGAATGTCTCGAGTGTTGTCATGTCTGTTCTTAACTCATCACTATTTTTGTCAGGTTGGATGCCATGGGGTAGATAGAGTACAGCCCCTGATGACATTTAACAAGCACCACATTACACTGTATAAGAAGGCGGAAAATGGCATTCTTTGATCGTGTGGTGAGAATAAAAGCATTGGAGAACATCGTACAACTGGAAAGATAAGTGGGAAAAGAGACAGAAGCAGACCATGAGAAATGATGTTGGATGGACTGAGTCGGTGGCATGGAGAAATATCAGCAGAGTTGATTCATAACCCAAGGACCGAGATCTGCGGAGGGACGTGAACGCCTCCGCCATTAGACAGGGCACACGATGATGATGATGATGATGATGATGATGATGATGATGATGATGATGATGATGATGATGATGATGATGATGATGATGATGATGATGATGATGATGATGATGACATTACACAAGCCTGCTAGGGCGACGGGACACAGGCCGATTTTGAGCTGACAGGAGATGCTGAGTTGTGAGAAACAGCTGCTTTACATGATCAGACCATTGAAGCACTAGTCACCGGGATGGTCTATCTAATAAATGATCTACCGAATATTCACCAAAATAGTATTATTATTAAGTTATCCTAGTGCGAGGAAATGCAGCCTAAAAACTAAATGTCATGGCAGGGTAGACCAGGCCCTAAGCCTTGGTCAGCAACTGGTCTAGGGTGGAAACTCCGACAGGCGGACAGTTAGAGTTTCTGCCGCTTGTGCTTGTATTGTTCCAGGCAGGCCGAGAGAGCGATCATGCTGCATTGGCAACACAAGGTATCTAAATTCAGCCCAGGCTTTCTGTTATGAGCCGTATAACTCTATTTTACAAATTATCGCCTGACAAGACTGTAAGGTGCCACTCATTCACCAAACCAATGGGACGCAGAGGTGTTTCCAAGGCACCAGGGCCGGCTTATATACTGGCCAAGACCTATTGACGCGTCCTCGTCGAGCATCCTGGGCAACAGGTCCCTTCGGGGTCCTAGCTAAAGTCAGTGGGATCGCCGATTCCTCGGAAGTCGGAGAGTGTCTGCCTGTACGGCGAGGAACTACCAGTCTGCACACCAATAAGCCAGACATGGGACAACGGATACTCACGCAAACCTCAGGTCCTGTATGACATCACACTTATGTTGGACAACAGGATGCCTTCATCTGACATACAGGACTTCGCGTTGGAGCTCAAGCCAACGAACACAAGCAAGCAAGCATCAAACCAATTTGTGTCTATAAAATTATCGGCCTAGCACTTTATGCACAATGCGCATTCATGTGTAAAATTCCCCCCCCCCCCCAAAAAAATAGTTCTGCCACGGCGACAGTCCTTGTTTTTTTTTTCCGTCGCTCGCTTTGAACTTCAGCATAGTCCACGCTGGGCTGATTTGTGCATGTGGGCCAGCTTTTCATATTGGCAGTGTCCTTCGCCATCAGAACCCAATCCGACTTCTGAGGTAGGCGGCTGTCCTGATTATCAGCTTCTTATTCTTATTCTTTCGTTCGCTTGAAATGTGTCTATAACTGCAATTTTGTCTCTTGTACGAAATTAACTTTTTCTTTTTTTTTCAGTTCACTCAGCGGTCCATAGAGTTTATCTTCCACTGTCGTCTCTCTAGGCCAGAAGGTTTGCCTAGATATGTTATATTTTGGGCAGTCTTTGAGTATGTGCCCTCCTGTCTGCGACGCCAATCTACGTGTGCACATGACTGATTCTCCAGTCTTGAATTTTGTATACATGTGGTTGCGTAATCTATTGTGTCCAGTTCTGAGGCGCAGAATAATGACTTGTTCTGGTCTGTCCATAACGTGGTAGTCGTCTTGGGCAGGTTTTGGTTTCTTTCTGACTGATTTGATCATTCGTTTCTTTTGGTGGTATGTAACGGGCACATCAGGCTGTTCTTCTCTTGCTCTTTCCTTAGCCAATCGATCGGCTCTGTCGTTTCCGGGTACTCCACAGTGGGATGGTGTACTGCTTCTTCTTCTTCTTCTTCTTCTTCTTCTTCTTCTTCTTCTTCTTCTTCTTCTTCTTCTTCTTCTTCTGCGTTCATCCGGAGTTGATTTTTTTTTCGCACGTGATTGCGATATACCTGTTTACAGCAGAGCTGCGTTCTTGCGCCGTTAAGCCGACACATCCGACTTCTGCGGGCATTTGTTGACCGGGTTAACCTTTCCGGGGGATGGTATCCACTGTATGATGACCTTATGCTGACTGCTAAGTTCAGAATGTCGTGTCCTTAGTATTGGCAATTTCCCAGACAAGAGCACCTCGAGTACTGATTTTGCATCTATCAATAGCACCACAGGTTGTGTACCATGGCTGGTATTTAGTAATTTCTCTTTTGCTATCTTGATTGCCTCAATTTCAGCATTATAGTTATGGCAGTACTTTCCTATTGATACTCTGTCTGTGTCACTAGTATTATTTGGGTATTCTATGTACACTCCCGCCCCTCCGTTTCGAACAGCATTTTGCGTTGACCCATCTGTACAGACTCGGATCCAAAGAGCCTATGGGCATTCTTCACCAAGGAAGCTGAGAGTGGCTGTTCTGCGCTGCACACTGTTCTATTCTTCCTTGTCAAATATTCCTCTCACTTTTGTCTGGATTTGTAACGATAGTCTATGCTCATCTTTCCATGGAGTTCGCTCTGGAATAGTTGTTAGGGGGATACCAACTGTTGGCAGATCAGTGGTTTCTCTGCAGAGTCGTTTTGCCTGGTGGATAAAACTGCTTCTTTTCAACCGCCCTATAGCTAAGTTTTCAAATCTGTTCTTCATAGGGTGGCCTGGCAAGCCGAGGAACTGTTCTGCTTGTATTAGCGTTTTCGCATCTACGCGCTCTCTAAGTGCTTGTGTCCTCTTCAACTTCTCCATCTCCTCTATGGGGATTGATCTCATCCCTCCTGTGGTGACTCTAAGTGCATGATTTTGCACCTTGTCTAACTCTTGTAGTGTGGTTTTTGTTACTGAACACCACGCAGTTGATCCGTATTCCAGGTGTGATCGGATGCTCTGTTAATGAACTTTGCTAAATATTTTCCCACTGGCTCCCCATGTGGTTCCACTTAGTTTTCTCAGGATGGCTATTTTCCTTCTGGCATTTGCTACTGCTTTGTTGATGTGCTTTCTCCATGTCAGCCTGTCATCAAATGTTACTCCAAGGTATGTTGGTTCCTTATCTTCTCTTAGGGGTTTCCATTTATCTGGATGATCCCTGCCTTTTGTTTTGGAGGGATGGTAAATAGAGTGGTGCTGCACTTGCCACTGTTTATGCTGACACACCATCTATTTGATCATGCAACAAATGCATCTGCAGCTCTCTGTAGCGATCTGGTGGCCACTGGTTCATGTTCATTTGTGCTACATAGAACCAGGTCATCAGCGTACATTGCCGCTTTTAATTCCATGCGGTAGATTAGCAACAAGATCATTGATGAAGATTAGAAAAATTGTGGGGAACAAGACTCCGCCCTGGGGAACACCGTGGCGCAGTAGTACTTTCTTGCTCTTGAGTCAATCTGTACTCGAGCTCTTCTATTGTGCAAGTATGCTTTTTACCCATTTGTAATTCTTCCATTGACTTTACAATTTCTCAGTTTCTTCATCAGACCTTATTTCCAGACCTTGTGAAAGGCTTTCTTCAGATCTATTCATGCCGCAAGCACCAGCTTCTTCTCTTGGAATGCATCCTCAATTTCTTGAGAAAGGTAGTTTGTCTGATCTTCCGTAGAGTAGCACTGCCTAAAGCCAGCCTGCTGTGGCACAAGGATGTTTTTACTTTCTTCCTCTTCTTCTTCTTCTTTGCGTTCATCCGGAGTGTTTTTTCAGATGTGATTGCGGTGTGCGTTAGGCACCCTTAGGTCACCACATCCGGCTTTTGCGTGCATTTTTGACCAGGTTAGTATTCCTGGGGTTTTTACTTTCAATGTACCACTGCAGTCTGTGATTGATTATGCGCTCCAGTGTCCAGTGTTTGCAGAGACAGCCAGTGAGGCTAATTGGTCTGTAGCTAGAGGCAATGGAACTATCTCTCCCTGATTTTAGGAGGGGTATCATGATTGCTTCTCTCCAGGCTTGAGGAACGCTGCCTAATATCCAGCCGTTATTGAAGATCTGCAACAGCTTTGCTTTGGTCTCTGTTCCTATCTTCCTGATAATTTCATTGGAGATACCATCAGCTCCTGGTGACTTTCTCATTTTCAGCTTTGATATGGCTAGTTCCAGTTAGCTGATTGTGATAGGTGCCTCCAGAACCTCTTGCACTATTCCATTATGTCCTGTATGTTGCCATTTCTCTCGAATCTCTTGTTGTTTCTTTGGACTAATTTCGATATTGTTATCTTGTGCGAATGAGTCCGCAAAATGGTCAGCAGCTTGCTTTCCTGTTAAGATGTTTCGTAACTTTATGTAGTGAAATTTTTGAGTTTCTCCCTGTACCCTCATCGTTAAGTTGCCTTATTAGCTTCCACAACTTCCCTGTGTCTCTTTCAAAGTTCAGAGACTCTGTTTTCTCCTGCCAGCTTTTCCGTCTAGCCTGCAGCTTGGCCCTTTGAAATTTGGCTTTTGCTTGATGGTATTTATTGTTGTGCTCTTGGCTGGGTTTGGCCTATCCTTGCTTTCTACGCACTTCCACATCATTAAGCAACTGTTCCAGTTCACTACTCCAGTAGGGTTTATAAAGTTTACGGGCTCCTCTTGGTACTGTTTCTCGTGCTGCCTGTTGTATGCATTTCCTAAACTTTTCAACTACTTTATTTATGTCTTTCTCAGTGTTCAGATTTCTAACCAGTTTGCTGGTACGATGCCTGTACATTTCCAGTCTGCTCTCTTGTAGTTCCACCTCGAGATGGTGCTGCTTTCACATACAAGCTCATTTTCTACAGTTAGAAAGACTGGCCGAAGGTCACTGCCACCAAGTTGTTTCCCAACAATTCGTGTAATGTTCCACTCCAGGTCTGATGAATGAAAAGCCAGGTCAGGTGTGATTGTAGTGTGCCATGATCTCGAGTAGAAAGTATGTGGGTCGGACGGCTTGTTATTCAGGATGAATCTGTTCTCATCCTGTCAGTCTTCCAGTCTCTCGCCTCTCTGGCCCATGTGATCATAGCCCCAGCTCTGCGAATGGCTGTTGAAATCCCCATACACAATCATTTTTTTTCTTTTAATGGTACTATGTCCAGTGCCTGTTGGCGGTCATTTGGACAGTAGTAATGATCAGATGAAGGTCTGTATTGCCTGTCTTAAGTTTAAATGTCTGATACTCAGCCCCTTCCGTGTATACTTCAATTTGGGAAGCAGTGATGTTGTTTTTAATAAGGGTTGGTATCCCCTTTCGCCTGTCCTTTCGGTCAGATCGCTAACACTAGTAGCCTCTGATTTTGAAGGCTATATTTTCGTTGAGGTGAGTTTCTTGCAAGCAACATAAGCCTACTTGTTCTTGGTCCAAGATGTTTTCTAGTTCTATTTTTGTTGTTGCTGACACTCTCCGCATTCCAGTCCGCCCGCCCGTCCGCCCGCCCGTCTGTCTGTCTGTCTGTCTGTCTGTCTGTCTGTCTGTCTGTCTGTCTGTCTGCCTGCCTGTCTGTCTGTTCATCTATACATCTCTTTGTTTATTTCCAATGTGTGGGTGAGGAATGTGTGTGTGGGGGGATGCGAGGGTGAGTGGGAAAATGTGCGGGTGGGGATTCGTGTGTGGATCAGGGACGTGTGTGTGGAGGGATGTGTGTGTGGGTGGAGGTATGTGTGGGGGTGTGTGGGTGTTGGTGGGTGTGTGAGTGTGGGTGAGTGGGGATGTGTGGGTGGGTGTGTGAGGAGTGTGTATCTGGTGTGGGAGTGTGTCTATGGGTGGGGGATCTGTGTGTGGGTGGTGTGGGGGATGCGAGGGTGGGTGGGAAATATGCGGGTATGGATTCGTGTGTGGATCAGGGACGTGTGGGTGGAGGGATGTGTGTGTGGGTGGAGGTATGTAAGGGGTGTGTGGGTGTTGGTGGGTAGTAGGGTGTGTGGGTGTGGGTGAGTTGGGATGTGTGGGTGGGTGTGTGGGGAGTGTGTAGCTCGTGTGGGGATGGGTGTGGGATATGTGTCTGTGGGTGGGGGATTTGTGTGTGGGTGTGGAAGTGTGTTTGGATGGGTCGGAGATGTATGTGTGGGTGGTGGGGTGCGTGTGGATGGAAGGTGTGTGTAGATGGATGGTGAATGTGTTTGTGGGTGGGGGTGTGAGTATGGGTGGGGAGATGTGTATGTGGGTGGGGATGTGTGTGGATGTATGGATGGGGGATGGTTGATTGGGGGTGGGTGGGTGGAGAATGTGTAGGTGGGTGAGTGTGTGTAGTTTGGGGGATGTGTGTGTGTGGGTGGGGGAGATTGTGTGGGTGGGGGATGTGTGTAAGTAAGGGATGTGTGGGTGTGTGTGTGAGATGTGTGTGTGTGGCTAGGTGTGGGATGTGTGGCTTGGTGGGGAGATATGTGTGTGGTTGTGGGGATGTGTGGTTGTAGGATGTGTGTTTGTCTTGGTGGTTGGGGTGTGTCGTGGGTGGTGGAGAATATGTGGGTGGGTGAGTGTTGGTGGGTTATGGGATGAGTGTGGAATGTGTGTGTGTGGGTGGGGAGATTTGTATGGTGGGGGATTGGTGGTTGGGTGCATGTAGGTGTGTCTGGGGGGCGTGGGTTGGTGGAGATGTGTGTGGGGGATGTGTGGTGGGTGGGAGATGTGTGTATGTGGGGGTGTGTGGGTGGGTGTGGGTGGGTGGGGCGTGTATGTATGCCTGGGTGTGTGTGTGTGTGTGGTTAGGTGGCGGTCTGTGGTGGGTGAGGGATGTGTGGTGGTTGGGGGATGTGTGGGTGGGTTGGAAATGTGTCTCATAACATGGTAATATGCATTGTTTATGTTTACAACATTCATTTGACAATGTTTTTCCTATGTGCATGTATCATACACTATTGATGAACAAAAGATGAGTGATTGGAAGGGCCGAATGTAAGACGGTCCTGCGTGCCCAATGTGTTACCCTTTAAAAATAAAGTTTGTTCGTTCGTTCGTTCGTTCTCTCTATCTACTTAACTACCTACACACCTATCTATATATCTACCTACCTGTCTATCTACCTACCTACCTCCCTACCCAGGTACCTACTACATGACCATTGGTAGGAACTATCATCAACTCTCTCTCTCTCTCTCTCTCTCTCTCTCTCTCTCTCTCTCTCTCTCTCTCTCTCTCTCTCTCTACCTAAAGTCCTTCCTGCATTTCTATCTACCTACCTATTGATATACCTACTTACCTATCTACATTCCTGTATGTCTGTCTTTCGTTCAGTCTGTCTGTCCGTCTGTGTATTCATCTACCTACTCAGACCCACCCAACTATCTATCTATCTATCTATCTATCTATCTATCTATCTATCTATCTATCTATCTATCTATCGACCTACCTACCTACCTGTCTGTCTGTCAGTCAGACAACCTACCTACATATCCATCCATCCACCTACCCACCCAACGATGTCTGTCTGTCCTTATGTATCTCTGTTTGTCTACATTGTGATCTGCTCAGTTTGTATTGGCTTCTCACGCTGACATTGATCAAGTCAAGTTGGACATGGCTGTTAATTATATGGCCCTCAGCGGATGGGAAACAATCTGCTTATGTACTGTCCAATCCGGCAATAATTTGTCACAATTTTACAGTATACGAGCATATTGTGTGGGTGTGTTGTCGTGTGGGTGTGTGTGTGTGGTATGAGTGTGTGTGCACGTGTGTGGTGCGTGTGTGTGGGTGTGTGTGTGTGTGTTTGCTTACATGTCGCACCACCTCGCTCCAACAAAGAAGTCGAAGGAACAAAATCTGTGCTGTGTTGACCGGGGCATGCAGTCATCCGACAGCCAGCTGTAGTTATACCTACCAGTGGCGAATTTGTGTCTGGGTGGTGGGGAAGAGGGGGCGATTTATTAAGATGCGATTTAAGAAAGTACATGGACTTCACGTATAGTCATAAAACGCTTGGATCTTTCGAGACTTGCATTTTGGTCCTCGGGGATTGTCATTCTGAATCTTGATGTTTTGGAAAATGGTGCCACAAGCTGGGGCTATCGGTGCAGCTATGGTATAGATATTGCGCGAAATGACAGTTCCGCCACTGTCTGAACTTCACGTCGATCACAACCACCCCTCCACATCCGGGCAGGCCCAGTTTGCAACACACAAACACACACTGTGTCGGTGTGGGGAGCTGTGTCGTCACACGGACACACTCACACACCGACACACGCACTCGGGGAAACCAGGAGCGGGAGAGGCGGAGAGGCGAAAGAGAGCCACGGCACGAAAGGCCTGGGTCTTCATCGGCTGTGTGGTTGAGGCCGGCACAGCCTTTGGAGCAACCAGGCCAGGCCAGCCATGATTGTGGTGTGTGTGTGTGTGTGTGAGAGAGAGAGAGAGACAGAGAGAGAGAGAGAGAGAGAGAGAGAGAGAGAGAGAGATGTTCATACGGACATTAATATCTTAAACAAACGTTGATTACATGAAGTATATCGTGACCAGGCCATCATCAACTCGAGATCCCATAGGAGCAGGGGTGTTAGATTCTGTGAGGGACCGTTGGCAAGGATACACTAAGGACTTACACACAAACACACAACCAACACAAACACACACATTAAGCAGCCTGGAGAACAGACAGATAGGCAAGCACGCTGGCAGGCAAGCGGACAGACAGACAGACAGACAGACAGGCAGGCAGGCAGATAGATAGATAGATAAATAGATAGATAGATAGACAGACAGACAGACAGACAGACAGACAGACAGACAGGACAGACAGACAGACAGACAGATAGACAGAGATAGATAGATAGATAGATAGATAGATAGATAGATAGATAGATAGATAGATAGATAGATAGATAGATAGATAGATAGATAGATAGATAGATAGATAGACAGCGGATGGGTAGGTAGGTACAACTGTGTGGATAAGTCGGTTTGTAGTAAATTGATAGATGGATAGATGGGTGTGTAGGTAGGTAGATGGTTGGGTAGGTACATGGGTAAGTGGAAGGATGGGTGGATTGATTGATACAGAGAAATTGAACGAGAGAGGGATGCGATTACAAAAAATAAAAGCCTGTAATCCAGCGCCCTGCCAAGCAACTATCTGAAAACCAAAACTTAGGCACAGCTAGTCGGGCCATCTTCGAAGTGCACATGTTTCTTCAGCAATAGCAAGCAAGATTACATTTAAAAATGAGGCAAATTCGGCGAGTTCATTGTTCTGTTGTCAAGTGTGCACCCTGATGATAACTCATTTTCTCATCTTTTATGTCAGTCAACACATGTACACGTGTGTATGGATTAAGTTCAAGGCCAATGATATAATCCGACCACCCTGTTCCCCCCGCCTAGGGCTAAAATGGTGAATGTCCCGCGCAGGAGGTTGCGATCAAGCCCATGTTGATATTCTAATCAGTGTTACATTCAGTTCTTTGCTGTTGAGTTCTGAACGAGAAATCAACGTTTAAGTCCAACTGAAGGCAGGTGTAGGGATTGACCCCCTGCCTTGTCATCAGTGCTCCGGAAGTTTAAGAGTGCTGGCTCTTATCCTTTCAGCCACGCAGACTGCTGCCGCCTACGGTGCAGAATTCAAAGCAGTGCAGTACTGGCTATGAGGCATGAGGTGGACAGTTTCAGTTTTGATGGTACTTGCTCTTAGCATGATCTCGCCATCATAAAGTACTTCAGCCATCGGGCTGGTCGTGGAGCTTCCTGGCAGTTCTATCCCATAGTTCTATGTCTTGTCATCACCATCAAGTGCAATGCCGATAAGTGTGGTCGGTCATGTTTCACCATCTCACGCGATCATCAGAGTCGTGGATCAGCTCTGTGTTTTTGTCTCGACTATGCCATGTGGCCAAGTCATCCATCTCTGTCTTCTCATTATTCTTTTCCTCTCAATCTTGCCAGTTGTCACCAAGTTCTCCAGTTGATTTCTTCTCTTTATGTGCTCAAAACACCTTGACAGTCTCCGTCTAATTTCTCTAATCAGTTTGCTGTTTTCATTTGTTTCGTGTCCATTGTCCACCTTTTACATCCATACAAAAGTACAGGTTCTATGCAGCACCTCAATACTCGTTTTCTCGTTGCAATGCCATCTTTTTATTTGGCAGTATGTTTTCCATCTAGCAAAAGGCAATCTTTGCCATAGCGATTCTTGTTCTAATCTCTTCAAGTGTCTCTCTTGTATCCTCTTTAATTCCAATTCTGCATTGATTGGATTCGTGGTATCATAGAGGCTGTGGAGCTTGTCTGCCACTCTGGTGGTCTTGTTTTCAAAACACCAGCAATGTCTTATTGACACCGGAACAGTTACATTGATGTAAATGTCTTCTTCTTCTTCTTCTTCTTCTTCTTCTTCTTCTTCTTCTTCTTCTTCTTCTTCTTCTTCTTCTTCTTCTTCTTCTCCGTCTTCTTCTTCTTCTTCTTCACACACATACAAACGATATGAGTATATCCAAAGACAACAGCAGTCACCATTAGCTTATTGACATCACCAAAAAACAGTAGGCCTCCAAGTGGAGTGGGTGTAGACAAAATAGTTTTCTCTCTTCTGCGTATCTTGGATACCCCAACACGCAAAATCAACGCATATGAGATGAGATGCTTTAGGAGAGCTGCCAAGTTAATTATCCGAGACTGAATAAGAAATGATGTTATCAGACAAACAGTGGGATCAACACCTTATGCCACATACATTGAAAGACACAAGATCAAATGGTACGGCCATCTCGTTAGAATGCCATCAACTAGCAGCACTGGTTTCTACATCAAAGAAGATCTGCTACGAGAGCAAGAAGGACGCCAAGAAGAAAATTGCCACCATTAGGGCATTGGAGCGAAAACTATTTCTTCCCAAGTACGCTTGACGGTAAAAGTGGAAGATGTTGATAATGATGATGATCATGTCCACAATCTATCAGTTTGGAAACAAGTGGATTTTCGGGCATACAATCTTCATCAGGCAAGATGTAAAAGACACCTAAACAAGTGGCAGAGAAAGGTCATGTTTCTATCAGAGGGAACATTGATTAGTACAAGAAAGACCCATACTCCGGGCAAGGTCATATATGCACAGTCTCACCAAGCCGCTGTCAACGGACATGTATGCAATTTGTCCCTTAGGCACAATGGCGGTGTTGTCGGCTATGTAAAGAGGGACATGTTGTTATTGTGCCACTTCAAGCAAGACGCAGCAACTACAAGTTTTTGTTTTCACAAAACCATATGAAATACCCCAGAGATTGGGCCATATGGCAGAGACTTTAGGACCTTGTGGGCAACCAGGAAAAGTGACCGAATACGTGTAGATTACCAGTGACGTCAGAGCAACGGCACTGTGCTCGAAAAGTGGGTCATGAAGAAAACTGTGTACAGGTCTACGTGTTGGGCTGCTAGACAGTATCTAGAGGAGGTGGTGTTCCAAGGAGGCGGCAGAGGAGGAGAGGAGGAGGATTGAACGACAGAACAGGCGCATGCGCCCGGCTCCTCTCGGCTCCCATTGGCTGCAACGGTGATTATGCAGACTCTGGATGTTGGGCGCCTTGGCAGTCACGTGATCACACTCCGCCATGTTTCGCCAAGAGAAGTGAACCTGGACATGGGAGACGCGACATTTTTGTCCACCAGATGCCACTAACAGACCTATTTATGTTCATATTCGTTTAGCGGTAAGTTATTTTACCTAATTATTCTCGCAGAGGTAAGGAAAATGCGCCGGGTGTGGGACATGGCCGGAGCGGTCGAGACATAGAGAGACTGCGGGAAGAGGGAAAGTTGGTGGGCCAGCAAGAAGACGCCGGCGACGAGGACCAGCCAACGACCACACACTTTCGCTTCTGGCGGACAGAATTCATAACCTCCCCTTGGTTTCGTTTTAAGTAGGAAGTATTTGTTGTGAGTGTCAACTTTCTTAGTTTGGTTTCCTGATTATAATATAATTGAGATATATTGTTGACATGAATGATTTGGAAAGATAAGGCTTCTTTGATATTGTGTTAAATTTAGAAATGGTCATTCTCATATTGATATTGCGAGTCTGTTGTCGGGTTGTCCTATGGACTAACTAAGGTATGGAGAAGTTAACTAGCGACTAAGGAAGATATTTTTAGAAGTTATTAATAGTTATTAATACTGTTGACACTTTTGTATTTATACCAACCATTTATTTATATATAATTTATCTTGTTCACTATTTCAGAGTTAGGGGGATAATATATATATATATATATATATATATATATATATATATATATATATATATATATATATATAGAGAGAGAGGGGGGGAGGAAGAGTAGTCTTTATATTATGTTAAATAAAGTTAGTTACATATCTTTTACAGGACATCACAGTCAACACCAGCATTTTTTGCTGTTGGGATATCTTAGCAAGTTTACCTTCAGTAGTTTGCCATTGCTATTTGAATGTTATATAATTGAAATAACTTTCTAACTTACGCTTACAGTTAGGGTTGTCAACAGTTTGTTGTTAAGTGTTATATGTAATGTATGTTACCCTTGTAGGACGGAACAACATTGGGCCAAATTTAGCTTTCCCTCTGAAGAAGACGGAGCCATTTTTTTTTGGGAGTACAGAAATGACTGAAGTGACAATTTTGTAAATTCAAAAAAAAATATATTAGAACCCTATATAGGTATATACAAGTATATATATATTCTTAAAGAGGATAAACTGACAGAGTGTCTATTCGCAATCAAGTTGCGAATAAACGAAGTCTTTATTCACAACGAAAGGCTAGTCACGTGACATATGTGACGTCATCGGGACATGTGTTTGACTATATTATACATTTGTGTTAAGCTTTCATCGTGGCCCCAGAAGCATAGCGGTAAGTATCTCCGCTTGTAACCGTGGTTCAATTCCCTGCCTGCAAAGTGTTTTTTTTTTTTCCATTTTTCAGAAATTAATTAAGTGAAATCAACAAGATAACTATGTACAAAGACAGTTATTCAGCATTTTGACAAAATTAGCTAACTTACTAGTAACTGATAGTGATTATTTATCCGGTAAACTGGTAGGAAACTTTCTAGGCAATGAACCTTCTCCACGACGCCTAACGGCATAAGTGGAAGCCAACAACAACAACTTCTGGAATAAATGCCGTGGTTGATTGTGGTGTCCTGTAAAAGGCATCCAACTAACTGTACCTTGTTAAACAAACATGAATAGTCGCCGGGTCTGTAGTGAAGTGGTTATGAATGCATTTCGTAATCCTGCATACCGCGTTCGAAACCTAACTGCGGCGATTTGGAAGCAGACTGCCTTGCGTTGGTTTTCATACAAAGGTATGAGTGCTGGTAGTTCAGAAATGGCAAACTACTGAACGTAAACATGCCCGGGAATTTTAAAAAAACAACACACACCCACACATTCTGTTGATTTGCCAAACCAAGCCATACATCAGTGTCAGGATTAATTCACGGAAATATCAAAGATATCATGAGAGGTTTATTGGATATCTGAATTTGTTATTGTTGTTTGTTCGTTCGTTTTGAACGCAAGCGTAGCCAATATACATGTTACTTACTTACTACTAATAGCTGCCACTACTAGAGAGTGCACTGGACTGATATTTGCATGTGAATTATTGTTCCAATTACCATTGTCCCTCACCATCAGGTAAACCCATTCAGACTTCAGGCAGGGGCAGACCATTCCCCGCACATGGCTGCTTAATTGTATATAAGCTTCTACATTGGTTTGTTAGAAGTGTACTCACTCCATATTGTTTAAGGATTTCCCCCAGCTTTTTTGTATCTACTCTAGGTTGCGAATAGAGACTTTGTTTATTCGCAACTTGGTTGCGAATAAACTCTCCCTAAAGTTTATTTCTGTGTATGATTGAAGTTATTTTGTTCATGTTTATGCAAATTTGGTGACCTCATTTGCATTTTGTGAAGAAAAAAAATTTCACATCATAAATTTTTTCAAATAACAAATTAAAAAAAATGGTACTCACCTAAGATTTCCTCATTGAATACCTACACCACTTTATAATTTTAAACACTTATGGTTAGAAAAACTACAACCATGAAGTCCCTTTTGACATTTGTAATAGGTGGGCTATCATCTGGTGACATGTGTTTTGGTCCGGACATCTATGTGAATGGATATGAATCAACACAATCCTTTTCAGACCCAGTATACTTAGACCGTGGGAACACGAGGTCATCGGCACTTTGAGTATCATTGCGGTCATCTGACAGTCCTGAACTATCAAAATCGCTACTATCGGAGCTAATCAATGCTAGCATGTCTTGGGGTTCAAAGCTGGTCATTTAAAAATAAAAAATCCACGAAAAACTGCGTTACATCTAGTTTCCACATATATTTGGCACTCCTGCAGCAAATGTTTAGCTGTCATTTTACCAGTTCCACAATTACATTCATCGGTATCTCCTATCTTTAGTTTATTGAACAAGTGGTATTTCAGCCTGTTATGTCCTGTGCGAAGTCTGAAGGTTGCTACTTGTTCTCTTTGGTCGAGTTTGTAATATGCATCATTCTTCTAGTGGCCTGGATGCTCTGATTCCCTTTTGGTTCTATAAGTGCTTTTTATAAACCTCTTTGCTTCATTATAGGTTATGTCTATGTCAGGCTGTGGTAGTCATCCGCCCTCTTTTGCTAATCTGTCAGCCTCTTAATTTCCAGGTATACTGCAATGTGATGGGATCTACTGTATTACAACTTTTTTGGATTTCTGGCATAGACCATGGAGTGCTGCTCTTAGGTCAGCATCTTTTCTGTGGCAACAACATGCTTCTTTCCTGTGCCAGCAACATGCATCTTTCCTGTGCCAACAAAATGCTTCTTTCCTGTGCCAACAACATGCATCTTTCCTGTGCCAACAAAATGCTTCTTTCCTGTGCCAACATTTTTCCATTCAATACCAGCTTAGGTTGCTGAGTTTTATTTGAGAGGGAGAACACTGCATGTTGTTTTCTCCTCACTTATCTTCACTAGCCATGATTTTGACCAGTCCTCTAGAGCTAAGGCTTGCTGTATTCTGCTGTTAGCTGGCACAGGAAAGATGCATGTTGTTGGCACAGGAAAGAAGCATGTTGTTGGCACAGGAAAGACGCATGTTGTTGCCATGGGAAAGATGCATGCTGTTGCCACAGGAAAGATGCATGCTGTTGCCACAGGAAAGATGCATGCTGTTGGCACAGGAAAGAAGCATGTTGTTGCCACGGGAAAGAAGTATGTTGTTGGCACGGGAAAGATGCATGCTGTTGCCACAGGAAAGACACATGTTGTTGGCACAGGAAAGACACATGTTGTTGGCACAGGAAAGATGCATATTGTTGGCACAGGAAAGACGCATATTGTTGGCACAGGAAAGATGCATATTGTTGGCACAGGAAAGATGCATATTGTTGGCACAGGAAAGATGCATGTTGTTGAGAATTGTACGACCTTGACCTGTCTGCAGGTGTTTTGCAACAGGTCCCTCAATACTGTGTGGTCCCTGCCTTGCTGTGGCCTTTCTGCATCTTGACATCTATTGAACTGTTTCCGCTGTCTTTGATTGTGGAGCCAAGATTTACACATTTTATTACATTTGCAATGTTTCGGTTGATTGTGTGATCTTTGGTTGGTGGGTATTGTCAGAGGACATTTTTTTTTTTCTTTAAGAAAAGAAGAAAATTGTTGCTGTATGTCTTAACAGACATTGTCAACTCTTCTGTTCCTTTAACACTGTTTTAGAGAAGAACCATCCCATCTGCATATCTTGAGTTCTGAAATTAGATTTGTGCTAACTATGAATGTATAAAATCTCTCTGGTCTCAGCGTGACATATTCTGCATATGTCCAGTAAGAATGGGAGAGAATGCTGCCATGTCTTATTCCCCACCTCAAACCAGTCTGTTTCACCAGCTGCTCTGACAGCTGATTGCTGTTCATGATATCAGTGATTCAGTTGAATTAGCTAAGTGTGCTGGAAACTCTTGTCTCCCCCACGTTTCACAGTTTCTGGTGTTGGGATACAAGCAAGTATATATGTGGGGGTCCTTCTCTTTTCCTCCTCCTTCTGCTTCAGTCAGCTAATCCACAGTGGCAGATCAAGATTCCATAAACATTGCCCTACTACAGCCGGAACTTTTTCTGTTTGTCTGTTGCAACAACTACACAGAAATCAAGCAGGAAGTGGGATTTCATTGTAAATGTTACTACTAAGGACAGATTTTATTTTTAAATCAGCTAAACCTCCATTCTATTAGAAGAATAATAATATATTGCTCAATATTTTAAGTCTTCTGTTAGTACTGAAGTGATTGAATGTATGTTCATGGAAGAAGTGGGAGTCGGCCAGCACGGAGAGGGACACAGGAGATCGCAGGCACACCTTGGGCATGACAGCGCATATAGCCAGAGAGTGGCAAAAGACCCAGAAACTTTTCAACGGACCACATGGAGAGTAATGTTCTATTGGGGACCTGCATTATGATGATTATTCTGACATGTTGTTCCCATCACCTTCAACAGCCAGCGGAGAGTTCCAATATTAATGGTGCAGCAGGCACCATTATTGGGACTCTTCGCTGGCTGTTGAAGATGATGACTGAGCGCAATGATGTCGGTTCTTAACTCAACTCAACATGATGTTCCCTTGTCTCCTACAAAGGTTGATCATAGGATAAAAGGGTTAATTAGTTCTCTCATTTTCTTTAATGAATACAAAAAGCTATGTTTCTCGTGGTGTAAGTCATATTTGTCAGTCAGTTGTTTTAATCTATTTCAGATGGATTCAGAACCTGAAAGTAACGATGATGCGATGGATAATAACGAAAGTGGTCAGACAGCAGCTGCAGCACGAAAAATGAAATTCTTAAGTAATGGGACAAACGAGGAAGAGTCCCCGAACGGCCGTCCTGAACAGAAGTCTTTGGAGAAAGTTCTTGAAAATGGTATGACATGCAATGGCATGGTATCTGCCGATGATTCACATGTTTCTGGGGAAGGTACTGATATGGATGAAGGTCAGAAAGATGACAGCGTAGCTTCGGAGTCTCGTGACACTGTTCTTCGAGATGATGATCATGATAATTACAACGTAAGTGACAAATCTAAAGCGCGTAAATCAAGGTCATCAAATGATGGTGACGATGTACATGATGGCAAACATAACTTTAAAGATGACGATGTTTGTGATTCCAGGGATGATGAGGGCGGTCTGAGGCCTCACAGTGATATGGATGAGGATTCTGCAGGTATCTTACAGAATAAGGGCAGGAGGCATCTGAACAAACCTGATGACCAGAATATCAGCTCCGATGTGAGGGCCTCTAAGGCCAATGCTGACATTTCTAGCAAGAATACAAATTCAGATAATCATGAGACAGTTAATGAAAATACAACAGAGGCTGAGCATCCTGATGATGATGGCAATGTTAAAGGACGTATGGAAAAGCATGGGGCCGATGTGAAAGATGATGGGAAGCCAGAGACAGACAGTACCTTGGGCAAGGAGAGCTTGCCTGGGGATAAAGATGAGGAAAGCAGTAAGAATCCAGAGGAAGTACCGGCAGATAACGACAAAGAGAAGGTGGCAAATAGTAAAAATTTACGCAGCTCAAGTAAAAGGAAAAGCAAAAATGTTCAAAGGTATGTTGCGGCTGCGTTTACCTCAGACGCAGCGCTGTCAGCAGGTAAAGGCCAGAAGAGCTTCGCAGCAAAGCCTGATAAAAGCTTGAAGGACAACGGCAGGAACAACCAGGCACGTGCTACTGGTGATGTACAGGCTGTTAGTGGGTCCAAAGTTGCCCGCCCCGGGGGATCCAAAACTACCCAGAATGCACACTTTGGGCTGCCAGGATCTGGGGCAGGCGTATCTGGTTTGAACCCGGGCAGTACCGTTGCTTCTTTAACTGCAGGTCAAGGTTTGATGCATGGGTTTATGCCCGGCTTTCCGGCTCATGGAATGTCCTCTTTGCCTTCAGGTTTTCCGTTGCCTGTGGGCGGCCCGGGACCTCATCAGGGGCAACAAAACCCACCAATACATGTCCCAACAGTGGCGCCACCAAAACCAAAATCCAGCTTAGATCAGATAGAACTGATTCGCTGGGAGATTCAAAACCGAATCAACACTCGTCCCAAATATTTTAAGCCGAATCCCTCATCTGATCTCGGCCCGCTAGCCAAGTTTTTATTTGATATAGGCTCTGACTTGATCAAAGAGGCTGTCTACCATGACCTTGTGAAGATCCAGTCAAAGAAGAACGGTGATAACAAACTCAATGCTAAAGAGAAAGAAGATCTTCAGAAACTCAAAGAAATTGAGAAGGATTTGTTTGCAACCATTGGACATTTGAAACTGAAGTTAAGGCAGAAATGCAAGGTGTGTAATTTTCAGACTGAGTCCAGCAACGTGATGTTTCATCACAAGCAGTATCCGCATGAAGATAACAAGTCTTTGAGGTGTGCTCACTGTCAGTTTATCACAAAACAAGCTGTGGCCTTCAAGTTTCATATGGAAGCCGAGCATTCCGTGCAGGCAAAGCTTCACGATAAGAAAGCCTTCTATGAATGTGATCTGTGCCCGTACGAAAACAATCAGGAACAAAAGCTCGTCCTTCACAAACAACGATGCATTAAACAGTTTCGGCCTTTGTTTAATCTACATCCCAGTTGCCTTTCTGGGGCTGAAATCAACTTGTGCTTAGAGAACATCTTCTATAAGCCCGTGGTTCCCAAGAACTTGAAGCTCTTGCAACAAAAGCATGCCCAGCAGCAAGCGGCCCTGGCAGAGGCCAGGAGACAGCAGGCTCAGATGCAGGCCTTGGCAGCTCAGAAGAACGCAGCAGCTATAGCTGCCAAGAAACAGCAGCAACTGCAGAAGATCCTGCCGGCTGCGCCAACTCCACGGACCACTACTCCACGAACCAGTACTCCAGCCGGTGGGAGAATGGCTCCTGCACCCAGAATACCAGCACAGTCGCCACCGGTACGCTACAATGCTTCAAATACAAAGGGGCCCTGCCCCACAGTGGCCACCATGCTTAACACCAAGCAGAACAATGCACCTACCCCTCCTGGTCCCGGTGCAGCCGGTAGCACCCCAGCCCCCGGTGGCTTTGAAGTCTGTGAAATATGTGGTGGCTATGTCAAAGACAGAAAGGCACTGCGTATACATTTCTTCTACGCTCACCGTATAGACTTACCCTTTAACCTGTTTGATCGCACCCACGCTCCGCTGTACTGCGCCACGTGTTACGTCCGTTTCTGGACTGCACACGGCCTCCGCAAACACATTGACACTCACAAGGAAGAAAACCAAACGAGAGGGGTGGTGGGCAAATGCATATCCTGTGGACATCACGTGCTGAATCTGTTGCTACACATGAGGGTGGTGCACAACCGAGAGATGCAGCACTACATCACTGCCCTCATGTGCATGTTTTGCGGAAACCACTTCAGTTCACCTCAGGAGTGCGAGCAGCATATACTGAAAGTTCACGGTCACATTGATCCTTTGACCGGAACTTTAAAATCTGCACCCAGCGGCGCGGCACCTCAGCAACCTTCCCAGAAGCCAGCGCCCAGCAACAAAAAACCGGGAAACAATAATTTGGTCAAAGGGAGCGTGTGTGTCTTGTGTAATCTAAACTTCGGCCGTAATGTTGATTTGACCCGGCACTGCATGCGAATGCATCATACGTGTATGAAGTGTGGTATGGTGGTGATTGATAAAGCCTCCTTGATGAAGCATACCTGCCTGTCCTCGCCCAGTGGCACGCGCGACTGTGCTATGTGTGGGGAGACAGGATTCCACCCAGCCTACTACGTGAAGCACCTGAGAGACAAACACTTGCAAAAATTCAGCATCCGGGTGAGTAAGCTCAGCAGAAATACAATCGAGCGATGGACAAAGCGTCCATATCCGTTCAAGGACACAGATGTTCTGGTGGAGATTTCTGACGACGAAGGTAATGATGATAGCACAGGCAGTAAAACATCGCCAAAACCTGCGGTTGTTGCAGTGGGGAAGCGGCCAAGAATCGGGCCTGCCAGCAAAATTGGAAGACCCAAGATAATTCCAGAACCAGTGGACACACCAGCATCAGAAGAAGAGAAAGTTCAGATAAAACCTGAAAAATTTGAGGCATCTGAAGCAGATGAAGAGAAAGTTGCAATAAAACATGAAAATTTGAACACATCAGTGGCAAATGAAGAGAAAGTTGTTGATGAAAAGGTAGCTGCGGATACACCAGACTCGGTCAGAGGTGACGAGATTAAAAAAGAATATACTGCTAATGCTGATGACAGTCACGATGAATCCAGCCAACCTTCACCGGGTCATAAGCGAAAATTGTTGGAATCGCCAGGGTCAGACACAGCTTCAAAGAGGAAAAAATAAATGTGTCGTTGCTATCCTTAGCATAAATTACTGAAATGGATTCTTCAAGGAACCACAGAAGACTCATTCCATGTGAAGTGTTTGTATGCATAATGTTGTTTTCCTTCATCTCACCTTGTTTGTACCTGCAGTTACGTTTGTTTACTTATGCTTTAGCTTCTTTTTTTTTCCTTCACTATCATTATAGCCATATTTTTGTTTTCTTCTATTGTTAAACACATGAAACAGAATAGTGAAATGTGTGTCCTGGTTGTGTAAAGCCATGAGACAAGGATCAACCAATTGAGTTAGCACTGACAGTAGTACCAGAGTAGAGCACACAAGCACCTGGGAAGGTTAACCTGGTTAACAAATGCCAGCAGAAGTTGAATGTGTCGGCCGAAAGGCGCAAGTATTACAGCACTGCTGTAAACAGGCACAACGCAATCATGTCTGAAAAACCTCTCTGGATGAATGCAGAAGAAGAAGAGCATACGAGCCGGATAAACCCTGTGAGGCAGGACCAGGTTCAAATCCTGAGATGGAATGTTTTTTTATGGCCACAGTTCTGGAGGGTAACCTGACTGACACCTGGTCGTTTTGATAGACGATAGTTTGTAAAGTGGAGTTATACCTCTCCATAGCATATGGGGATAATATTGCTTTATAAAATGGAAAAATATGAATAAAATTTGGTGGAACTGCGGTAAAGCTGTGAAAATGTAAACAATATAAAATAACACAAAGTAATGCAGCTTTACATAACAGAATTACGACACGTACAGGACATTGCGGCGACCAGCCTTCATCAGCAAACAAATATATACACAAAACACAACATAGTCAGGGAGAAGACCCTCCGTTGACTACATTAAGTCATAATGACGGGATGTGAAGAATAAAAATATGAAAAAATGGAAGCATTGAAGAGAAAATGAAAATTTGAAGGGAAAAAAATGTTCCTACTTACCTGAGAATCCCAAGATGTGTACAATACCAATACACATCTTGGGATTGATTCTCAGGTAAGTAGGAACATTTGTTTTTCAAATTTTCATTTTCTCTTCATTGCTTCAATTTTTTCATCTTTTTATTCTTCTCATCTCGTCGTTACGCCTTAGTGTAGTCATTGGAGGGTCTTCTCCGTGACTATATGTTGTTTTGTGTATGTATTTGTTTGCTGATGAAGGCTTATCACCGCAATGTCCTGTATGTGTCGTATTTCTGTTATGTAAAGCTGCATTACTTTGTGTTATTTTTTTTTATAAGATTCTGGAAGGCAAGGGAAAACCATTACATGTTTCTAAAAACTTTCAGTACTTCTAGGAAATGTTAAAATATTGATGTGTTTGTCTGCGGCCATTGTCTTATAGTTGAGTACAGCAGCTTTGACTAATCCATATGATTAAAGATCTGGTCTATTTAGTGCTGATCTAAATAAACGCCAACATTTCTGGGAGAGTTGTTCCATCCTTGCTAAGTGTTGGATGTAGCATCTGACATGGCTATGTCAAGTTGCATGTTTTATTTGTGTTCACTTTTACAGCAGGCGATTTTCCCATTTTCTGGTGCAGAATTTCTCTTTGAATTGTCATCACACCCTTAAAAGTTTATAGATAAGTTTGTGTCATAGCTGTGTTATAAAGGGAATATTTATAGATCAAAGCAAATTACTTGGCAATTTTGGCAGGTATGCATTTGGGTTTGTTCTCCCTGTCATTGAACAGTCTGTGGTCCACATACAAAGTAGTTGATGGGTGTTTCATTTATTTAGTCTCATCCCCATCCACTGTGTAAGATAGGGAGATCTTGCTAGTAGCCCCACTACCAGTTGCTTGGTGTTTGGGGCACAGTGAATGCTCACAAGTACAGTTGAGTGAGTCAACAACCAACATCCCATCACTCTGGGTATTACCCATATGTGCTCCATCCTTGTCTTCAACAACCAGTGAAGAGTCCCAATGGTACCAATTGCAGTCTGATTGTGTGTCCATCTGGAGGACTGTACTGTCAGGCAGATCTTGTGGTCAGTACTCCCTGCTGCATCATTCTCTCCAGGCATTGAGGGTGTATATGATCTTCTACACTAACACAGATCCCGCAGGGCCCTGACCACATCTGCCTGATCTTGCACCAGTACTCCCACCCATCAGTGCAGACCCAGCTGGCTCGCCCTCTTGCTGATTTCCCAGCACACCCTGGGGGGACAGCTACATAAGAAGATTTAGATTTCTACATTGCGACCAACGCAGAAACTAAAGAAAAGTTCAGTCATTGATACTGTTACAGAACTCATAAACTGGTGCAGAATACACAATATGGTTTCAGAACACATGCCAATTTGTTATCCTGGCATTGACTGCAAAATGGCAGTAAGCATTCCTTGGTATGAGCACAGCATGGCCTGTAGAAGATTATAGACTTTCCCAAATTGTCATGTGGGATATTACAACAGAAGTTGTTTTAAAACTCCTTTGACGTGAGCAGTGAGAGAAGGTTCTTTTCTGTGTTCATCTGGAGAGTTTTTCGGACGTGATTGCGTTGTGCCTGTTTACAGCAGAGCTGCGTTCTTAGGCCGACACATCCTACATCTGCGGGTATTTGTTGACTGGGTTAACCTTCCCGTGTGTTTCGTAGGATGTTTTACTCTGACTCGTGGTGTTATTGCCCATCCCAGCTGGCCCTTTTAGAACAGCCGAAAACATCCCTGTCAGCCCGCAAGGGCAGACCGTGGGCATTCCCCGTCATCCAAGGAGGCTTCCATAATTGCAGAGCCGACACATAGTGCTCTGGTACTGGCTCACCCAAGAAATCGTCACGTCCTACACGTGGCTGCTTAGCCTCACTTCCTTATATGGGCCTTCCGTTCACCATAGGCTGTTCGCCAGAAGAATGCACTCTGCAGATGACATCCGCACAGTGAGCTTTTGATTCGGACTTCCCTCGTGAATGATTTGCTATCCAAGCAATATTCAGATGTCCGATGCCTGCAATCACTGCTTACTGTCAGAGGGAAAGACTGACCACCATTCCTCCATGCACCAGTCTACAAAATATGAGGCTCTCAGCACTTCACACAGCTACAGCGGGTGTACGCTGGGGGATTGGTTGTGTGAACTGATGTGACTGGGGAATCACCTGGCAGGCTTGCATTATGCTCATTCTGGGGACATTACGTTGCTCACCACATGGGTTGTGTAATATGTGGCTGCTACCATCACAGTGGGAGTTTTTTTCTCTGTGACACTTCGTCTCGCAGCATGTACAGTCCTTGGCATTCATCGTCACATTAAAGAGCATGGTCTGTGCTCCCTTCATTGGCCAAATCGGTGCCTGTTTCCAAGAAACCCTTCGAGGAGATGAATGCTTTATTGATGACTCTAGAAAATGTAAAAAAAAACATTTACAACGGGAACCAAAGTTGTGAAATATTACAAGTTACCACATCACAGATCAGACCAAGTGTGTGTCCCTCTCGCTTGTTAACTTTCCTAGCTACATGACATGTTAATTTGTGTTCGTGCATGGGCTAACAACAGTTGTCCCTGTCTGTCATTTTACACAAAGTTACTGGGACATAGTCACATAACATCACAAGAACTATCTGTCATTTTACACAAAGTTACTGAAACATAGTCACATAACACAAGTACTAACACGCAGGCAGAGTTATCATTACGTAGGTACAGGCTATTGAGGAGGTTGAATCAGGATGTGACAGTCAGTTGGTGACGAAACTTCACAAACTATTCTATATGGAATTGGTTTGTCATATTTTGATTTATTAAAAAAGAAAACATAAACCATTGTCATTGGTGCTGAGTAGCCAACTTTCTCCCGTCCATGCAGCTAGTCAATTTCCTTCACTGCTATAGGAAATGAATTGGCAATGTAATGTCAGAGTAACTGCATTGTTATTGCTAATCTCCAGTCTTTTATTGATTGTTCTGAAACAGGAATGAAAAACTATCCATTGTATGAAAGTCATGTGACCAGGTGGGTTGTGAGGATTAAATTCTGGCTAGGTGCCGGTTCAATGATTTCTGGTCTGTTAGAGACCAGTGCTGGCACGTTTACCTGCCGGCCCACTCGGTGGTCGTGTGTTCAGATCCCCAGATGTTTAACACATGAATCTGGTCTGCCAGGTTGACCCAGTCTACAGTGAGTACTAGAACATGATCTGGGAAGTAAAGGTGACTTGAAAGCACATCTCATGGAGGGCTGATTGGTCTGTGTATATATCTATAGATAGGGCTAGCCCCATATGCCACATACCAAGAGCCTCCTCTGTGTGTGTGGTTGGTTATTTGTCAACTGATTGCTAGAAGACTGTGATATGTAACTTAACAGCTGATTGCTAGAAGCCTTAGTGGCATGTAACTTATCAGCTATATAGACATGTCCCTGGGCTATTCATGCATTTATTGTAAATGATTCCCCTGTCCTATCAGAGGTGCTTATGGGTTCGGCTGCCGTTTTTCCCACTTTGCCTGTGGTCTTCATAACAGGAAGGTGGGGTGAGGGGTGGTGTTAGACCACAAGAGATGATGCTGGACAGTTTGACATCATGGCAAGGACCGTCAATGTCAGAAATGATTGGCCAGCACAGTAGTCAGAAGGCTGTGGACAGACAGGATCACCAGCACCATACAGCATGGACTATAAGAAGGTTAAAATATTAAATTTGGTAGGATGTGTGCACTGGAACTCCGCATTTCAGACTAGGTTTTAGTGCATATAAATCATGTCTCTGGCAGATGAAGGGTCTACTGATGGCAAATATACAGGAGTCAGGTTTATTAGTGTAGAAACTGGGGTCGTCTGATTATGTCAGGCCACAGACTGGTCTTGAAGTCGTATGGTCATGTCACTGTCCCCATAGATAATCAAAGAAACCCATAATCCTGGGTCATGTGGCTACCACTTGGCATAAGCCAGCATAGATTTAACAAAGGGGTACCATAGAGTGGAAGCATCATCATTCAGTATTCGCAAACTAGCATAGTATATCATGAGCCGTGCCAATCTCCCACCCAAACAGTAATACACACACATGGACTGCATGCGTAAACATACACACCACCCGTAATGTTCTTACATACGTTCCTTGCCATACAGGAATTTAGTATCACAGCATCCGAGGGTAGAAGTGGCTTTGGTTTTGATAAACCTGCAATTTAGTTGACAAAGTACAACTGCTATCTTCTCTTGTGTTTCCATCAAGGATGAGGTTGAAAGTGTGGATTTGTTACTCAAATGGTTTTTCTGTTGTATTTATTGAAAGATATGTTTATTTTGATGGTTCTAGTGTGGAAAAGAACTTAAGCCAGCCTGGAGAATTATTAGCAGTACACTGTCCACAATGCCACAATGTTTTATCCGTGTACACTCATTTTGTTGTACCCGTTGTCGCATCAGTGTTAATTTGCCTTGATCATCATGACCTGTTAATTTATCATTACACATCTCGGAAGTTGTAAATAATTTGTCATTGTCAAACTTATTTTATTCTCTTTTTGTTTTGATTCTTCATACAATGATGATTTTTTTTACATTTTTTAAAATATGGGTGAGTGATGTCTGTCGTTGGCAGTGTTGATTCTTACAAGAGGCGAATATTTGTGTCCGAGTTTTAGTTTACGGCCTGTTATTCCCGTGTTGTTGACAACTATCATCACATTATATCAAGTATTTGAAAGAACCGTTGCAGGCGGGAGGAACAACTTCGTTACATCAGGGTTTCCAGCAAGCTGCCTGCAGAGTGCACAAAATAAATCGTGGACTTCATAGCACCGGCAGTGAACTCCGGGGTTTTCCTGGAAGATTGCAGTCGTCTAAACGATGCAATCCTGTATGAACCCATGACCTTCCGAATCGCAAGACGATCAAAAGGCGCCTTGACGGCTTGGCCACTTCTTTATAAGAAGTAATGACACTGTAACCAAGACACTGGAACAGAACGTTCAGTACAACCTGTCCCTGGGGCTACAATTCTCTGTCCTGTATAAGATGTTGCAGTCAGCCACAGTATCTATTGGCAGTGTGATTTACTAGACAATTGATGTTCAGTAGTTTGCCATTGCTTTCTGAACAGCGGATCCCTCATGCCAGCAAAATCAACGCAACTAACCTGCTTCCAAATCGTCCACCGCTGGTTTTGAACCCTCCACTTGTTACGACAGGGAATTGTAAAACTGACTATTCCCTAAGCCATAGCGTCCATGAAGAGCACTTAGAAATAGCACCAAATACTGTCATTTGTTAGATGGTGACTGAAAGACGAAGTGTTAAGATAAGGTATCTGTTTTTATCATTGGTGATTTCAAGGTGGTTTTGGTAATGGCAGTACCATGATTTGTCTTTGTGTTACCTTGGCGCTGGAGGGAAGCACTGTCATCTACCTTGCATGTCGTAAGAGGCGATTCAGGAGGGTTGGCCCTGGACCTGGTTACTTCACCCCATGGGACGCTGTAACTGCAAGGTCATGAACTGCTCTACACAGGGCTTGGGAGTTTGTTGGGGACCTTTGCACCCGATGTTGCAAGTTAGAAAAAGAATGTTATGGGTGATTGTTGTCTAATTGATACTGTCCAGATTTGGTGGTGACTGTTATCTGATTGATTTTGTCCAGATTTGGTGGTGACTGTTATCTGGTTGATACTGTCCAGATTTGGTGGTGACTTATCTGGTTGATACTGTCCAGATTTTGTGGTGACTTATCTGATTGATACTGTCCAGATTTGGTGGTGACTGTTATCTGGTTGATATTATCCAGATTTGGTGGTGACTTATCTGATTGATACTGTAAAGATTTGATGGTGACTGTTATCTGGTTAATATTGTCCGGATTTGGTGGTGACTGTTGTCTGATTGATACTCTAAAGATTTGGTGGTTACTGTTGTCTGGTTGATAATTTCCAGATTATATTGGTGACTGTTCTGTTATTGATCATGTCGAGATTGATGGGTGTCTTATATTTTCATTAATAATAGGATTTGGTAACCTAAGAAACAATATTTCACATGAATAATTGTAAATATATCAACCAACCAGCTCGTCTGTCATATTGTGGTCTTTTGTGTTCTCATATACTTGTAAATGGCTTACTGACATACGTAGCACATTATGCTGTTCTTTTGGTTGTCATGCTCTCATCATCATCATCATTGGTGTAACCATGATTTTGTCCAACTGTTTTTTCAACATGGCCAATAAAATAGTCAGAATGACATGTACACTTTGTTCTGGCGTCACAGTTGTTGTCGGTGAGTGTCTGGCATGGGTTGTGACAGTTTTGTCAGGGTAGCACTGCCAGGACACTTGTGTGATAGTTTTGTCAGTGTCGTACGGCCAGGACAGTTGTGTGATAGTTTTGTCATGGTCGTACTGCCGTGACAGTTTTGTCAGGGTAGTACTGACAGGACAGTTGTGTGGATCTTCTTTGACTATTTTATTAGATTAGTATTGACATAAGTTGTCCGAGAGTAGAACTGACATTACAGTTATCTTGGGATGAATCCAGCATGACAATTTTCCAGGTGGGGAAAATTAACGAGAGAGCTTAAAATGAAAAAAATTTATAATGTTTTTGTTTGTAAGTTGTTCAAGCAGGTGGAACTCACTTTGGGCTAGGTCTAGTGAGTACAGGGAATGTGGTACATATTAAAAGTGGTTTTAGATGGTTTCAACCGTTGCAAGGGCACTATGCGGTCACGCATTGTCTAGTTGCAAAAGGGCACCTTTATTCGAAGTCCACGTTGTTTGATTGCAGATCGACGCTACATACTCCACTCGTACACTTGCTGAAGAGACATGCATCACCGTACTGGAACTTCATTCCCCCTCTGCCGTGTGTCCACCGTGACGAGGTAGAGGGGCTTGCGCATTCCAATGACACCAAGAGTTATGCCGACGGTAGCACAGCTACTGGTAGGGTCACCCATGTCGGACAAGTCAAGGGAGAGGAACCAGACGAAGAGAGACACAAACCTACTGCCTTGTAAGTAGACGGGACAGTCAAAGGCTAGGGTAAAGCACCCAAAAGATCTTGTCGAAATCGGATGTACTGAGCCACAGGCTTGACAAAGAAGTGCAACGTAACTTTATCATTTCATGATGCCACATGACAATTAATCGTTACGGTGCTAATCTCGTGAAGTCCCATTAGGCGGTGATAGTGCCGGGCCCCCTGCCTCGAGGGGGTCCACCCATGACTACTGGTGGTCACCTTCCTCTGTGGAGTCAAGGCACAGAGGAGTAGGTTAAGAGCTATTGACACTCAACATACTACAGTGGGATGCTGAAGGAGTTTATAACAAGAAAATCTCCTTAGCAAATCGTCTTCATAAAGATAGAATAGATGTTGCTTGCATTCAAGAGACACACATCATCGCAAAGTCTCAGAGGTTATCAGGCCAAACGTTTCGACCGTGAAGGACATAAAGGAGGAGTTCTAATACTTACACGAAATACAATACCTTGCAGCGAAGTATCTGTGATCTCTGACATCCAAACGGAAATTATAGGTGTTGATATAATGATAAAGGACGTGAAAATAAGAATTTACAATCTTTATAGCCCAGCAGATAAGGACCTTATACTCTCAAACATGAAAACTCCGGGAAAGTTAACCCGGTCAACAAATGCCCGCAGAAGTCGGATGTGTCGGCCTAACGGCGCAAGAACGCAGCTCTGCTGTAAACAGGCACAACGCAATCACATCCGAAAAAAAACAAACTCCGGATGAACGAAGAAGAAGAAGAAACATGAAAATAACTGACACAAACTGCATTATTGTCGGAGACTTTAATCGTCGTTCAGAAAGATGGGGATACCCAGATACTGACAAATGAGGAGATGAAGTGGAGAACTGGGAAATAGACTCAAATCTCCATCTACTCAACAAAGCGGACGACACACCGAGCTTCTACTCCAGAAGATAGTTTACCACTTCTACTCCAGACTTAGCTTTCTGCACAGGAGACATCCACAAAATCGATCGCAATGTGCTTGACTAATTAGCAGGTAGTGACCATAGACCAATCAAACTTGTAATGAATATGGAGTGTGTTTCACCGGAGCAAAAGCCTTTGCCCCGCAGGAATTACAAACGAGCAGACTGGGACAGATTTGCCATACTAACAGACAAATATTGTGAAAACATAAACACACGATATGGCAACATGAACCAAATGGTGAAAAGTCTAACCAGAGCAATAATACAAGCGGCCACTGAGTCTATTCCAAGAGGAGTGAGGAAAAATTACAAACCATACTGGACTGAAGAACTACAAATTTTGGAGGACAAAGTTAAAGATGCGACAGCAGAGAGAGAACAAACAACTGAAGCGAACATCTCTCTCAAAGCCATCTCAGCAAAATATAAAAGAATAGTAAATCAAACAACAAGAGATTGTTGGAGGAAAAAAACAGAAAACCTTAACTTGACAGGGATGGAAACAAGTGAACAATGAAGGACCTAGAAACAAACAAATAACAATTAAACAAGGAAATGCATTGCTTACAGGAAAAAAGGCTGCAAATGCACTAATGGAACACTATGCCAGTGCATACCACATTGATATTACAACCGAACAGAATAAAGCAATCAAAGATAAACAGATACATCATAGTAACACATAGGCAACAGTAAAATGTATGATGGCAAACTAACAATGGAAGAAATGGAACAGGCAATGAATACCCTAAAAAAGAAGAAATCACCATGAAAGGATGGAATCACAAATGAAATGCTAATAGGATTAGGCACTAAGGCAAAAAAGAAACTACTAGCAGTCCTAAATTACAGCTGGAAGAGAGGAATAGTCCCACAGGCATGGAAGGAAGCTATACAGTCTCAAAGAAAGGAAAAGACCTGGAAGAACCAAAGGCTATCGACCTATCAGTCTACTTAGCTGTGTAGGAAAATTAATGGAACGCATTATCAATGGCAGACTAACATGGCATCTGGAAGAAAACCAACTCTTTAACATCACACCAAGCAGGATTCAGAAAGTACAGATCCACTGAAGATCAAATAACCTATATAGCTCAGGAAATAGAGGATGCCTTCCAAGAGAAAATAGCACACACTAGCGGTCTGGATAGATTTAGAAAAAGCATTTGATAAAGTATGGAAGGAGGGGCTGAAAGTAAAAATGCATGTTTGTGGGAAAATGTACAAATGGATCAGCCACTACCTTGAGAACAGAACTGCGAGGACAAAATTACAAGGACAAACCAGCAAAATGATGCTGTTGGAGCAAGGTGTCCCCCAAGGAGTTCTTTCACCAACATTATTCCTAGCGTATATAAATGACATCACGGAAAATTTTCCACCCTGAGTACACACATGCTCCTTTGCAGATGACCTAGCCATATGGACATCTTAAGAATATATTGATTGATTGATTTAGGAACCGACATCACAGCATTCGGGGCAGTCCCATAAGCGCTCCGTCCCCATCCCCAACAGCCAGCGAAGAGTTCCAACACTAATAGTACCAGTAGCAATCTGATTATATGTCCGTCTCGCCTTTCCTCTGAGCGTCGATCGGCGGCCAGATCTCCTCGTCACACCTCGCTGTCGCATTCTTGCCAGATCATGGTGATCCATTTGCTCCTCCGAGGTGTACACGTGCTCCCACAAGGCCGCAACAACGTCTGCCATATTATGCATCAATACTCCACCAAGTTTTGCAGAGCCAGCCAATCTGTCCGCCTGTTTATTCCACAGCACACCAGCTTGCCCCGGAGAAAAGATCCAGACGATGCTTGTCACCCTTGACTTCCGAAGCCTAGCAACCCACTCTGCACGAAGCTTGCCTGTCCTCACGCTACTCAGCATGCTTCTGAGTCAGTTACAATCACGATGTGTGTGTGTGTGTGTGAATCGTATTCTCCATCCAGCGGAAAGCTGCACTGACCGCCTCCACCTCCATTCTTAAACTAGATGTTGTGGTATCATATGCCGAGCTCTCCTGCACCAAACGTCGACCATTAGCTTTTGCTCAACACCGAACCATATGTGTATATAATCACATCACCCGGGCGAGCATTATCCTGAATTAGTTGCTGGATTTCCACTTCCGTAGCTCCTGCTGGCCCCTCCCTGCACTCCCGGCTCAATGTGATTATAATTCTGCACAAGTCTGACTGCTCCGCGGGCACTCTGACCCACTCCTCTCCTCGCCTAATGTTCTCCAAGATGCACACCTGTCTGATCGTATCCTCCGCCTGAGCCATCCATGATTTCCCTCTTATCAGTCGCTGACCCTTAACTGCGTCCAGCGCCTTGCAACGGGAGAGCTGTGTCAGCAACTACTCTTGAGGTATGCCTTCGCCTGCATCACCTTGAGCCTACCAGCAACAGTCGGCAAACCAAGGATGTAACGCATACACACTACGGGGGTGTCTATGGTGCATCCCAGAATGACCCGCATAGCTTCGTTCTGTATGCGCTCTAATTTCACCAACTGACTCTTTGAGACAGTGAGCAGTGCTAGTCCATAATCAATCATTGAGAGGATCAAGTGCTGGTATAGTGTGAAAAGCATTCTCTGCTCTGTGTCCATTGCAGCCATAGTTTTAAGTGCATTGAGTCCCTTTTGAGATTGTGTCATAACCGTCTCCACATGGTCCTTGAAGGTGTCGTAATAAGTGTCGTCCCTGGGGTGAGGGGAATCAACACTCACATTCTTTTAACCCCATATCATTATCTCCCCGGGAAGGTTAACCCGGTCAACAAATGCCCGCAGAAGTCGGATGTGTCGGCCTAACGGCGCAAGAACGCAGCTCTACTGTAAACAGGCACAACGCAGTCACATCCGGAAAAAAAATCCGGATGAACGCAGAAGAAGAAGAAGAAGATATCACTATCTTGAGGATCTTCTGGATTTCTGTCCACAACACCCCGTCAGTCCGGGGATCTCTCTCTCTCTCTCTCTCTCTCTCTCTCTCTCTCTCTCTCTCTCTCTCTCTCTCTCTCTCTCTCTCTCTCTCTCTCTCTCTCTCTCTCTCTCTCTCTCTCTTACCACTGGACCATGCCCCCTCTCATTCTTTTCCAAAACATACTACACAACTCTAGCGTCTAAAAAAATGACAAATTAATTAAAGAAAAGTGTCAGGTATGCGCAAAGTGTATGTGTAGAATGTTAATTTCTCACCGGAATTCACCAATTGGAAAACACAATATTAATTTTCAATGTCTCTGCATAACTACTATTGTTCCTGTTACTGGTGGTATTGTAGTATCTTCACTCTACTATGATGAGAACTACCACTGAGGAATCACTCTTTTATGATCATCGGTTCCCGCTCAGCAGAGGCCAGGTTCTTGCAGACCCTCTGGATTATGGGCCTAGTGCAAAAGCCGCTGAGTAAAAACCACCTTCAATGATCGAGCCATAATCTTCTTCTATCACGTTTTTGCCAACTTTTTGGAAAACATAGTGAAGCCTGTTCAAGAGAGAACACACCCGGTGAGAGCAACCCGATTCCGACCTTCATTAGGTGAGTGTAGGCCGACGGCCGCACTCAGATATATAACAGAGAACTAAACTCTGTCATAAGGCAGAGGAGCTCATCACATCGGTCTGAGTCATGGTAAGACAAGGAAAGACTAAAGGAAAAGTGCAGAAACCCAGTAGATACCCTACTGGAAGATCCTACCATTTTACATTTCCTTTATTCCCCCAACCACTTTCAATCTCCCTAAATATCATCCCAATACATTGTCCTTAACTCACTGAGTTAATTGATATCGCACACTAGCTAGTTTAAGCACCGCGATAGCCTACTGTTGCCGACGCTCCTATAATACGTTCTCACAACTCACATTACTACACTCGATTCCTAAGAAACATCTAATGTGGGTCTATTTAATTAAATACCATATATTTATTCCTGTTTGAAATCGAGACTACTAAATCACACAATGGATAAATTTCCGCCGATGTAAATCAACATAAGACACTGTAGGTAGTCTCTCTCCATAATCAAACCAGGAACATCACACACGTCCTTGTTGCCTCACAACATTTGGTCGACTCCCGCCAAAGTTGTTTATCCAGACTGTTTTAATACTGTGTCTGAATGACGTCACAAATCTGACTAGACACTAGGCGTCGAGAAGCAAAATTTTTTATCTCCTTTTCCGAATCGATGTAAAAAAACTGGCTGGCTGTCCCTTTCATCTGGGGAATTGTCCTCGGTACTCCAAAAAGTCTTGCCGGCCTGTGATCCAGAGAAATCCCCCCCCCCCCCCCCACAACAAAAGATCTTGCCGACTTTCATCAGGACAGTCTGTCTCCAACATCAAAGGATGGCATGCCGCCTGTAGACGAATGGCGCGACAGTCTTTCATCGATCTACAACTTCAAGAATTTCCGCGACAGAAGGACAGGCTCCTATCAAATGTGATTCCCAGGTAATTCAGTTTGTTCTCTCTGTTGACGCTTCTACCATCTATCGTGAGGTTTGGGACATCAGTTCTCACAATCCTGTTGTCCAGAGAGCACCACAAAATAGCTGCCTTTTCCGGATAGATGACTGTACTCATTTCAGTGCAACAGTCAATCACTTTGTCTACTGTTGCCTGTAGCTCCTGGGCTGTTTGCTCTCTATCTCTCCCCTGCCTACAACCTGATCTTTCCAATACTTCAGTATTTGTGATTTTGTCTTACCAGTTAATACCAAGAATTCTTCGCAGACACCGCATATGAAAGCTGTTTAAACGTTTCTCTTGGTGTGAGTAAATTGTCCAGGCTTCACTGCCATAAAGAAGAGTACTAAGGAAACAGGCTTGATAGACAAGGATTTTTGTTTTGGCAGTAAGCTTCCTGTTCTCTCAGACTCTTTTTCTTAAACTGTTCATTGTTGTTGCTGCCTTACCAATCCGGATGTTGATTTCCTGATCTATGGATAATTTGCTATTTACCACTGATCCTAGATATGTAAAATGGTCTACCATCTCTAGTTCGGCGTCGTCAATAAAGATTGATGGTACGACATGTGCACCTTGTGACATAATCTGTGTCTTCTTTTTGCTAATTGTTAAACCAACTTCAGAACAAGCATTGGAGAATGCAGATAGTAGACATTGCAATTCTTCCTCAGAGTGGGTCGTAACTGCAGCATCATCTGCAAAAAGCAACTCTCTGATCAGTACCCTCCTCATTTTGGTCTTGGCTTTCAATCTCTGAGCATTGTAGAGACCGCCATCTGAGCGTGAGTGAATGTATATACCACCATCCTGATCACGAAAGGCATATTTCAGTAGAAGTGAAAAGTATATTCCAAAGAGGGTGGGAGCTAGTACACAACCTTGCTTAACTCCACTCTTGATTTCAAATTCTTCAGAAGTTGCACTATCAAACTTGATTATACCCTTCATGAATGTGTGGAACGATTCCAGAATGGACAGAAGAGTTGGTGGGCAGCCAATCTTCTTTAGTGCCTTGAACAGACCCTCACGACTGACCAAATCAAATGCCTTTGTGGGGTCGATGAAGGCAATAAACAGTGGTTGATTCTGTTCACGGCATTTTTCTTGCATTTGTCGCAATGAGAATATCATATCAATGGTAGACCGGTTCTGTCGAAAGCCACACTGTGATTCGGGGTAGACTTGATCTCCTAGGACTTGAAGTATGCGCAGAACAATTCTGGCAAATACTTTTCCAACAATACACAGAAGTGAGTTACCCCTATAGTTGTTGCAGTAGCTCCGATAGCCCTTGTTCTTGTACAGTGTTATGATGCTTGAATCTTTGAAATCCTGTGGGACTTGTCCTTCTCGCCAGCATAACTCTATTAGCTGGTGGATCTGTAGAGTAAGTGTGTCTTGCCCACTCCATATAACCTATATTGGAATCCCATCCTTACCTGGAGCCTAGCCAGATACAAGTTCATTTATAGCACAATTAACTTCTGTTATGGTGGGAAGTGTGTCCAGGTGGTCAAGAGTTGGTAGGACCTCTATGGTGTTGAGGGCATCATCCGCTAGTTTGGTCTCACTTGAGTAAAGCTCTAAACAGTGCTCTACCCATCTGTCCGTCTGCTGTTTCTTATCAGTTATATGATTTCTCCAGTCAAGGTTTTCAATGGTGCACTTCTTTTTACCATTGGACCACAGGCTTTCTTTATTCCTTCATACATGCTTCTGATGTTACCATTGGATCACAGGCTTTCTTTATTCCTTCATACATGCTTCTGATGTTTCCCTTATCACTTGCGATTTGAATGGACTCACATAACTTGATCCAATAGTCGTTTGCATACTGCCTGGCAGCCTTTTGCACATCCTTCCTAGCTTGCTTTAGCTCACTCAAAGTGTTACGTGTTGGTCTTTCCTTGTTTCTTAAGAGGGCTGTCTTCTTCTTATCAATCAAGGGCTGCAGAGCCTGGCTGTTTGCCGCAAACCAGTCCTGCCTTTCAGAGCCGTAAACCCCTATAATAGTTTTATAAAGAGTTTCCTTAAGTTTACTCCACTTTTCACTTACTGTACAATTTTCTGGTGTATCAGTGAAAGCGTCTTCAAGTTGCTGTTGAAACTGAAAGCACTTTTTAGGATCGTGAATGTTAATAATATTAATCCTGGGGCTAGATTTGTGTTTAGCTGTGTAGATTCTCTTTGGTCTCAGTCTAACCCTTACAACAACCAAAGAATGATCCGTATCACAGTCAGCACTGTGGTAACTTCGAATCAATGATGTATGGTTCAGATGTTGTCTCTGTGTGATGATGAAGTCCAGCTGGTGCAAATGGCCGGATCTTGGATGTTTCCATGTGACCTTATGCAGCCCTTTTGTTTTAAAAAAGCAGTTTGTAATACATAGGTAATTTCTGGTGCAATGCTCCAGCAGCCTTTGCCCATTTTCATTCATGCGACCGATGTTGTATTTTCCAAGGAACACTGGTCATGAACTCGAGTCCTTGCCCACACGAGCATTGAAATCACCGAGCATATAAATGTAGTCGGATTTTGGAACTGCCTTGATCACGTATTCTAACTCCTCATAGAATGAATCCTTCACATCATCAGATGAATCGAGTGTCGATGCATATGCAGTAATAATGGTGGCATAACCACAAAAGGTTGCCAAGCGCAGGGATAATAATCTTTCATTACCTCCTGCTGGAATTTCAATCATTCCCAGTAGCGAATTCTTCACTGCAAAGCCCACACCGTGTTGCCTTTTGTCTGCCTGCTTTCTACCCTTCCAAAAAAAAAGATGTAATTGTTTTCCCTGAGTGACCCTTCCTCAGCGAGGCGAGTCTCCTGCAGGCCAGCAATATCAATGTTAAGACGACTGAGTTTGGCATCAATCACAGCCGTTTTTCTCACATCGTCAATATTGGTCAAGCCAGTGGAAAATCCTGGACACATGGTTCTCACGTTCCAGGTTGCAAGCCGTAGCTTATGGTTTTTATTTGTCTTTTTATTAGTACCTGGTGCATTGGTTTTACAGCCTGCAATTCAGATTTTGTCCTAGCCCCAAGCACCCATTGATGCAGATAGGCTGTGGCGGATCAGCACTCAATTGGCCGGGGGCTGCCCAGGTTGAGGCGGGCAGAAGCTGATCAGTGACACCTGTAGGTGTCTCCCCGTCAGAGACAACGCGTGGTGCCCCATGTCTACGCCAATTGACAGGGACTTATAACCCATAACAGTTGCCTCTCGCTTTGATTCCGAGACCGGTTAAGACCAGGGATGGAGTTATTGCCTCTCCATAGCACAAAGTCTGGGCTAAACTATAGAGATCATGTGCTCTCCATGCAGCATGATCCCTCTTTCGGCCTGCCTAGTTCACTCCAGGGGAAAGGTAACACATATACAGCTGGAACAATACAAGCTGCAGAAGCTGCCGGATCAGCAAAGCAATGCTCTAACTATCCGCCTGTCGGAGCTTCGATCCTAGACCAGCTATCAACCAAGGCTTAGGGCCTGGTCTGCCCTGCCATGACATTTTGTTTTCAGGTTGCATTTCCTCGCACCAGGGTAAGGCTTGTACCCTCCCAATTGCGCTCTTCCGCTAGGAAAGATAAGTGAGGAGAAAACAACATGCACAGTGTTCACCCTCTCAAATAAATCTCAGCAACCTAAGCTGGTATTGAATGGACAAATATTGCGCCATGAAGAAAATCCAAACTATCTAGGAGTCACCTTTGATCGTCGCCTGACATGGAAGACACAGGTTGAAAAAAATCGAACAAGAGCAAGGCAAAGAATGGCAGTCATGAAAAAGCTTGCTGGTACAACGTGGGGAGCAGATGAGAAAGTTCTCAAGAAGTTATATACTAGACGTGTGATGCCAGTTAGGAATATAGCATTGCAGCTTGAGCAACAGCAGCTAAGTAAACTTTAACAAATAAGTCGAGTCCAAAATCAAGGAATGCGAATCATAACTGGAAGCTTGAAGACAACACCTATTAATGAATTAGAAAAGATCGCTTGTTTACAACCAATGCAGGGCAGAAGAGATAGCAAAGCCCAGCAATAAGCAGAAAAATGTAGAGGACAGACAGACCACCCTATGTATAAAAGGTTTAATGGTTTTGGAAAGGAAAGGCTGAAGCGTAGCAACTTTGTTCAAAATGCAAAACGAAAGATTAGGGCAGATCTTATACTTAGTTAGTTAGTTAGTTAGTTAGTCGACAGATCATCCTCGTTGCACATCGGACCATTCAGTCCATAAGTGCTCGGATCCCCTCCTCAGCAAATCCCGCAGCGTGTAGCGGCTAACGACGCCAGTTCTGTGTTGGTTTATCAATCTTCTTTGGCTTCCTGCGTAGTGTTCTTGTTTGGCCACCCCTCTTTTAATTTGCTGCTCTCGCTCTTATACTTAACATATCAACAGTCAAACCCATTTACAATGCACACAAGTTCCCAGTTTGGAGACAGCAGAAACTGCCTGAAATGATAGAAAACATTCCTGGTATTGAGAAAAAGAACACTCAGAATGAAACCGAAAGAAGGAAAATAACCCTAAACTACATAAAAGAACATTACCCAAGCAGCAATTGGACCCATGCATATACAGATGGATCAGCGAAAACTTCAATAGAAAATGGAGGAGGAGGAATTCTCCTACATTTTAAAAAAAAATGGAGTGGAAAGAAAAAAAAAACACACACACAGTCAGTGGCAACTGGAAAATTTTCAAGTAATATCAAAGCGGAGGTAGAGGCTCTGAAAACTGCAGCAGAAATGCTCTTGATGGAGGGAAATAAAGAGAAGCAAATAGCTATCTTCACAGATGCAAAGTCAGCTGTCTCAATACTGAAGAACAAAAACAGCACAGAACTAGCTGATCTAAGAGCAGCACTCCATGGTCTATGCCAGAAATCCAAAAAAGTTGTAATACAGTGGGTCCCATCACAATATACCTGGAAATGAAGAGGCTGACAGACTAGAAAAAGAGGGCGGACGACTACCACAGCTTGACATAGACATAACCTATAATGAGGAAAAGAGGTTTATAAAAAGCGCTTATAAAACCAAATGGGAATCAGAGCATCCAGGCCATCAGAAGGATGATGCATATTACAAACTCAACCGAAGAGAGCAAGTAGCAATCTTTAGACTCCGCACAGGACATAACAGGCTGAAATACCACTTGTTCAATAAACTAAAGATAGAAGATACTGATGTGTGTAACTTTTGAATTGGTAAAATGACAGCTAGACATTTGCTGCAAGAGTGTCCAACATATGATGAACAAAGACAATCATGTTGATCTACACACGCTCCATTTTGGAGACACACTATATGATGGATGTCTTCAGCCTCCAGCTGACTGCTACTTTCTTTAACAATATATCATGGTGAGAACTTGGTGACAACTGGCAAGATTAATGGGAACAGAACAAAGAGAAGGCAGAGAAATAAATATCTGCATGGCTTGACCACATGGTCGAGACAAGAACACAGAGCTGATCCACCACCCTGGTGGTCGTGTAAGATGGCGAAACATAACCTCCCACGCTTATCTGCATGGCACATGATAAAGAAGACGTTTGAAGGGTACGATGAAGAAGATTGATTGGATGAGTAACAGATTTTGTTATCTTTTTAATTTTCGCTCGCTTTGAATTCAAGGGTTACGTGGAAAGTCCGAATCGAAAGCTCACTGTGTGGAAGCCTCCTTGGTTGGCGGGGAATACCTATGGTCTGCCCCTGCCTTCCCTTGAGGATTGACCGTTATGTCTTCGGCTGTTCTAAATGGGCCAGCTGGGATGGGGGAATAACACCACAACAGTGAGAGTCAAACGTCTTACGAAACCCCCGGGAAGGTTAATCCGGTCACCAAATGCCCGCAGAAATCGGATGTGTCGGTCTAACGGCGCAAGAACGCAGCTCTATTGTAAACAGGCACAACGCAATCACGTCTCAAAGAAGAAAAAAAAACTCCGGATGAACGCAGCAGAAGAAGAACTCAAGAGCAGTCCAACAATCCAGGCAAATATGCAGAAAAAGCCGAAGAAGATTATGAGTGTTGGCGAACCGTCATCACCCACGCTTATCGACATTGCACATGATGATGATGGTTTCATTAACGGTCGGACCTCACTCAGTTCTCTCTCTCTCTCTCTCTCTCTCTCTCTCTCTCTCTCTCTCTCTCTCTCTCTCTGTAGTTTGGTAGCCGGGAGGGAGGGTGCGATGGGGGGGGGGGGGGGGGAGGCTGAGTGGTCTCGAGGTATGGTGTCCGCCTCGAGTGCTGGAGGTCACGGGTTCAAGCCCCGGCGAGGGCCAGGATTTTTTCACGTGGACTTCTAGTAACAAAATGTCCCCTGGTCTCTGGGTAGTGAGATCGGAATCCCGTGTGTTTTGTTGCGCACGTAATAAATCCCTTGGCAGTTGGAAGTCGAAAAAGAGTAGCCTAACGGCGTTGCCCGGGCAAAATTTCGAGTTAAAAATCTATTCAAAGTATTTCAGGATCCTCGCCGGTGCTAGGGAGTGCGTGCACTAAGCTGAGATTCTCCGGACGGGTTCAAGCCCCGGCGAGGGCCAGGATTTTTTCACGTGGACTTCTAGTAACAAAATGTCCCCTGGTCTCTGGGTAGTGAGATCGGAATCCCGTGTGTTTTGTTGCGCACGTAATAAATCCCTTGGCAGTTGGAAGTCGAAAAAGAGTAGCCTAACGGCGTTGCCCGGGCAAAATTTCGAGTTAAAAATCTATTCAAAGTATTTCAGGATCCTCGCCGGTGCTAGGGAGTGCGTGCACTAAGCTGAGATTCTCCGGACTTTTGAATTAGGAGTAGAACGGAACACTTACGGGTTACAACCGTGTGCCGTGATGTTGATCCGTAAACTATATTAAACTAAACTAGTTTGGTAGCAAGCAAATATAATGCCGATGGAAATGAAGAACCGCGAAGGAGGATGAGAGAAAGCACGAGGACAGGACGTGACGGCTACACAGACAGCTCGGCCACATAACTCCAAGACGAGGCCTGCGACATGATCGCCATCAACTAGCTCGGAATGCGCCATCATCGGAAAGACCCTAAAACGGTGCCGATCACAGAACAACAGTTGGACGGGAGGGGTAGGACTCTGTCATTCGTTGACGACATCCTCGTGTATCGACAGGGTCGAGATAGACAGGCAGTTGCCAATGATATGCAGGGCGAACTAGATCGAATTTCCTCATGGTGTGCTGATGTCGATGCCCTTGTCAACCCTGCAAAGGCAACGGTTACATGGTTCTCACTAAACAACCATATTGTGAAAACAGACCTGCCGGCAGTAAGAATGGATGGGAGCAGTTTGAGTAGAACCCAGTCAATGACATATCTTGGCGTGAGGCTTGATCGTAGCCTGTCCTTCAGAGATCATGTCGATTATGTCATAACGAAGGCTCGAAAAGGTTTGTCAGCAATGAGAGTCATGGCGACTGCCAATATCGAGCAAAGACTGCTAATACTTCTGTTCCAAGGACTTGTACTTTCACGCATCGAGTATGCCCTGGCCATCCTCACTGTCAGCCCTACACAGATTGGAAGACTCGAAAAGGTACAAAACGAAGCCATGCGCATCATTTTGGGCTGCACGAGAGACACCAGCTGTGTAGCAATGAGATACCTCCCTGACTTCCCGACAATGGAACACAGGATCAAGATCTGGAGAGCTCGTGCATACTTAAAAATAAGTGCAGATGAGCAGCACCCTCTGCATGACGCTATATTCAGAGAACAGGGTGACAGGCTAAAGAGGGGCAAATCATGGATGGGTCGGGCGGAAGATGTCGTCAGACAGGTCTGCAGTCTTACCAGTATCAACCCAGGCAAGGAATGGGTGCCGGTGCCTCCAGCCTTTAAGTGCACTTTCTCCTGCATTATCACACTCGACAGACGGTGCAGAGAGCAGAACCCTGCCGCTGTCAATGCAGAGGTTAACGCGCTCATCTATGAACACTCAGATAGCCCCGAAGTGCTCATCTATACAGATGGATCTGTTGTAAAGCAGCAGAGAAGTGCGTGGGCATTTACAGCCCGTTCAGCGGGCCGAACCGTTCAAGAATCCAGTGGTGCCCACTCTATGACCACGAGCAGCATGACGATGGAGGTGATGGCAGTTACACAGGCTTTCATATGGCTGGAATCACAGCATTATACCAACGTGTGTGCACTAAGTGATTCAATTAGCATGATTCAGAAGGTCGAAGCTGGATCTGTACGTAGACAGTGGACTGAATCGCTGCGGAAGTCTGTTGTCCGTAAAGTCACCTTCATCTTCGTCCCGGGACATGCGGGAGTCGAGGGAAATGAACGAGCTCCCCTCTGCCGTGCGTCCACCTTGACGAGGTAGAGGGGCTTGAGCGTTCCAATGACCCCAAGAGCTATGCCGACGGTAGCACAGCTACTGGTAGGGTCACCCATGTCGGACAGGTCAAGGGAGAGGGACCAGACGAAGTGACGCACAAACCTGCTGCCTTGTAGGTAGACTGGGAACAGTCAAAGGCTAGGGAAAGCATCCTGAACAAATGCTTGTCGAAATCGAATGTACTGAGCCACAGGCTTGACAAAGAAGTGCAACGTAACTTTATCATTTCATGATGCCACAGATGAAAATTAATCGTTATGGTGCTAATCCCGTGAAGTCCCATCAGGCGGTGATAGTGCCGGGCCCCCTGCCTCGAGGGGGTCCACCCATGACTACTGGTGGTCACCTTCCCCTGTGCTGTGGAGTCAAGGCACAGAGGAGTAGGTTAAGAGCTATTGACCAAACACCCCGGACACTCAACATACTACAATGGAATGCAGAAGGAGTTTATAACAAGAAAGCCTCCCTAACACAGCGTCTTCATAAAGATAGAATAGATGTGGCATGCATTCAAGAGACACACCTCAACGCCAATCGCACATTTTCAGTCGAGGAATATCAGGCCACACGTTTCGACCGCGAAGGACACAAAGGAGGAGTTGTAATACTTACACGAAATACAATACCTTGCAGCGAAGTATCTGTGATCTCTGACAACCAAACGGAAATTATAGGTGTTGATATAATGATAAAGGACGTGAAAATAAGAATTTACAATCTATATAGCCCGGCAGATAAGGATCTTACACTCTCAAACATGGAAATAACTGACACAAATTGCATTGTTGTCGGAGACTTTAATAGCCGTTCAGAAAGATGGGGATACCCAGATACTGACAAAAGAGGAGATGAAGTGGAGGACTGGGAAATAGACTCAAATCTCCATCTACTTAACAAAGCGGATGACACACCGAGCTTCTACTCCAGAAGATGGATTACCACTTCTACTCCAGACTTAGCTTTCTGCACAGGAGACATCCTCCACAAAATCGATCGCCATGTGCTGGACCAATTAGCAGGTAGTGACCACAGACCAATCAAGCTTGTAATAAATATGGAGTATGTTCCACAGGAGCAAAAGCCTTTGCCCCGTTGGAATTACAAACGAGCAGATTGGGACAGATTTGCCATACTAACAGACAAATATTGTGAAAACGTAAATACACGATATGGCAACATGAAGCAAATGGTGGAACGTCTAAACAGAGCAATAATACAGGCGGTCACTGAGTCTATTCCAAGAGGAGCAAGGAAAAATTACAAACCATACTGGACTGAAGAACTACAATTTTTGGAGGACAAAGTTGAAGATGCTAGGAAGACCGCAGAGAGAGAACAAACAACTGAAGCGAACATCTCTCTCAAAGCCATCTCAGCAAAATATAAAAGAACAGTAAATCAAACAACAAGAGATTGTTGGAGGAAACAAACAGAAAACCTGAATTTTGACAGGGATGGAAACAAACTATGGAAACTAGTGAAAGCCATGAACAATGAAGGACCTAGAAACAAACAAATAACAATTAAACAAGGAAATGCCTTGCTTACAGGAAAAAAGGCTGCAAATGCACTAATGGAACACTATGCCAGTGCAAACCACATTGATATTACAGCCGAACAGAAGAAAGCAATCAAAGATAAACAGATACATCATACATATACAGAGACAGCAGCAGAATATATGATGGCAAATCTAACAATGGAAGAAATGGAACAGGCAATGAATACCCTAAAAAAGAAGACATCACCAGGAAAGGATGGAATCACAAATGAAATGCTAATAGGACTAGGCACTAAGGCAAAAAAAGAAACTACTAGCAGTCCTAAATTACAGCTGGAAGAGGGGAATAGTCCCACAGGCATGGAAGGAAGCTATACTAATACCAGTCCCAAAGAAAGGAAAAGACCTGGAAGAACCAAATGGGTATCGACCTATCAGTCTTCTTAGCTGTGTAGGAAAATTAATGGAACGCATTATCAATGGCAGGCTAACATGGCATCTGGAAGAAAACCAACTCTTAACACCTCACCAAGCAGGATTCAGAAAGTACAGATCTACTGAAGATCAAATAACCTATATAGCTCAGGAAATAGAGGATGCCTTCCAAGAGAAAAAGCACACACTAGCAGTCTGGATAGATTTAGAAAAAGCATTTGATAAAGTATGGAAAGAAGGACTGAAAGTAAAACTGCAAAAAATGCATGTTTGCGGGAAAATGTACAAATGGATCAGCCACTACCTTGAGAACAGAACTGCCAGGACAAAAGTACAAGGACAAACCAGCAAAATGATGCTGTTGGAGCAAGGTGTCCCCCAAGGAGGAGTTCTTTCACCAACATTATTCCTAGCATATATAAACGACATCACGGAAAATTTTCCAGCCAGAGTACACACATCATCCTTTGCAGATGACCTAGCCATATGGACATCTGAAGAATATATTAGTACAGCTAACAGCAGAATACAGCAAGCCTTATTAGCGCTAGAGGACTGGTCAAAATCATGGCTTGTGAAGATAAGTGAGGAGAAAACAACATGCACAGTGTTCTCCCTCTCAAATAAACCTCAGCAACCTAAGCTGGTATTGAATGGAAAAATATTGCGCCATGAAGAAAATCCAAACTATCTAGGAGTCACCTTTGATCGTCGCCTGACATGGAAGACACAGGTTGAGAAAAATCGAACAAGAGCAAGGCAGAGAATGGCAATAATGAAAAAGCTTGCTGGTACAACGTGGGGAGCAGATGAGAAAGTTCTCAAGAAGTTATATACTGGACGGGTGAGGCCAGTACTCGAATATGGCATTGCAGCTTGGGCAACAGCAGCTAAGTCAAACTTTAACAAAATAAGTAGAGTCCAAAACCAAGGAATGCGAATCATAACTGGAAGCCTGAAGACAACGCCTATTAATGAACTAGAAAAGATCACTTGTTTACAACCAATGCAGGATAGAAGAGATAGCAGAGCAAAGCAACAAGCAGAAAAATTTAGAAGATTGACAGACCACCCTATGTATAAAAGGTTTAGTGGTTTTGGAAAGGGACGACTGAAGCGTAGCAACTTTGTAGAAACTGCAAAACGAAAGATTAGGGCAGATCCCATACTTAACATATCAACAGTCAAGCCCATTTACTATGCACACAACTTCCCAGCTTGGAGACAGCAGCAACTGCCTGAGATGATAGAAAACATTCCTGGTATTGAGAAAAAGAACACTCAGCATGAAACCGAAAGAAGAGAAATAACCCTAAACTACATAAAAGAACATTACCCAAGCAGGAATTGGACCCATGCATATACAGATGGATCAGCCAAAAATTCAATAGAGAATGGAGGAGGAGGAATTCTCCTAAATTTAAAAATGGAGCGAAAAAAACACATTCAATGGCAACTGGAAAATTTTCAAGTAACTTCAAAGCGGAGGTAGAGGCTCTGAAAACTGCAGCAGAAATGCTCCTGATGGAGGAAAATAAAGAGAAGCAAATAGCTATCTTCACAGATGCAAAGTCAGCTGTCTCAATACTGAAGAGCAATAACAGCACAGAACTAACTGACCTAAGAGCAGCACTCCATGGTCTATGCCAGAAATCCAAAAAAGTTGTAATACAGTGGATCCCATCACATTGCAGTATACCTGGAAACGAAGAGGCTGACAGACTGGCAAAAGAGGGCGGACGACTACCACAGCCTGACATAGACATAACCTATAATGAGGCAAAGAGGTTGATAAAAAGCACTTATAGAACCAAATGGGAATCAGAGCATCCAGGCCATCAGAAGGATGATGCATATTACAAACTCGACCGAAGAGAACAAGTAGCAATCTTCAGACTCCGCACAGGACATAACAGGCTGAAATACCACTTGTTCAATAAACTAAAGATAGGAGATACCGATGAATGTAATTGTAGAACTGGAAAAATGACAGCAAAACATTTGCTGCAGGATTGCCCAACGTATGCAGAACAGAGAAAGATATTTTGGCCCACACCTGCTTCATTTGAGGACAAGCTCTATGGAGATATCAACAAGCTAAAGTTGACCGCAGATTACTTTAACTATATACAGGTTGGCATTTAAAGGTGCATGAAGACCCAGAGGCATGAAATGGAATATTGCTTGGATAGCAAATCCATTACGTGGAAAGTCCAAATCAAAAGCCCATTGTGTGGGCTTTATAAAAGGTGGAAAAGTGTCCTAGTGGCACGAAATGGAATATTGCTTGGATAGCAAATCCATTACGTGGAAAGTCTGAATCAAAAGCCCACTGTGTGGGCTTCATAAAAGGTGGAAAAGTGTCCTAGTGGCACGAAATGGAATATTGCTTGGCTAGCAAATCCATTACATGGAAAGTCCGAATCGAAAGCTCACTGTGTGGATGTCATCTGCAGACTGCATACTTCTGGTTTCCGGAAGAACAGCCTATGGTGAACGGAAGGCCCAATATACGGAAGTGAGGCTAAGCAGCCATGTGCAGGACGTGACGATTCCTTGGGTGAGCCCAGTACCAGAGCGCTATGTATCGGCTCTGCAAGTATGGAAGCCTCCTTGGATGGCGGGGAATGCCCATGGTCTGCCCCTGCCTTCCCTTGAGGGCTGACCAGGATCTTTGGCTGTTCTATATGGACCAGCTGGGATGGAGGATAACACCACAACAGTGAGAGTCAAGAAACCCCCGGGAAGGTTAACCCGGTCAACAAATGCCCGCAGAAGTCGGATGTGTCGGCCTAACGGCGCAAGAACGCAGCTCTGCTGTAAACAGGCACAACGCAATCACATCCGAAAAAAAACTCCGGATGAACGAAGAAGAAGAAGAAGAACGAGCTGACAAACTGGCTGGCTCTGCACCCCCTATAGATGGCCAGCCCATGGATCGTGCCGATGTTATTAACGTCCTTAAAGATTTGGCGAGAACAGAGGATTTTGACGTCAGTGATTCCACATCGCTGTCCAGGATGAAAGACCTGGGAGTGAGAATCGGCACAGCCAGACGCGAGAGGTACATCGGGAAAACAAGGCGCCTCGTCAACCAACACAGAACTGGCACTATTAGCCACCGGACGCTGATGCATATGCTGGGGGGAGGATCTGAGCACCTATGGACATGTCCGGAGTGCAACGAAGATACCCCAACTGATAACTGATAACTGATAACCCTAAACTTAGCGGCCTCCCCCAGGGCCATAACAACACTGACCAAACAAATGGCCAAGTAGTCATGAAATCAGTACATCTTGGACTACGCTTGATTTCAAAGCGAGAGGACAAAAAAATACGAATGACAGTTCCACCGAGGAGCCGCTGGCCGAGTGGATAAATGCCTGGTTGTCCTTCGAGAGAACTGGGTCGAATCCTCTACAAGGTGTGGATGTTTTTCTGTCGGAGGCAAAAAGAACCCTAACCTGCACAGTTCGCGGGGACATCGCCAGCCAGTCGGCCTGACATCCTCAGGCTCGAGACCCCTCTGTCATACACCGCAAGGTACTATAGGCAGTAGATGACAGTTTCCAGCCGGTCTCCGTGGCCAAAGGCTTGCGAACGCGGTCCGTGTCGCGTTGTGTTATACCGTGTTGGCATGGGAGCCGGTCGTTCAGAAAGCAATGGCGAACTACTGAACGTAAAATTTGCCTAGTACATCAACAGCTGCTGAAAAATGCTGGTGTTGACTGCAACGTCCTGCAAGGGATATGCAACATTTAAAAAATGTCTCCAAGACAAGATATTGTTTATCAGCCAATATTCTTAGATGTTCAGATCTTTTAGAACATCAATATTTGTCTTCTTTGTCCAAGATGTTATTAGAACTCTTCTGTAGCATTCTTCTTCTTCTTCTTCTTCTTCTTCTTCTTCTTCTTCTTCTGCTGCTGCTGCTGCTGCTGCTTCGTTCGTCCGACACTTTTTGTTTTGGGAGTAATTGCGTTGTGTCAGATTACAGCAGAGCTGCGATATTTGCACCTTTCGGCCGACACATCCAACTTCAGTTGGCGTTTGTTGTCAGGTCAAGTCTTCCTGGTTTCTCTAGCATTCGATTTCAAATGACCCAATGCCCCTCTGTAGGCCTAATGACTGCGAAGTGCACAGTCACCCACATCAGCATGATGCTGCAGGAAACATGCATGTGCTCAAATGTTTACTTTGATTTGTTTGCTTGTGTCGTGCCGTAGGTGCTTAGTTCTGTATGTGATGTAGGCCTATTGGTTTATGACTTGGGATCTCCGAGGGCATGTATAAATTCGTGTGTTGACTGCCTTGTTGTCTCTTGCATTCCTCCTCTATCCGCCTTTCTACAAATCTGTCCAGTTGACACATGTTCCCGTTTTTGTCTTCTTAGAATGTGGCAAAATAATTAATACAGTGTACTATTTCTGATGTTTGTGATAAGTTGTCTTTGCGATTTAGCCTCCCTCACAATGTCCAGATTGCTCATTTTGGCCGGCCACGGAATTGTCAGCATACTTCTGTAAAACCATGTCTCTGAAACTTCTAGGGCACTTTATGTTTATTATCTTATTTACTAACTGACATGGTTCACAGCCACATGTTCACAGACCCAGTGCCAAACAAAAAGTATATTTGGACCAACAAAAAAAATGGGAAGTAGGGGTGTGTCACAATTATGACTTGAAAATTGTTAATATGGTAGCAGACATGCTGTATTATATATCAAATTAAAGGGGGTTGCATAAGGAAAACGACTGTATATAAGCCCATGACAGATACGGGAAGTCGCTTAAGACGACCAATCACCCCATATCAGTTAATACTCACACTGCTGGAAATGTCTTCAGCCTAGTTCTGTACAACCAAGCATTTGAAACTTTTAGGGCTTTGCTTGTTTACCCAGCCAAATGTTCAAATTGATATTGCTGGAAATCAGACAGAATCACACCAAACAAAAACGATAAGTAGACGGTAAGATTTATTAGAACACGATCACAAGTAACAAAATACATGGACGTTGCGGCCAAAACCTTTGTCAGCACAAAAAACAACAAATACATACCAATATAACAACTACGTGAAAAACTACACGAAAATTCCAGTGGAGATTCGAAAGCAATGGCAAATTACTTAACGCATATATATGCCTAGAAAACTAGCATGGGTTTGATAGCAAGGCCATGCAGCATTACGAGTTGCTCAGGATTCTCAGTCAAATTGGCACCTTTCCGTCTTGACAGACGATAGTTTGGTACATTGTGCTTCAAAAAGGCTTAATAACTACGAACCATGGCGGTGGCGAATGTGACTGATAAGGCCAATGTTATTCAGGGAACTGATTACTGATACTGCTGGAAATCAGAAAGCAATGGCAAACTACTGACTTGTCTGAATGCATATCTAGAATATCAACATATGGGTTTGATAGCAAGGTCCTGCAAAGAACATGCACCATTACTACTTGTTGAGGATTCCCAGTCGCATGTTAGAAGAGATATTACTGGAGATGTATGGAGTCGTCAAACTACCACCCCACCGCCCACAGACACTCGCAGCAGACTCCAGCCTCCGCCATCTTGACACCACTTCTGTGTCCATAATCTCCGTACATTCGTTGCTATACTGACGTATTAATTCCCCTACTTATCTTTCATAAATGAACCACATTCATAGCAATTACGCGAAAGTATTATCTCAAAATCGTTGCCAGGACTATAATTTATTTGAGAATTATATAAACATGAAATAAAATATGAAAACTAAAATTCAAGATGGCAGCCTTCATGTCTGCGATTTTGTAGGAGTGTTCTTTGACTGTTGTCGTTGTTTCTTTCTATTCTTGGGATTAATAGCGTGATTTGCCTCGGCTTTGGTGACATCCATGCATTTAAAAACTAACCGATTTCTTTCATTTCGTAGCAGCATTGTTGGATGGTAACGCAAAAAGATACGAGAGGTAAGATTGCAGTGGTGGGCAGGGTCCTGTCTCTGTGGTAGTGGTACTGTGGTGAAATGAACCATTTTTGGTCTAATTACTGGACTTTTAGTAATTGATGTGTATGTTTTACGTAATCATGGATGTTTTGACAGTAGAATAGCGGTGTATCCACGTATAAACGTAAACAACAAGAGTTCAGGCCAGCAGCCGGCGCGTTTCTTGCCTAGATTCGGTAAATCAAGACCGTGGTCGTGATAATTAATTTATATTATTGAATAATAATAATACTTAATACATTTACTGAAATGTGTTATGAATTGATTATTCACATACGACGATACCACAGCTGGATATGTCTTCAAAAGTCCAACCCAACGGTACCTCAATGAAGCTTGTGTGTCAGTTCTAAGCAAAGATTTAATATTTTACTTTTAGTAACTGCAATGGCAATAATGACACTCAGAAAAATGACCAACTGAGCAGGATGGCATCATATATTTATAATACAAACATGACATGGAAGTTTATAGATAAATAGTTTATACACCAAGCTAAATTCATCCATAAAAGAATAGTTGTGACTTTAAATAACACACTATTATAAAAGTCTCTTCAATCAAATTTCAGTAGGAGCTGTTTAAAAACAATTATCCCATGTTGTGACTATATATATATATATATATATATGAAAATATATATATAAAATATTGTATACTTTGATATAACTGTCTGTATATACTTTAATGTGACTATCTATAGATATATAGATGTGACTATCTATGGATATATACTTTGATGTGACTATCTGTAGACATATATACTTTGATGTGACTATGTATAGATATATATATATACTTTGATGTGACTATCTGTAGACATATAATATATTTTGATGTCACTATGTATAGATATATATACTTTATGTGACTCATCTCATCTCATCACATCATGTTCCTCTTGTACCTTTATGTGACTATCTGTAGATATATATACTTTGATGTGACTATCTGTAGATATATATATAATAATTATATATATACTTTGATGTGACCCTCTGTAGATATATATATATATATATATATATATATATATATATATATATATATATATATATATATATATATACTTTGATGTGACTATCTGTAGTTATATACTTTGATGTGACTATCTGTAGATATATATATACTTACTTTGATGTGACTATCTGTAGATATATATATACTTTGATGTGACTATCTGTAGATATATATTTTGATGTGACTATCTGTAGATATATATATATACTTTGATGCAACTATCTGTAGATATATATACTTTGATGCAACTATCTGTAGATATATACTTTGATGTAACTATCTGTAGATATATATACTTTGATGCAACTATCTGTAGATATATACTTTGATGAGACTGTCTATATATGTATATATATCTATATCTATAAAAATCAATGCATGTATGTATGTATGTATGTATGTATGTATGTATGTATGTATGTATGTATGTATGTATGTATGTGTATCCGTCCTTTATGCGTTCGCGAACCGTCCATCCGATTGAGATGAAATTTTCTACACGTTTTCCTTTCACTCCTGTGCAACCAACTGTCATAGTTTTATCTATCAGCTATCAGCTATTACATTCCTAAAATTTAATTTTGTAATTACATGACTGAACATAAGAAAATATAAAAATATATTAAAAAAGGGATATAACTTTTAGTAGCATTGTTATATCTTAAGTTAAGTCCCCTGGCTATAGATTAAATGAGTTGATTGACGATGAATTAAATGAGATGCTCCCACCAGGGACGTGGGTGCAGCCGGGCCAGGTCAGACAGACAGATAGACAGACTGACAGACAGATAGTCGGGAACGGGAGCCAAGTTTACTTTAGATAGATCTCTTCCAATCATATTTTCTATCTATTCTTCTATTCTATCTATATTTTGCTGTTATGTTCGGGCCGAACATACATACATTGACAGACAGACAGACAGACAGACATGACAGACAGACAGATAGATAGATCGATCGGGAACGGGAGCTTATATGACTACGTGTATGAATTAAATGAGATGCTGCCCACCAGGGCCTGGGCGAAGTCGGGCCGGGTTGGACAGACAGACAGACAGACAGATAGTCGGGAACGGGAGCTTATATGACTACTTATATGAATTAAATGAGATGCTCCCCACCAGGAACTGGGCGAAGCCGGGCCGGGTCAGACAGACAGATAAGCAGACAGACAGACAGACAGATAGATACATAGATAGATATATAGATAGATACATAGATAGATAGATAGATCCCCGCCAGAGCCTGGGCGAAGCCGGGCCGGGCAGCTAGTATATATATATATGTATGTACACACACACACACACACACACACACACAGTCACATAAAGTATATATCTATACATAGTCACATCAAAGTACATATGTCTACAGATAGTCACATCAAAGTATATATATCTACAGATAGTCACATCAAAGTATATATCTAAGGACAGTCATATCTATATATCTACAGACAGTCGCATCTATATATCTACAGATAGTCACATCAAAGTATATATATATATATATATATATATATATATATATATATATATATATATATATATATATATATATATATATATTCATTGGCACCTTGCCGTCTTGACAGACGATAGTTTGTGCTTTAAAAAGGCATAATAACTTTTAACTATGGCGGTAGCGAGTGTGACTGATAAGGCCAATTTGCGCTGTAAATGTCCGTTCACAGTGGGTGCATGTGAACACGTGGTCATTTCCACCATCATGCACCATCTTACGTCTCAAACGCTTGGTGTGTGACTTTTCTGCAATAATTTTCTCCTTTGACTTTATTCCATTTCTGATATTTGCCCTCCATGCAACACGTTCAGCGGCGACTTGCTCCCAATGTGCATTATCAATGCCTGTATCAGTCATGTCCCACTTACACACATCTTTGTATCGTAGTAGAGGCCGACCCTGAGATCTCTTACCCATCTGTAATTCACCAAAAAAGATATCCTTTGGTATTCTACCATCATCCATCCTCCTAAGATGTCCTATCCATCTAAGTCTACGAAGACTGAGCATGGAATAAACTGTCACACAACCTGATCTTTCCAATACTTCAGTATTTGTGATTTTGTCTTGCCACTTAATACCAAGAATTCTTCGCAGACACCGCATATGAAAGCTGAAAGCTTATATATATATATATATATATATATATATATATATATATATATATATATATATATATATATATATATATATATATATACTTTGATGTGACTATCTGTAGATATATAGATGCGACTGTCTGTAGATATATAGATATGACTGTCCTTAGATATATACTTTGATGTGACTATCTGTAGATATATATACTTTGATATGACTATCTGTAGACATATGTACTTTGATGTGACTATGTATAGATATATACTTTATGTGACTGTGTGTGTGTGTGTGTACATACATATATATATATACTTTGATGTGATTATCTGTAGATATATATACTTTAATGTGACTATCTGTATATATATATATATATATATATATATATATATATATATATATATATATATATATATATATATATATATATGTCATAGGAGGTGGAATATCAAGGACAGGAAGATGTAATTTCCTATACTTAAGTGCTCAAAGATAAAGAAGCACAACACTGACTTTTAATGGGCCAGAGAAGAAAAGGACAATAAGGAGAAATAGAGAAAGAGCACTGTGTATATCCTCCTCTGTTAACAAGAAAAGGGGTAGAATTAAGACAGAAGATTCCAGGAGTTCTCAGGGCGGGGGATGTACTGTTGTACACCCCAGACAGAAGATTACACTGCTGGACTGTAACAGGATCAATGAGTTTACACAACAAACTACAGACTAAACAAAACAAATTAAGAACAAAATTAGGTTTTTATTGACAGAACTGCAAGTTTAGTGACAAACAGGCATCCTGGCATGTCACATAACTGACATATACAGAAATGGGAACCTATGTTCCCACAGTAATCACTGCTGCCTAACATCGCTATGCACATGACTAGGTACCTATCTCCACAACCCAACAAGGACATGGCAACAACAGAGCCTTAACGTAAACAACAATGGTAACAGCAGGTATGGACTCTCTATTGTAATCATCTCAGGACTCATGGACAGTTGGTACATACAGAAATGGGAATCTGAAATACCACAGAGATAACTGCTGCCTAGTACTAACTACAGGGGCGGTCTCTAAATGACAGTGAGACCTCAATCATGTTCCGTTGAGTCGAAGGGCACATTCAATACCCACACAAGACACCCGCATCACATAAGTCGACTGGGACCAGATACAGCGAAAAACCATAACATAACGAATAACAAAACTATAACCCTAACAGCGGGGATATAGTGGCATAACCACGCATAAACGGGTATACGAAGGGGATGTGAGTGGCATACGCACATTAACCAGAGCCGGGGCTCAAGTTTGCTCTACAACCCACAAACATGGCCAGGGGTCACTACCTGCAATGCATGACATCATGAACATCTAATTAATAATCATCAAAGAATCAATATTTGCATCAACACATGGACTCCACAGGACAACAACTACAGCAACGGTGTATGCAAACAGTGTCCTTGTGGCACAAACATAGACATGGACTGTGTAAGTTCACACCAACCACATGATACTTCAACTGGACAACCATGACATGGATAGGTTATAGGATATACTCCACATAAAATATAAACAGAGCACACACGCTCTACAGCATCCTTTGGAGTGATTGGGCCCACAATTAATGCAACAGCCACCACCATATCATGGGACAATCTTAATGTGAGGGTGGATCATCCCTCGTCACAATGCTCGCAGCCTTTCCTGGCTTCTCATCTAACTCAATATTTACTTCTTGAACACTCTCAGTTCAGGGGGGTCATTACCTACAGATCTCTGACACAACACAACTTCTCATCCCCAACACCACAGGCTGAGAATACACTCATAATGCCAATGTTACACCAACAACACTCATCAACTAGTCAAAATCAACACCGAAACACAACTCAGGTACACGGTGTACCACGACTCTAACAGGACAACACCATTTGGACATGTACATACAGGACATAAATACAGTCCAATGCACCAACAGCAATCAAGCAGACAGGATATGCAATTCAACATGACATCACCAACTAGATGTGTCATTGTACTGGTGACAACTAGACAACATCACTATACCAGAAGTACAGTTCTACACATAACACCAGCAACAATCAGGACACAGGCTATAACATAAGTCACTGCCAACAACTCAGACATATAACACCACATAAAACCATCACAATCATCAAATGATCGCTCTCACCATAGCCATCACCACAATCACAATCATCTTAGCTGACATCACTACATGGTCACCCTCACCATGACAAAGCTCACTCAATAATACCCCAGATTCATTATGGGTGCCCTATTCAGCAACTCTTCCAAGACTATTCTCAAGACTATTCTTCTAAGTTCACATGTGTCCAACCTGAGCAACACAGATCATTATCCCCATGAACACTATTATAATCATAAACCACCCTATCATGTGTAGTGTTCAACCTGGCACCTTCATCACTACACCCAGTCATGAATAATTATTACCATAGCTCCATTTATCTAGAAGACACATAACATACATTGTCATCAAGCACCATATATCTATTACTTTCACCGTGCCACTCACACCTTCGTACGCCAGCAATCACTATAGGTTTGGTGTTCTTGAGTCGTGATAAGTCATCTGACTTCAAACACACAATATAACATAATGGAGGTGTCTCTCATCCCCTGGCACCCTTTACTTTCCATTACACATGAGGCATCTCACTACCTCAATATATTATAATATAAAGACACCGGCCTTCCCCTTTGTTGTGGGAAGTTACATAAACACATCCGTACCATGTTTCCAGTTCAACTTCATGTTCCTCATTCTAGACCAGACTGGTATAACCACCCAGTTATGTACTTTGCCTCCCTCTTACTGACTGTACAGTCCACCTGGAACAGCCCTGGTTACCCCAGGCCATTCAATCTACTGTTATCTTCCACCTCACCATGCTACTATAATAATGGCATATTATATTATATATATCCTGCACACCTAATCTGGCCACCTCCATACAGGAATATCACCTAAATAAAATTAACATAACCTAATATTTTATACTACAGTGCTCCATATTTTCCTCTTCACTGTTGTAAACAGCCACAACCATTATTTCATTATTTCCTCATATTTTATTTCTAGTGCTCTGTATTTTCCTCTTGTCAGAACACAGACTTTACAGAACAATACATCCTCCTCTACTCTGGACTATGATACTACATATTTTTAATACTGTATTGAATCGTGGCTATATCAAATTCTATAGAACTACCCAACACAGTATCGTATCGATACTTGATTACTTCCAATTCGTACTGGCACTGCGCTGTCTGCTATATTAAATCTAAAAACCTACAAATATACACACCATCGTATGAGAACAACCTTTCTCCTGCATCGTCACTGAATACCCCTGGTATTTTCTTACTACATCCCTGCCAATCTGCAGAGTAGCACTTTTACAGTTACTAATTGAGGCGAACCCATGTTGTTGTCATTCTGCCGATCGTCGCCATTTTACTTGTGAAAATAAATACTAATTTTTATTCACTTAGGAACAGAAGATTTCCTCATTCTAGGTAACACTATAAACCGAACTACACCGAATCGTACCTCAAACCTGTGGATGTTAAGTTTGGAGCTTCCAGTTGGAAACTAGCAAAGGCACCACTATCCTATCTTTAATTAAGCTATCTAAATAAATTTAACTCACCAAGAGTGGGCTTACAAATTGCCAGTATTTTTGATGGATTTCCTCGGTCCTCGTGTGTGGGCCACACAAGCCAGTCATGGTTAAATCTAGAGGCATTTGTGACTCCCTGCTCTGGTCCAGTGACTGGGGAGGGCTGGTTAAAGCCTCCCTATTCTATACTACAGCGATCTACATCATCGCTCCTTCGGCCACGGTTGTCTGGTTTGGAGAGACCGGGAAACTGACACGCGCCTCTATTTATCCTCACTTCCAGAGCGGCTTCCCATCGTACCCCAGGGCACGCAAGGGGATGCTGGTATTGGTAACATTATCATCATCATCATGTATCGCGCCAGACTATTACACACATATAATATATATATATATATATATATATATATATATATATATATATATATATATATATATATATATATATATACTTTGATGTGATTATCTGTAGATATATACTTTGATGTGACTATCTATAGATATATATTTTAATGTGACTATCTGTAGATATATACTTTGACGTGACTATCTGTGGATATATATTTTGATGTGACTGTCTGTAGATATATACTTTGATGTGACTATCTGTAGATATATAATTTGATGTGACTATCTGTAGATATATATTTTGATGTGACTATCTGTAGATATATATATATGTGTGACTGTCTGTAGTTATATACTTTGATGTGACTATCTTTAGATATATAATTTGATGTGACTACACGCACGCACATACACGCACTTTGTCTATACATATATAAAAGACAATGTGTGTGTGTGTGTGTGTGTGTGTGTGTGTGTGTGTGTGTCCTTTATGCGTTCCTGAACGGTCCATCAGATTGAGATGAAATTTTCTACAGATGTTGTTCTCACTCCCACGGATGCAACTGACATAGTTAGTTAGTTTAAAAACAGTTTTATACGTAATAAAACAACATTAAAAGGAAAGACGTATAATTAAGGGGACTTAACAACAAAAGTTATATCAATGGACATTACTTTTAGTAGCATTGCTATATTATGTAATTTAAATAATTGTTGTATTTTTCTTAAAGTTTTATAAAATGTTTAAAGAAGTTATCTACAGTCATATGCGTTATAAATAAAGTGACAAAAACTTTAAGGCATTTTCAAAGTTTTCATAACAATAATGCGTCTTATTTTAGATACGTTAAATTTTCTAACTCATCTTTTTATTTCTCTTCGACGTCACATTAAATGTTTTATTCTTCTATTATTACTCTGAATAATGTAATTTTTTTTGGAGATAAAGTTAGTTGCATATCCTTTGAAGTACGCCACAGTCAACCCAGCATTTATTGGGTGTTACGTTCAGTAGTTTCAGGTTGCCCTGTTTAGTTAATGGAATGAAGATAGTTCTTCTTCCAATATTTTGGCCATATACCATATTTCCATATCTTCTACTATCTTCTACTATTCTACTATATATATAAAAGAGAATGTTTGTTTCTTTGTGTGTCCTTTGTGCGTTCCTGAACAGTCCATCCGACTGAGATGAAATTTTGTACAGATGTTGTTCTCACTCCCTTGGGAACGGGAACGGGAGCATCAGAAACACCAAGCAACGGGAATGGGAGCATCAGAAACAGACGAGCCATGGGAATGGGAATGGGAGCATAAGAAACAGACGAGCAACGGGAACGGGAGCAACAAACTCGTACTCTGTGCACTTAGAGAAATGTGTTTGAATGTATAATGACTACTTATATGAATTAAATGAGATGCTCCCCGCCAGGGGCTGGGTGAAGCCGGCCCGGGTTGTCTAGTAAATATATAAATGATACTATCTATAAATGTATAGATGTGACTATCTATCTATATTCATTCATTCATTCAGTAGCATGTCCTTTGCAGAACCTCGCTCCCATAACAACCTTCCGGAAAACCTCTCGATCATAAGCAAGATGTGCCGCGTCTGATACACCCATCTGGAGATCATCCGCCACATCCTGCACCCATCTTCTCTTTGGCCTTCCTCGTCCTCTCTTCCCAGGCATATACCCCTCCATTATTGTTCTCTCCAAGCTTTCGTGACGTTTCAAGTAACCAAAATATTTCAATTTTCTTTGTTTTATCGTCTTTAATAGCCAACCTTCTTCAATATTCAACTCTTGAAGTATGGATGCATTTGTTCTTTTCTTTACCCAAGATATTCTTAGAACCCATCTATAACATTTATATTCAAAGGCGTTTATGCGCTGTTCAGCTTGTTTAGTAAGTGTCCATGTCTTACAGGCGTATGTTGCAATGAGAAAGATGCATGCTCTTAAAAATCTAATTTTTGTAGTTCTGTCTGTCCCACTCCATAATTTATTCAGTTGTTTTAGTCTTTGAAGGGCAATTGATAGTCGCCGTTTAATTTCTTTCATTCTGTCACCGTTGTTGGTAATCAATGACCCAAGGTATTCAGAATTTTCCACCACCTCCAATTTTTCCCCATTAATGTATATTTCTTTCTCTATAGTAGTTTTATCTTTATGCATTATCTTTGTTTTTGCTATGTTAAGATATAAGTTGTGATTTTCACTATTCTTCTTCTTCTTCTGCGTTCATCTGGATTTTTTTTTCGGATGTGACTGCGTTGTGCCTGTTTACAGCAGAGCTGCGTTCTTGCGCCGTTAGGCCGACACATCCGACTTCTGCGGGCATTTGTTGACCGGGTTAACCTTCCCGGGATTTTCACTATTCAATTGGGTGATAGAATTCTGTGATTAACAAACAGTTAATAGCATAGGAGATTCACAGAGTATAGGAAATTGAAGAACAACATTAGACAGAGTTCGATATGGATGTCCAAGCATCCTAATGGTTCGAGAGACAACGGAGAAAGTTGTCACATGACCGGAGAAGCATCACCTGGGTGAGGTTGTCTGTCCGGAATACATGGTGCTGGTGTGAACTCAGCACAATGATGAGAATGACTTTGCTCCTGGAAACACTGATCTGAGTCTATATACACCTTAGAATATACGACACACTTTCTACACATTATACACACACACATTTCTCCCACACAAACTCTTGGCTTTAATAAATTTCTTGTATTTATTTGTTGAAGCTAGAGTTGTCAAGTATGTTATGTTGGGGAAGAATGAGAGGGGGCATGATCCAGGGGTGAGTAAGAGTGAGAAGACTGAGGGAGTGCTGTGGACGGAGTCTGGTGGATATCTTCAGGATAGTGATATTGAATTAAAATAAATGTGGGTGTTGATTCCCCTCACTCCAGGGACGACACTAAAGAGTAATAAAGCATTACTACTATGACAGTCTGTATTCATTAATGTCTGTATTCATCAGTGTCTGTATTCATCAGTGTCTGTATTCATCAGTGTCTGTATTCATCAGTGTCTGTATTCATCAGTGTCTGTATTCATCATTGTCTGTATTCATCAGTGTCTGTATTCATCAATGTTTGTATTCATCATTGTCTGTATTCATCAGTGTCTGTATTCGTCAGTGTCTATTCATCATTGTCTGTATTCATCATTGTCTGTATTCATCATTGTCTGTATTCATCAGTGTCTGTATTCATCAGTGTCTGTATTCATCATTGTCTGTATTCATCAGTGTCTGTATTCATCAGTGTCTGTATTCATCATTGTCTGTATTCATCATTGTTTGTATTCATCATTGTCTGTATTCATCATTGTCTGTATTCATCAGTGATCAGTGTCTGTATTCATCAGTGTCTGTATTCATCATTGTCTGTATTCATTAGTGTCTGTATTCATCAATGTCTGTGATGTTGGATGTAGTTAGGGTTGCTAGACGTCCAGCAAAAAGAGGACATGCCCTCCTTTTTTAGCCTAATATTCTCCTTCCGGCCGGCAAAGCTAAAAACCTTTAAAATGTCCAAATTTTTCTTGTATTTTATGTTATAATTTTTTATGTATTGTCGTTACAAATTAACAATGTATCTATACTCTACAGTATGTTGACATTGTTAAAATGTACAAAGTTTATGCATTCATGCGAACTAGGCGATTATAGTAAATGGCAATGTGGAAAGAATGTTCTCCTTGATTAATGCTCAGTGGACAAAGGAAAGGAACAGACTCTTACTTGACTCTGAAAATGGCATCATTCTCACAAAGTACAATTTGAAGAGTCTTACCTGTGAACAGTTTTATACATATGTGATTGCTAACGAGGATCTTCTACGAAATATGTCCTTCTTTGTCCTCTTTTTTTGTCTTATTATGTCCTCCTTTTGGTGCCCACGTATCTGGCAACCCTAGATGTAACCCTGAGACATGGTACTGTTATTAGCCAGGTTTATTTGTATTCACTATCATCATCATGTGCCTTGTCAGCTGCTGTAGGCGTTCATGTCTCTCCACAGATCGCAGTACTTTGTGTTCTGGATCAACTTTGCTGATCATATTCCTCCATGCCACCGTCTCAATCCATCCAGCATCATTTCTCTTGGTTTGCCTCTGTCTTTTTTCCCTCTGATCTGTTCAGTTGTCACAATGTTCTCCAATGCCTTTTTTCTCATCACATGACCGAAGAAAGCTGTTTATCTTTTTCTTATTGTTGTATATAATGTTTTAGTTTTCATTAGCCTCTCCCAGGCAATCATTGTTAATTACTCTGGCCAGTCCAACGGAATTCACAACATTCTGTGGTTTACTTGGTTTAAATTTTTGGTTATTTTCTGTTGTTTTTTCAAATACTGATCTTTTCTTTCTTATTTTTCTTCTACAGGCAATGGCAGAAAAGCATGAGACCCTTACTTGATCATCTGACAGTTGGTGTACACTGATTTACTTGGTTAGGAGCCCCATGCAGCTACACAATGGTTGAGTAGTTGCAGTGCGTAGATTCTAGACTACTTAAGTGTGCGGAGACTCACAGCTGAACACAGACATTCGGCGTTGTCATGGGGGCTTGTGTCTGTAAGGACAAGAACCAGGATCCGCCCAATAACTCAGGCCGAGGAGAGCGGACAGCAGTTCCATGCCAGTGGCCATTACCATCGGGACCACAACCACCATAGCAGCTCCACCACATCCAGCTCTGATCAGTCGGAGCGGCGACATCGCCACCATCACAGCCACCATAACCATCGCTCACATCATCACCAGGTCTGTTTTTTATTTTGTTTGTTTGTTGTTCTTCCCAGTGTGAGGTATGTCTGTCTTTCCAGTGTGAGGGTTTGTCTGTCTTTTCCAGTGTGAAGGTTGTCTGTCTCTCCAGTGTGAAGGTATGTCTGTCTTTCCAGTGTGAAGGTTTGTCTGTCTTTCCAGTGTGAGGGTTGGCTTGTCTTTCCAGTGTGTGGGTTTGTACTGGAATGATGAGATGCTGATTCTTGAATCAAGCAGTGAATCCAGTCTTGAAGTCTTTGAACCCTGTTACCTATGACCTCGTTCTTGGGCTCATGATGTAAAAAGCTTATATGTTGTTTCAACTGGCCACCTTTATTTTAGAAACACTCGGGAAAGTAAACCCGGTAAGAAATGCCTGAAAAAGTTGGGTGTATCTTCTTCTTCTGCGTTCATCCGGAGTTTTTTTTTTTTCCTGGACGTGATTGTGTTGTGCCTGTTTACAGCAGAGCTGTGTTCTTGCGCCTTTAGGCCGACACATCCGACTTCTACGGGCATTTGTTGACTGGGTTAACCTTCCCGGGGAGGGAGAGGGGGGGGGGGGGGGAGGATCGGCTGAAGGGTGCAAATATCACAGGTACAAGCAGTTATGTCCAAGACAACATTCGGACACACACAGAAGAAGAAGAAGATATTAGAAAGAGAGAGAGAGATAAAGTGAGATGGAGTGAGAAAGTGTGCAGCAGAGAGAGAAAGCACTATCACATTGATTTCTGATAAATAACTTTCTGCCTGTTGAGTGTTGCTGAAGGAATTATGTTGCTATATTGTTACAAAAGGTTACAGTTAAATGTTAGTTAGTCGCAGTTCCAACTTCACAGCAACGGGTTCGTCCCATTATGCTCCGTTCCTGTGCCAGTGAATATCACACAAAACTGCTCCCTACTGCCCAATGTGAAAAGTGGAAAAGACAGGAGTCTCGACAAACAACAGCCCGCACAGATACACTGTGCATAATGCCGCCGCCAGAATGTCAACACACCAGTCCCCCACGAAACACCCAATTCATCTCTGATGGAATCGGCAGTCATTTTCCTATCTGGATGTTTCCTAGATGTTCACCCACACAGTCCACGAAAATACAGTTCATCACCGATGGCAGTGGCAGTCAACCAGAAGCCCAGCAGTCACGCATTTCTGCATAAGGGAAAAACCTGGTCAACTCTGGGACATAGCCTTCTGCCATCACTCCGAACATGCAGTCGCGTCCAAAATAAAAACTTGGCCAGATTCAACGCACTTACACGAAACTCACAGCTCACAGTGTCGCGCCACGCACTCACTCAGTAGCAGGACGACGGAACCATCAAACCTCCTTAGTCGCCTCTTACGACATGCGTGGTAGGCTACAGTGTGCTATTCTTTGCTTCCCTTACAAAACAAACGGTTAAAGGTGAAGTGACCTGCTTCATTGCAGTGGGGTTTACCCAGTTTCATTTGGTGTTTGGCTGCAGCAAAAACTCCTGAAGGTCTTCAACTCCCTTGAAGTCTTTGCCTCTGAGAACCTATGCTATGATGTAACTTCTTTTAACAAATAACAAAAGGGTGACATTAATTGGTCAACACCCGAAACAACAATCTTTTGTGACCTTAAACCAGCTGACGTATGTTCTCAACATATTTAATAAATATATCTTGTTTCCAATTGTGTCCCGGCTCCGTGCAGAGACAGCATCCAGGGTCGGGAGACGGAGCAGAACTGCAGACAAGGAGGATGTAGATCGCCTTGTGCTGAGACTTTATCTGTGATTCGAACCCTTGTAGATAAGTGAGTATGTCTGAGATTTTATCTTAAGATAATGTTGCGTTATATTTTCATGCCTTTTCAACATCTTTGCTGAAAATATAATGAGAAACATACAAAAAGTGATGAGACCGGAGGCAGTTTAGTTTAGTTTGGTTTAGTCGATGGATCAACATCACTGCACATGGGTGCAACCCATAGGTGCTCCATTTTCCTCCTAACTCAAATCTGAGTCTGGAGAAAACTCATCTCAGTGCACGAACTCTGTAGCACCGGGTGAGGATCCTGAAATACCTTGGGTAGATTTTTCATTCGAAATTTTGCCCGGGCAGCGCCGTTAAGCTACTCTTTTTTCGATTTACAACTGCCAAGGAATTTTTTACGTGCGCAACAATACACATGGGCGTCCGATCTTCACCACCCAGAAACCAGGAGAAATTTTATTACTAGAAGCCCCCAGAGGCAGTTATTAACACTTAAAAATGGTGGAAATCCAATTTCCAGAACTCAGATATGCTGATGATACAGTTCTCCCGAGGTTGTTGAGTTGAGTCAAGACTATATCATGGAACTTGGGACATTCCATACGTGCTCTAGCATCATCAGCAGCAGCAGTGAAGAGTGCAAATACTTGTGGTACCAGTAGCAGTCTGATACATGTCCGTCTGGTCTTTTCCTTTGAGCCTTGAGTGCCGGCTGGATCCTCCAGCCATTACCTGCAACATTACTCTCTCCAAGATGCGATGATCAACTCGTTCTTCCACACTATATGTAACACACATCATTCCAATGTTCCCGACCACATCTGCCCCATCATGCACAATACCCCACCAAATGGTGCAGACCCAGCCAATCTGTCCCCTGCTCGTTTCCCAACACACCAGCTGTCCTGGGGAACCAATCCAACATATTCTCTCTATATTTATTGTTGAATTGAAGCCTGCCACTCTGCTCAAAGCATGCCTGTCTTCACCTTTCACATCAGTTTTTGTCGGGACCCTTTGGAACCATGTGTATAGTGCAGAAGAATGAGTAGTTCATCACAGCTTGGAGAGAATGGTGCTGCAGGAGTGGCAACACTCAAAACTCAGAAGAAAGGTCCAGCAGACATCTTCTGGTACCATTATTATTGGGACTCTTCGCTGGCTGTTCCTAATGAGGATGGAGCACATATGAATGTCCTGAGTGCTGTGATGTCAGTTCTTGACTCAACTCAGCTCAAGAGAAAACTCTCTGCACCTCCTCGCACCATGGATGCAAGTCTCTTCAAGGCTCAGCATCATGGAATGGGAATATTCTTGAACAAGTGAAACGGTACAATTATCTCGGAACAGTCATAACATCTGATGGGAGATGCCTTGAAGAGATTAGAACAAGAATCGCCATAGTAAAAGTAGCTTTAGCAAAAGAAAAACATACTAACCAATAAAAAGATGTCAATTGTAATGAAGAAAAAGAGGTTGTGGTGTACATAGAGCCTTGTACGTTTTGTATGGATAGAAGCTTGGACACCTGCGCCAGTCAAGCTGAAAAAAACATGCGAAATGGGTTGTGCTGATGCCAGCCAATGGTAAAGAATACATAACCATGGACAGACAGAAAAAACTAATGACCAAGTACTACAAGAAACAAATGAAAATTGTAATTGATTAGAGAAATTAGACGTAGCAAAGTCAAATGTTTTGGACATGTTATGAGAAGAAATAAATTTGAGAACTTGGTGACAACTGGCAAGATCGAGGAGAAGAGAACAAGGGGAAGACAGAGAAGTAAATACCTGGATGGCTTGACCACATGGCATGGTCGAGATAAGAAACACTAAGCTATCCACGACTCTGGTGATCCGAGTGAAATTGTAACGCCCCGCATAGGGACATGATGGATGATGGATCATGGACATCTCTGCAAGGGACTTAACTCTTTTAGTCTCAGAAGATTTTGTAGCAGTTATCCTGCTTAAGAAATAACCACAATGAATATCGTTCAGTATGTGACATGGCTCAAGAGGCTAAAATCACAATGGGAGAGCACTATAGAGCAAGGAAAGGACCCTTTCCAAACATAAGCGACATTAGACATATGGTAGACTTAGATGGAAAGGACACATTAGGAGAATGGATGACGGTAGAATACCAACAGACATCTTTTTGGTTTATTACAGATGGATAAAAGATCTCAGGGTCGGCCTCTACTACGATATAATGATGTGTGTAAGTGGGTCATGATTGATACAGGCATGATATTGCACCTTGAGAGCAAGTTGCTACTGAGCGGGTTGTATGGAGGGTAAAGATCAGAAATGGAATAAAGACAAAGGAGAAATGATTGCAGATAGGTCACACACAGAGTTTGTGAACGTAAGATAGTGTGTGAATGGTGGAAATGACCATGTGTTCACATGCATCCATTGTGGACGAACATTTACAGCGGAATTGGTCTGATCGTCACATTCGCAGCCGCATGGGTTGTAGTTATTATGCCTTTTGAAGCACAATAAAACAAACTATCGTCTGTCAAGGCAGCCAGGTGCCTGTCTAGTGTGTGTGCTTGACCCAGATTTTAACTGACTACTTGGCACTCGTTGAGCAATGTGATCAGTTTAATGCCAGCCTCCTTTACTGCCAAGACATTTCCTGGCCCTCCCAGTTAGGCTGGGATGACTGCACCACATTGACCTGTTCAGTAAAATAAAGATAGGGGACACTGATGAAACATCTGTGGAATTGGTAACATGATGGCTAAACATTTGATGCCAGTTTGTCCGAACATATGCAGAACTGAGGACATTATTTTGGCCGACACTAACTCCCTTTGAGAACAGATTCTGTGGAGATAAAGTTGACTGCTGCTTTCTTTAATAGGTCTACGAAAATGAAGAAGTATGAGTATCCTGTGCCAAATATTGAAAAAAAAAATTAGTTCCATATCCTTTACAAATGTAACAGTCAACCCCAGCATTTTATGGCTGTTCGTAATTCCTGGGCAAGTTTACTTTCAGTAGTTTGCCATTGCTTTCTGAAGACCGATACCCATACCATTTTCATAAAAAAACACAGCTGTGTTTCGAACGCAGTAGAAGGATTACAAACTGTGTCCATAACCCCTTCGCCACTGACCTGGCTCATTGAAAACAACATTCACAAATCTGTGTTTATCATCCTACACATTTTTACAATGTGTCCAAATAGCAGTTTCCTGCTTTGATGTGATAGCGACCTCACATTTTATTGGTTCATTCATTCATTCAGCATCATGTCTTTGCAAAACCCGCTCCATAAACAACTTTCCATAAAACTTCTCTGTCGTAAGCAAGATGTCTAGCGTCCAATAAACCCTTCAGGAGATCATCCTGCACCCATCTTCTCTTGGCCTTCCTCTTCCGCACTTCCTGGGCATATACCTCTCCATTATTGTTCTCTCCAAACTGTCCTCACGTTTCAAGTGACCAAAAATTTAAATTTCTTTGTTTTATTGTCTTTAGTAGCCAACTTCTTCAGTATTCAGATTTTGTTGTATGTATACATTGTTCTTTTCTGTATCCAAGATATTCTTAGAATCTGTCTGTAGCATTTATATTCAAAGGCATTTATGCTGTTCAGGTTGTTTTTAGGTTACAGGTACATAATATGACAACTGTATTGCTATTGTCTTCAATAGTCATTTTTTTTCCATGAAAATCAAAGTTTTACTGTTTAAAAAATAATACTTCATATTGGTTTGAAAAGAATCTTGGGTACTTCAATTTTAATTCACGCAACAAAGGGAATTCCAGGGCCCACGTCATATCTGAGGTCCCTTATTTGCGCTGTATCTCGGTGTGCAGACCTTGACCGGAATAACATTGTCGGTGTGCAGCAAAAGTTTAGTTATGTGTGTAAGGACCTGCATATTTCAGTGGTTGTATACTCTTGTTAGGGTTAGGGTTAGTAAAATTCATGACTGCAGAAAGCAACGTAAAAATGTACTACACACACTGTGTTACCGTTCGTCACTCCTTTTCGGCCTTTTTCGCGCCATGTCCGCCATGACACGCACTGAAAAAAACTTTAATTGAACGGAGATCCCCCGCCAGAGCTATATTAGCTGCTAACTACGCTATATATAGCTGTTAAAGCTAAATATAGCCTCGTGACGTCGGTTGCGGTGAATTAAAATTGAAGTTACCGAATCTTGAAGTCTGAAAACTTTGCCATTGCTGTTGTTTCCAGTATACCATCATTTACAAGGAAACCTGATGTGTTTTATAATCCTTCTTATTGGTTTGAAAGAATCCTGAAATTGGAAAACTTGGTTGTCTTCAGTGCGCAGGAACCTCCGTTGGCAATGCTGGTTCTTCACAAGATAGCAGACTGCGACCAGGGCTGGTTGAATGTGGTCAGGTCCCTCATCAGTGTCATCCCCATGGAGGACCCGCTGGGACCAGCTGTGGTTGCTCTACTGCTGGATGAGTGCCCGCTCCCTACGAAGGTGAGTGCTGTTTAGTAGACACTCGAGGATTTATAGTCAGCTATCGAATCCTCATGGAGATGAGATTTATAGTCAGCTATCAAATCACCATAGAGTTGAGGATTTATAGTTAGTTATCGAATCCCCCATAGTGTCGAGGACTTATAGTTAGCTATCGAATCCCCATGGAGACAGGGATTTGCTTACTGACCTGGGCTCTGAAGTTGAGCCAGCTAAAAATGGGCGCCAGGAAGTTGTCAAGGAAAGAAAGGTGGTTGCATGATATGACCCACATCACCCCACGAGTACCAGTTGGTTTAAAAGTGGGACTAGTACGATATACAAAATATGCCTCATGGCTTGTAAAGGGCTCTTCACTTGTTGTTTTACTTACAGGCATCTAGATTGGTTTTTCTGTCTTTGTTTGTTTGCCTTTAATTCATGCATATCCATACTCGTGTTACTACTTCTAGTGCACTGACTGATTTTTTGTACGTGGATTAGCTTTTCCTATTACCAGTGTTGGTATACGAAGGTGAAGTGCCGGTTTTGTAGATGCCTGAGTGCATTCGGATATTAAATAATTTTTGTTTTGTTTTTTGTTTTTTTGTTAGCTCATTTTGAACCCAAGCATAGTCCATACACGTACTACTATAGTACGTTCACAAATGTATGTTCTCATTAACGAAAAATTTTGTTTTTAAAGTATCTGTTGCGTCATTATGAAATTAGTCCTGCCGTCTTATATTTACTCCCACTAAGGACTATGTCTTTGATAGGTCCAAAGGCAACTTAAATCATGGAAGCAGTGAAATTTCTTTGATGGTTTGGCGAAAACATATTAAATTCACGCTAACAAACTTGTTTTACAGCAATGCACGTCAGTTCGAGTTTCGACGCAAGACATATCCATTCCACTATGTGACTTGCTTCTCGTATATAAGGAAATTCCATGCACCACGGAGAATATTCATTATTGAACACTGATGTTTCTGTGTGAAATTGTAATATAGGTCATAATATGCACTTTATCTCTGACCCGTAAATTATATACGCATAAAATAAACATTGAGATTTTGCTGTATAATTTCTAGAATTTTGGGTGTACATAATGATAAGGTTATATAACAAATCTCATCATTTTCCCTCAGTTGTTTACTGAGTTATGGATATTTATAAGGGAGTAAACATTTGTGAACACGTTCCGTTTTATTGGGACGGAAGAGAAAAGTCCCGCCATCTTGCTCCAATGGAGCTCATTCCTGGTGTGGTGCCCACTCCATGACCACAAGCAGCATGACGATGGAAGTAATGGCAGTACCATAGGATTTCATATGGCTAGAACCACGCATTATACCAACGTTGTGTGTGTACTAAGTGATTCAATGAGCCCCCTCTGCGGTTGCGTCCACCTGGACGAGGTAGAGGGGCTTGCGAGTTCCAATGACACCAAGAGCTATGACGACGTAGCACAGCTACTGGTAGGGTCACCCATGTCGGAAGGTCAAGGGAGAGGGACCAGACGAAGTGACGCACAAACCTGCTGCTCCTTGTAGGTAGACTGGGGACAGTCAAAGGCTAGGGAAAGCATCCCGAAAAATGCTTCTCGAAATCGGATGTACTGAGCACAGGCTTGACAAAGAAGTGCAACGTAACTTTATCATTCATGATGCACAGATGAAAATTAATCGTTATGGTGCTAATCCCGTGAAGTCCCATCAGGCGGGTGATAGTGCCGGGCCCCCTGCCTCGAGGGGGTCCACCCATGACTGCTGGTGGTCACATTCCCCGTGCTGTGGAGTCAAGGCACAGAGGAGTAGGTTAAGAGCTATTGACCAAATACCAAGGACACTCAACATACTACAGTGGAATGCCGAAGGAGTTTATAACAAGAAAGAATCCCTGACACAGCGTCTTCATAAAGATAGAATAGATGTGGCATGCATTCAAGAGACACACTCAACGCCAAGCGCAAATTTTCAGTCAGAGGATATCAGGCCACACGTTTCGACCGCGAAGGACATAAAGGAGGAGTTCTAATACTTACACGAAATAGTATAATATATATATAAATATATATATATAATATATTCATTAAAGATATATTATATATATATATATATATATATAATTATATATATATATATATATATATATATATCATTGGCACCTTGCCGTCTTGACAGACGATAGTTTGTGCTTTAAAAAGGCATAATACTTTTAACTATGGCGGTAGCGAGTGTGACTGATAAGGCCAATTTGCGCTGTAATGTCCGTTCACAGTGGGTGCATGTGAACACGTGGTCATTTCCCCATCATGCACCATCTTACGTCTCAAACGCTTGTGTGTGACTTTTCTGCAATAATTTTCTCCTTTGACCTTTATTCCATTTCTGATATTTGCCCTCCATGCAACACGTTCAGCGGCGACTTGCTCCCAATGTGCATTATCAATGCCTGTATCAGTCATGTCCCACTTACACACATCTTTGTATCGTAGTAGAGGCCGACCCTGAGATCTCTTACCCATCTGTAATTCACCAAAAAAGATATCCTTTGGTATTCTACCATCATCCATCCTCCTAAGATGTCCTATCCATCTAAGTCTACGAAACTGAGCATGGAATAAACTGTCACACAACCTGATCTTTCCAATACTTCAGTATTTGTGATTTTGTCTTGCCACTTAATACCAAGAATTCTTCGCAGACACCGCATATAAAGCTGAAAGCTTATATATATATATATATATATATATAATATATATTTATATATATATATATATATATATATATATATGAATATATATAATTTGATGTGACTATCTGTAGATATATAGATGCGACTGTCTGTAGATATATAGATATGACTGTCTTAGATATATACTTTGATGTGACTATCTGTAGATATATATACCTTTGATATGACTATCTGTAGAAATATGTACTTTGATGTGACTATGTAATAGATATATACTTTATGTGACTGTGTGTGTGTGTGTGTACATACATATATATATATACTTTGATGTGATTATCTGTAGATATATATACTTTAATGTGACTATCTGTATATATATATATCTATATATATATATATATATATATATATATATATATATATAATATATATATATATATATGTCATAGGAGGTGGAATATCAAGGACAGGAAGATGTAATTTCCTATACTTAAGTGCTCAAAGATAAAGAAGCACAACACTGACTTTTAATGGGCCAGAGAAGAAAAAGGAGCAAATAAGGAGAAATAGAGAAAGAGCACTGTGTATATCCTCCTCTGTTAACAAGAAAAGGGGTAGAATTAAGACAGAAGATTCCAGGAGTTCTTAGGGCGGGGGATGTACTGTTGTACACCCCAGACAGAAGATTACACTGCTGGACTGTAACAGGATCAATGAGTTTACACAACAAACTACAGACTAAACAAAACAATTAAGAACAAAAAATTAGGTTTTTATTGACAGAACTGCAAGTTTAGTGACAAACAGGCATCCTGCATGTCACATAACTGACATATACAGAAATGGGAACCTATGTTCCCACAGTAATCACTGCTGCCTAACATCGCTATGCACATGACTAGGTACCTATCTCCACAACCCAACAAGGACATGGCAACAACAGAGCCTAACGTAAACAACAATGGTAACAGCAGGTATGGACTCTCTATTGTAATCATCTCAGGACTCATGGACAGTTGGTACATACAGAAATGGGAATCTGAAATCCCACAGAGATAACTGCTGCCTAGTACTAACTACAGGGGCGGTCTCTAAATGACAGTGAGACCTCAATCATGTTCCGTTGAGTCGAAGGGCACATTCAATACCCACACAAGACACCCGCATCACATAAGTCGACTGGGACCAGATACAGCGAAAAACCATAACATAACGAATAACAAAACTATAACCCTAACAGCGGGGATATAGTGGCATAACCACGCATAAACGGGTATACGAAGGGGATGTGAGTGGCCTACGACATTAACCAGAGCCGGGGCTCAAGTTTGCTCTACAACCCACAAACATGGCCAGGGGTCACTACCTGCAATGCATGACATCATAACATCTAATTAATAATCATCAAAGAATCAATATTTGCATCAACACATGGACTCCACAGGACAACACTACAGCAACGGTGTATGCAAACAGTGTCCTTGTGGCACAAACATAGACATGGACTGTGTAAGTTCACACCAACCACATGATACTTCACTGGCACACCATGACATGGATAGGTTATAGGGATATACTCCACATAAAATATAACAGAGCACACACGCGCTACAGCATCCTTTGGAGTGATTGGGCCACAATTAATGCAACAGCCACACCATATCATGGGACAATCTAATGTGAGGGTGATCATCCCTCGTCACAAATGCTCGCAGCCTTTCCTGGCTTCTCATCTAACTCAATATTTACTTCTTGAACACTCTCAGTTCAGGGGGGTCATTACCTACAGATCTCTGACACAACACAACTTCTCATCCCCCAACACCACAGGCTGAGAATACCACTCATAAATGCCAATGTTACACAACAACACTCATCAACTAGTCAAAATCAACACCGAACACCACTCAGGTATCAACCGGTGTACCACGACTCTAACAGGACAACACCATTTGGACATGTACATACAGGACTAAATACAGTCCAATGCACCACAGCAATCAAGCAGACAGGATATGCAATTCAAACATGACATCACCAACTAGATGTGTCATTGTACTGGTGACAACTAGACAACATCACTATACAGAAGTACAGTTCTACACATAACACCAGCAACAATCAGGACACAGGCTATACATAAGTCACTGCCAACAACTCAGACATATAACACCACATAAAACCATCACAATCATCAAATGATCGCTCTCACCATAGCCCTCACCACAATCACAATCATCTAGCTGACATCACTACATGGTCACCCTCACCATGACAAAGCTCCTCAATAATACCCCAGATTCATATGGGTGCCCTATTCAGCAACTCTTCCAAGACTTTCTCAAGACTAGTCTTCTAAGTTCACATGTGTCCAACCTGAGCAACACAGATCATTATCCCCATGAACACTATTATAATCATAAACCACCCTATCATGTGTAGTGTTCAACCTGGCACCTTCATCACTACACCCATCATGAATAATTATTACCATGAGCTCCATTTATTCTAAGAAGAACATAACCATACATTGTCATCAAGCACCATATATCTATTACTTTACACCGTGCCACTCTACACCTTCGTACGCCAGCAATCACTATAGGTTTGGTGTTCTTGAGATCGTGATAAGTCATCTGACTTCAAACACACAATATAACATAATGGGAGGTGTCCTCTCATCCCCTGGCACCCTTTACTTTCCATTACACATGAGGCATCTCACTACCTCAATATATTATAATATAAAGACACCGGCCTTCCCCTTTGTTGTGGGAAGTTACATAAACACATCCGTACCATGTTTCCAGTTCAACTTCATGTTCCTCATTCTAGACCAGACTGGTATAACCACCCATTATGTACCTTTGCCTTCCCTCTTACTGACTGTACAGTCCACCTGGAACAGCCCTGGTTACCCCAGGCCATTCAATCTACTGTTATCTTCAACCTCACCATGCTACTATAATAATGGCATATTATATTATATATATCCTGCACACCTAATCTGGCCACCTCCATACAGGAATATCACCTAAATAAAATTAACATAACCTAATATTTTATACTACAGTGCTCCATATTTTCCTCTTCACTGTTGTAAACAGCCACAACCATTATTTCATTATTTCCTCATATTTTATTCTAGTGCTCTGTATTTTCCTCTTGTCAGAACACAGACTTTACAGAACAATACATCCTCCTCTACTCTGGACTATGATACTACATATTTTTTAATACTGTATTGAATCGTGGACTATCAAATTCTATAGAACTACCCAAACACAGTATCGTATCGATACTTGATTACTTCCAATTCGTACTGGCACTGCGCTGTCTGCTATATTAAATCTAAAAACCTAACAATATACACACCACATATGAGAACAACCTTCTCCTGCATCGTCACTGAATACCTGGTAGTTTCTTACTACATCCCTGCCAATCTGCAGAGTAGCACTTTTACAGTGACTAATTGAGGCGAACCCATGTTGTTGTCATTCTGCCGATCGTCGCCATTTACTTGTGAAAATAAATACTAATTTTATTCACTTAGGAACAGAAGATTTCCTCATTCTAGGTAACACTATAAACCGAACTACACCGAATCGTACCTCAAACCTGTGGATGTTAAGTTTGGAGCTTCCAGTTGGAAACTAGCAAAGGCACCACTATCCTATCTTTAATTAAGCTATCTAAATAAATTTAACTCACCAAGAGTGGGCTTACAAATTGCCAGTTATTTTGATGGATTTCCTCGGTCCTCGTGTGTGGGCCACACAAGCCAGTCATGGTTAAATCTAGAGGCATTTGTGACTCCCTGCTCTGGTCCAGTGACTGGGGAGGGCTGGTTAAAGCCTCCCTATTCTATACTACAGCGATCTACATCATCGCTCCTTCGGCCACGGTTGTCTGGTTTGGAGAGACCGGGAAACTGACACGCGCCTCTATTTATCCTCACTTCCAGAGCGGCTTCCCATCGTACCCCAGGGCACTGCAAGGGATGCTGGTATTGGTAACATTATCATCATCATCATGTACGCGCCGTTTTCACACATATATATATATATATAATATATATAATATATATTATAATATATATATATATATTATTAATATATATACTTTGATGTGATTATCTGAAAATAATACTTTGATGTGACTATCTATAGATATATATTTTAATGTGTCTATCTGTAGATATATACTTTGACTGACTATCTGTGGAATAATTTTGATGTGACTGTCTGTAGATATATACTTTGATGTGACTATCTGTAGATATATAATTTGATGTGACTATCTGTAGATATTTTTTTGATGTGACTATCTGTAGATATATATATATGTGTGACTGTCTGTAGTTATTATTTTGATGTGACTATCTTTAGATATATATTTGATGTGACTACACGCACGCACATACACGCACTTTGTCTATACATATATAAAAGACAATGTGTGTGTGTGTGTGTGTGTGTGTGTGTGTGTGTGTGTCCTTTATGCGTTCCTGAACGATCCATCAGATTGAGATGAAATTTTCTACAGATGTTGTTCTCACTCCCACGGATGCAACTGACATAGTTAGTTAGTTAAAACAGTTTTATACGTAAATAAAACAACATTAAAAGGAAAGAGCGTATAATTAAGGGACTTAACAACAAAAGGTATATCAATGGACATTATTTTTAGTAGCATTGCTATATTTTTGTAATTTAAATAATTGTTGTATTTTTCTTAAAGTTTTATAAAATGTTTAAAGAAGATATCTACAGTCATAGGGCGTTATAAATAAAGTGACAAAAATTTTAAGGCATCTTCAAAGTTTTCATAAAAATAATGCGTCATTATTTTAGATACGTTAAAATTTCTAACTCATCTTTTATTTCTCTTCGACGTCACATTAAATGTTTTATTCTTCTATTATTACTCTGATAATAAAATTTTTTTGGAGAAAAGTTAGTTGCATATCCTTTGAAGTACGCCACAGTCAACCCAGCATTTATTGGGTGTTACTTCAGTAGTTTCGGTTGCCCGGTTTAGTTAATGGAATGAAGAAGTTCTTTTCCAATATTTTGGCCATATACCATATTTCCATATCTTCTACTATTTTCTACTATTCTACTATATATATAAAGAGAATGTTTGTTTTTTGTGTGTCCTTTGTGCGTTCTGAACAGCCCCACCCGACTGAGATGAAATTTTGTACAGATGTTGTTCTCACTCCCTTGGGAACGGGAACGGGAGCATCAGAAACAAAAGCAACGGAAGGGAGCATAGAAACCCGCCCGGCCTTGGAAATGGGAAGGGGAAAGCATTAAGAAAAAGAGAGCCCCCGCCAGGGGCTGGGTGAAGCCGGCCCGGGTTGTCTAGTAAATATATAAATGATACTATCTATAAATGTATAGATGTGACTATCTATCGATATTCATTCATTCATTCAGTAGCATGTCCTTTGCAGAACCTCGCTCCCTAACAACCTTCCGGAAAACCTCTCGATCATAAGCAAGATGTCCCGCGTCTGATACACCCATCTGGAGATCATCCGCCACATCCTGCACCCATCTTCTCTTTGGCCTTCCTCTTCCTCTCTTCCCAGGCATATACCCCTTCCATTATTGTTCTCTCCAAACTTTCGTGACGTTTCAAGTGACCAAAATATTTCAATTTTCTTTGTTTTATCGTCTTTAATAGCCAACCTTCTTCAATATTCAACTCTTGAAGTATGGATGCATTTGTTCTTTTCTTTACCCAAGATATTCTTAGAACTCGTCTATAACATTTATATTCAAAGGCGTTTATGCGCTGTTCAGCTTGTTTAGTAAGTGTCCATGTCTCACAGGCGTATGTTGCAATGGGAAAGATGCATGCTCTTAAAAATCTAATTTGTAGTTTTTTCCCCCCAAATTTTTCCAGGGGTTTGGCCTTAAGGAAATGTTCGCCTTTTTTTCCCCTTTCTTTCCCTGTCCCCGGTTGGACAAAAGGGAAAAATTTCCACCAACCTCCAAACCCCATTAATGAATTTTTCCCTCTATTTTTATCTTTTCATTATTTTTGTTTTTTTGTAGATTAATTGTTTTCATTATTTTTTGGGGTTTCACTTATTTTTTTCGCGTTACTCCGGTTTTTTTCCGGTTGGTGTTGCCCTTTTAAGGCGCCCGTTCTGCGGGTTTGTCCCTTAATTCCCGGGATTTTTACCTTTAAATTGGGATTTTATAGTCTTGGGTTAAAATTTATAAAAAGTTAAAGATAGGAATTAAGAGAAAAAATTGAAAAATTAAAAGGATTCCCAATTCAAGTTCAAGGCAAGGAAAAAGGAAGTGAACGACGGAGAAGCCCTGGTGGTTGTCTGTCGGATACATGGTGCTGGTGTTGTTAAACAATGATGGAATGTTTGCTCCTGGAAACACTGATCTGAGTCTATATACACCTTAGAATATACGACACACAATCTACACATTATACACACACACATTTCTCCCACACAAACTCTTGGCTTTAAAAAATTTCTTGTATTTATTTGTTGAAGCTAGAGTTGTCAAGTATGTTATGTTGGGGAAGAATGAGAGGGGGCATGATCCAGGGGTGAGTAAGAGTGAGAAGAAGGTGTTTTTAGACTGAGGGAATGCTGTGGACGGAGTCTGGTGGATATCTCCATGATAGTGATATTGAATTAAAATAAATGTGGGTGTTGATTCCCCTCACTCCAGGGACGACACTAAAGAGTAATAAAGCATTACTACTTCGACAGTCTGTATTCATTAATGTCTGTATTCATCAGTGTCTGTATTCATCAGTGTCTGAATTCATCAGTGTCTGTATTCATCAATGTCTGTATTCATTATTGTCTGTATTCATCAATGTCTGTATTCATCATTGTCTGTATTCATCAGTGTCTGTATTCATCAATATCTGTATTCATCATTGTCTGTATTCATTATTGTCTGTATTCATCAATGTCTGTGATGTTGGATGTAGTTAGGGTTGCTAGACGTCCAGCAAAAAGAGGACATGCCCTCCTTTTTAGCCTAATATTCTCCTTCCGGCCGGCAAAGCTAAAAACCTTTAAAATGTCTAATTTTTCTTGTATTTTATGTTATAATTTTTTATGTATTGTCGTTACAACTTACAATGTATCTATACTCTACCGTATGTTGACATTGTTAAAATGTACAAAGTTCATGCATTCATGCAAACTAGTCGATTATAGTAAATGGCAATGTGGAAAGAGTGTTCTCCTTGATTAATGCTCAGTCGACAAAGGAAAGGAACAGACTCTTACTTGACTCTGAAAATGGCATCATTCTCACAAAGTACAATTTGAAGAGTCGTACCTGTGAACAGTTTTATACATATGTGATTGCTAACGAGGATCTTCTATGAAATATGTCCTTCTTTGTCCTCTTTTTTGTCTTATTATGTCCTTCTTTTGGTCCCCACGTATCTGGCAACCCTAGATGTGGTCACATGTCAGTCCCTGAGACATGATACTGTTATTAGCCAAGTTTATTTGTATCCACTATCATCATTATGTGCCTTGTCAGCTGCCGCAGGCGTTCATGTCTCTCCACAGATCGCAGTACTTTGTGTTCTGGATCAACTTTGCTGATCATATTCCTCCTTGCCACCGTCTCAATCCATCCAGCATCATTTCTCTTGGTTTGCCTCTGTCTTTTTTCCCTCTGATCTGTTCAGTTGTCACAGATGTTCTCCAATGCCTTTTTTCTCATCACATGACCGAAGAAAGCTGTTTATCTTTTTCTTATTGTTGTATATAATGTTTTAGTTTCATTATCCTCTCCCAGGCAATCATTGTTAATTACTCTGGCAGTCCAAGGAATTCACAACATTCTGTGGTTTACTTGGTTTAAATTTTTGGTTATTTTCTGTTGTTTTTTCAAATACTGATCTTTTCTTTCTTATTTTTCTTCTACAGGCAATGGCAGAAAAGCATGAGACCCTTACATGATCATCTGACAGTTGGTGTACACTGATTTACTTGGTTAGGAGCCCCATGCAGCTACACAATGGTTGAGTAGTTGCAGTGCGTAGATTCTAGACTACTTAAGTGTGCGGAGACTCACAGCTGAACACAGACATTCGGCGTTGTCATGGGGGCTTGTGTCTGTAAGGACAAGAACCAGGATCCGCCCATAACTCAGGCCGAGGAGAGCGACAGCAGTTCCCATGCCAGTGGCCATTACCATCGGGACCACAACCACCATAGCAGCTCCACCACATCCAGCTCTGATCAGTCGGAGCGGCGACATCGCCACCATCACAGCCACCATAACCATCGCTCACATCATCACCAGGTCTGTTTTTTATTTTGTTTGTTTGTTTTTGTCTTTCCAGTGTGAAGGTATGTCTGTCTTTCCAGTGTGAGGGTTTGTCTGTCTTTCCAGTGTGAAGGTTTGTCTGTCTTTCCAGTGTGAAGGTATGTCTGTCTTTCCAGTGTGAGGGTTTGTCTGTCTTTCCAGTGTGAGGGTTTGCTTGTCTTTCCAGTGTGTGGGTTTGTCTGGAATGATGAGATGCTGATTCTTGAATCAAGCAGTGAATCCAGTCTTGAAGTCTTTGAACCCTGTTACCTATGACCTCGTTCTTGGGCTCATGATGTAAAAAGCTTATATGTTGTTTCAACTGGCCACCTTTATTTTAGAAACACTCGGGAAAGTTAACCCGGTTAAGAAATGCCTGAAAAAGTTGGGTGTATCTTCTTCTTCTGCGTTCATCCGGAGTTTTTTTTTTTTTTCTGGACGTGATTGCGTTGTGCCTGTTTACAGCAGAGCTGTGTTCTTGCGCCTTTAGGCCGACACATCCGACTTCTACGGGCATTTGTTGACTGGGTTAACCTTCCCGGGGAGGGAGAGGGGGGGGAGGGGGGGGGAGGATCGGCTGAAGGGTGCAAATATCACAGGTACAAGCAGTTATGTCCAAGACAACATTCCGGACACACACAGAAGAAGAAGAAGATATTAGAAAGAGAGAGAGAGATAAAGTGAGATGGAGTGAGAAAGTGATGCAGAGAGAGAAAGCACTATCACATTGATTTCTGATAAATAACTTTCTGCCTGTTGAGTGTGCTGAAGGAATTATGTTGCTATATTGTTACAAAAGGTTACAGTTAAATGTTAGTTAGTCGCAGTTCCAACTTCACAGCAACGGGTTATCCCCATTATGCTCCGTTCCTGTGCCAGTGAATATCACACAAAATGCTCCCTACTGCCCAATGTGAAAAGTGGAAAAGACAGGAGTCTCGACAAACAACAGCCCGCACAGATACACTGTGCATAATGCCGGCGCCAGAATGTCAACACACCAGTCCCCCACGAAACACCCAATTCATCTCTGATGGAATCGGCAGTCATTTTCCTATCTGGATGTTTCCTAGATGTTCACCCACACAGTCCACGAAAATACAGTTCATCACCGATGGCAGTGGCAGTCAACCAGAAGCCCAGCAGTCACGCATTTCTGCATAAGGCAAAAACTGGTCAACTCTGGGACATAGCCTTCTGCCATCACTCCGAACATGCAGTCGCGTTCCAAAAAAAAACTTGGCCAGATTCAAAAGCACTTTACACGAAACTCACAGCTCACAGTGTCGCGCCACGCACTCACTCAGTAGCAGGACGACGGAACCATCAAGCCTCCTTAGTCGCCTCTTACGACATGCGTGGTAGGCTACAGTGTTGCTATTCTTTGCTTCCCTTACAACACACGGTTAAAGGTGAAGTGACCTGCTTCATTGCAGTGGGGTTTACCCAGTTTCATTTGGTGTTTGGCTGCAGCAAAAACTCCTGAAGGTCTTCAACTCCCTTGAAGTCTTTGCCTCTGAGAACCTATGCTATGATGTAACTTCTTTTAACAAATAACAAAAGGGTGACATTAATTGGTCAACACCCGAAACAACAATCTTTTGTGACCTTAAACAGCTGACGTATGTTCTCAACATATTTAATTAAATATATCTTGTTTCCAATTGTGTCCCGGCTCCGTGCAGAGACAGCATCCAGGGTCTGGGAGACGGAGCAGAACTGCAGACAAGGAGGATGTAGATCGCCTTGTGCTGGAGACTTTATCTGTGATTCGAACCCTTGTAGATAAGTGAGTATGCCTGAGATTTTATGTTAAGATAATGTTGTGTTATATTTTCATGTCTTTTCAACATCTTTGCTGAAAATATAATGAGAAACATAAAAAAAGTGATGAGACCGGAGGCAGTTTAGTTTAGTTTAGTCGATGGATCAACATCACTGCACATGGGTGCAACCCATAGGTGCTCCATTTTCCTTCTAACTCAAATCTGAGTCTGGAGAAACTCATCTCAGTGCACGAACTCTGTAGCACCGGTGAGGATCCTGAAAATACCTTGGGTAGATTTTTCATTCGAAATTTTGCCCGGGCAGCGCCGTTAAGCTACTCTTTTTCGATTTACAGCTGCCAAGGGATTTTTTACGTGCACAACAATACACACGGGCGTCCGATCTCACCACCCAGAAACCAGGAGACATTTTATTACTAGAAGCCCCCGGAGGCAGTTATTAGCCACTTAAAAATGGTGGAAATCCAATTCCAGAACTCAGATATGCTGATGATACAGTTCTCCCGAGGTTGTTGAGTTGAGTCAAGACTATATCATGGAACTTGGGACATTCCCATACGTGCTCTATCCTCATCAGCAGCAGCCAGTGAAGAGTGCAAATACTTGTGGTACCAGTAGCAGTCTGATTACATGTCCGTCTGGTCCTTTCCTTTGAGCCTTGAGTGCCGGCTGGATCCTCCAGCCATTACCTGCAACATTACTCTCTCCAAGATGCGATGATCAACTCGTTCTTCCACACTATATGTAACACACATCATTCCAATGTTCCCGACCACATCTGCCCCATCATGCACCAATACCCCACCAAATGGTGCAGACCCAGCCAATCTGTCCCCTGCTCGTTTCCCAACACACCAGCTTGTCCTGGGGAAACAATCCAACATATTCTCTCTATATTTTATTGTTGAATTGAAGCCTGCCACTCTGCTCAAAGCATGCCTGTCTTCACCTTTCACATCAGTTTTTGTCGGGACCCTTTGGAACCATGTGTATAGTGCAGAAGAATGAGTAGTTCATCACAGCTTGGAGAGAATGGTGCTGCAGGGAGTGGCAACACTCAAAACTCAGAAGAAAGGTCCAGCAGACATCTTCTGGTACCATTATTATTGGGACTCTTCGCTGGCTGTTCCTAATGAGGATGGAGCACATATGAATGTCCTGAGTGCTGTGATGTCAGTTCTTGACTCAACTCAGCTCAAGAGAAAACTCTCTGCACCTCCTCGCACCATGGATGCAAGTCCTCTTCAAGGCTCAGCCATCATGGAATGGGAATATTCTTGAACAAGTGAAACGGTACAATTATCTCGGAACAGTCATAACATCTGATGGGAGATGCCTTGAAGAGATTAGAACAAGAATCGCCATAGTAAAAGTAGCCTTTAGCAAAAGAAAAACATACTAACCAATAAAAAGATGTCAATTGTAATGAGAAAAAGAGTGTTGTGGTGCTACATAGAGCCTGTACTTTTGTATGGATATGAAGCTTGGACAATGAGCAGTCAAGCTGAAAAACATGGAAATGTGGTTTCTGATGAGAATGTAAAGAATACCATACCATGGACAGACAGAAAAAAACTAATGACCAAGTACTACAAGAAACAAATGAAAATTTTTAATTGATTAGAGAAATTAGACGTAGGCAGTCAAAATGTTTTGGACATGTTATGAGAAGAAATAAATTTGAGAACTTGGTGACAACTGGCAAGATCGAGGGGAGGAGAACAAGGGGAGGACAGAGAAGTAAATACCTGGATGGCTTGACCACATGGCATGGTCGAGATAAGAACACTAAGCTTATCCACGACTCTGGTGATCCAGTGAAATTGTAACGCCCACGCATAGGACATGATGGATGGATGGATCATGGACATCTCTGCAAGGGACTTAACTCTTTTAGTCTCAGAAGATTTTGTAGCAGTTATCCTGCTTAAGAAATAACCACAATGAATATCGTCAGTATGTGACATGGCTCAAGAGGCTAAAATCACAATGGGAGAGGCACTATGAGAGCAAGGAAAGGACCCCTTTCCACAACATAAGCGACATTAGACATATGGTAGACTTAGATGGAAAGGACACATTAGGAGAATGGATGACGGTAGAATACCAACAGACATCTTTTTGGTTTATTACAGATGGATAAAAGATCTCAGGGTCGGCCTCTACTATGATATAATGATGTGTGTAAGTGGGACATGATTGATACAGGCATTGATATTGCACCTTGAGAGCTAGTCGCTACTGAGCGTGTTGTATGGAGGGTAAAGATCAGAAATGGAATAAAGACAAAGGAGAAAATGATTGCAGATAGGTCACACACAGAGTTTGTGTGTGAAGGTGGAAATGACCATGTGTTCACATGCATCCATTGTGGACGAACATTTACAGCGTGAATTGGTCTGATCAGTCACATCCGCAGCCGCATGGGTTGTAGTTATTATGCCTTTTTGAAGCACAATAAAACAAACTATCGTCTGTCAAGGCAGCCAGGTGCCTGTCTAGTGTGTGTGCTTGACCCAGATTTTAACTGACTACTTGGCACTCGTTGAGCAATGTGATCAGTTTAATGCCAGCCTCCTTTACTTGCCAAGACATTTCCTGGCCCTCCCATGTTAGGCTGGGATGACCTGCCACCATTTGACCTTGTTCAGTAAAATAAAGATAGGGGACACTGATGAATACATCTGTGGAATTGGTAACATGATGGCTAAACATTTGATGCCAGTTTGTCCGACATATGCAGAACTGAGGACATTATTTTGGCCGACACTAACTCCCTTTGAGAACAGATTCTGTGGAGATAAAAGTTGACTGCTGCTTTCTTTAAATAGGTCTACGAAAAATGAAGAAGTATGAGTATCCTGTGACCAAATATTGAAAAAAAAAATTAGTTCCATATCCTTTACAAACGTAACAGTCAACCCCAGCATTTTTTGGCTGTTCGTAATTCCTGGGCAAGTTTACGTTCAGTAGTTTGCCATTGCTTTCTGAAGACCGATACCCATACCATTTCATAAAAAAAACACAGCTGTGTTTCGAACGCAGTATGAAGGATTACAAACTGTGTCCATAACTCCTTCGCCACTGACCTGGCTCATTGAAAACAACATTCAGAAATCTGTGTTTATCATCCTACAAATTTTACACTGTGTCCAAATAGCAGTTTCCTGCTTTGATGTGATAGCGACCTCACATTTTATTGGTTCATTCATTCATTCAGCATCATGTCCTTTGCAAAACCTCGCTCCCATAACAACTTTCCATAAAACTTCTCTGTCGTAAGCAAGATGTCTAGCGTCCAATAAACCCTTCAGGAGATCATCCTGCACCCATCTTCTCTTTGGCCTTCCTCTTCCGCACTTCCTGGGCATATACCTCTCCATTATTGTTCTCTCCAAACTGTCATCACGTTTCAAGTGACCAAAATATTTAAATTTTCTTTGTTTTATTGTCTTTAGTAGCCAACTTCTTCAGTATTCAGATTTTGTTGTATGTATACATTTGTTCTTTTCTGTATCCAAGATATTCTTAGAATCTGTCTGTAGCATTTATATTCAAAGGCATTTATGCCCTGTTCAGGTTGTTTTATAGGTTACAGGTACATAATATGACAACTTGTATTGCTATTGTCTTCCAATATGTCATTTTTTTTCCATGAAAATCAAATGTTTTACTGTTTAAAAAAAATAATACTTCATATTGGTTTGAAAGAATCTTGGGTACTTCAATTTTAATTCACCGCAAACAAAGGGAATTCCAGGGCACACGTCATATCCTGGAGTCCCCTTATTTGCGCTGTATCTCGGTGTGCATGACCTTGACCGGAATAACATTGTCGGTGTGCAGCAAAAGGTTTAGTTATGTGTGTAAGTTGACCTGCATATTTCAGTGGTTGTATACTCTTGTTAGGGTTAGGGTTAGTAAAATTCATGACTGCAGAAAGCCAACGTAAAAATGTACTACACACACTGTGTTACCGTTCGTCACTCCTTTTTCGCGCCTTTTTCGCGCCATGTCACGCCATGACACGCACTGAAAAAAACTTTAATTGAACGGAGATCCCCCGCCAGAGCTATATATAGCTGCTAACTACGCTATATATAGCTGTTAAAGCTAAATATAGCCTCGTGACGTCTGTTGCGGTGAATTAAAATTGAAGTACCGAATCTTGAAGTCTGAAAACTTTGCATTGCTGTTGTTTCCAGTATACCATCATTTACAAGGAAACCTGATGTGTTTTTATAATCCTTCTTATTGGTTTGAAAGAATCCTGAAATTGGAAAACTTGGTTGTCTTCAGTGCGCAGGAACCTCCGTTGGCAATGCTGGTTCTTCACAAGATAGCAGACTGCGACCAGGGCTGGTTGAATGTGGTCAGGTCCCTCATCAGTGTCATCCCCATGGAGGACCCGCTGGGACCAGCTGTGGTTGCTCTACTGCTGGATGAGTGCCCGCTCCCTACGAAGGTGAGTGCTGGTTTAGTAGACACTCGAGGATTTATAGTCAGCTATCGAATCCTCATGGAGATGAGATTTATAGTCAGCTATCAAATCACCATAGAGTTGAGGATTTATAGTTAGTTATCGAATCCCCCATAGTGTCGAGGACTTATAGTTAGCTATCGAATCCCCATGGAGACAGGGATTTGCTTACTGACCTGGGCTCTGAAGTTGAGCCAGCTAAAAATGGGCGCCAGGAAGTTGTCAAGGAAAGAAAGGTGGTTGGCATGATATGACCCACATCACCCCACGAGTACCAGTTGGTTTAAAAGTGGGACTAGTACGATATACAAAATATGCCTCATGGCTTGTAAAGGGCTCTTCACTTGTTGTTTTACTTACAGGCATCTAGATTGGTTTTTCTGTCTTTGTTTGTTTGCCTTTAATTCATGCATAATCCATACTCGTGTTACTACTTCTAGTGCACTGGACTGATTTTTGTACGTGGATTAGCTTTTCCTATTACCAGTGTTGGTATACGAAGGTGAGTGCCGGTTTTGTAGATGCCTGAGGTGCATTCGGATATGAAATAATTTTTGTTTTGTTTTTATTTTTTTGTTAGCTCATTTTGAACCCAAGCATAGTCCATACACGTACTACTATAGTACGTTCACAAATGTATGTTCTCATTAACGTAAAATTTTGTTTTTAAAGTATCTGTTGCGTCATTATGAAATTAGTCCTGCCGTCTTATATTTACTCCCACATAAGGACTATGTCTTTGATAGGTCCAAAGGCAACTTAAATCATGGAAAGCAGTGAAATTTCTTTGATGGTTTGGCGAAAACATATTAAATTCACGCTAACAAACTTGTTTTACAGCAATGCACGTCAGTTCGAGTTTCGACGCAAGACATATCCATTCCACTATGTGACTTGCTTCTCTTATATAAGGAAATTCCCATGCACCACGGAGAATATTCATTATTGAACACTGATGTTTCTGTGTGAAATTGTAATATAGGTCATAATATGCACTTTATCTCTGACCCGTAAATTATATACCGCATAAAAATAAACATTGAGATTTGCTGTATAATTTCTAGAATTTTGGGTGTACATAATGATAAGGTTATATAACAATCTCATCATTTTCCCTCAGTTGTTTACTGAGTTATGGATATTTATAAGGGAGTAAACATTTGTGAACACGTTCCGTTTTATGGGACGAAGAAAAGTCCCGCCATCTTGCTCCAATGGAGCTCATTCCTGGTGTGGTGCCCACTCCATGACCACAAGCAGCATGACGATGGAAGTAATGGCAGTACCATAGGATTTCATATGGCTAGAATCACAGCATTATACCAACGTGTGTGTACTAAGTGATTCAATGAGCCCCCTCTGCCGTGCGTCCACCTTGACGAGGTAGAGGGGCTTGCGCGTTCCAATGACACCAAGAGCTATGCCGACGGTAGCACAGCTACTGGTAGGGTCACCCATGTCGGACAGGTCAAGGGAGAGGGACCAGACGAAGTGACGCACAAACCTGCTGCCTTGTAGGTAGACTGGGGACAGTCAAAGGCTAGGGAAAGCATCCCGAAAAATGCTTCTCGAAATCGGATGTACTGAGCCACAGGCTTGACAAAGAAGTGCAACGTAACTTTATCATTTCATGATGCCACAGATGAAAATTAATCGTTATGGTGCTAATCCCGTGAAGTCCCATCAGGCGGTGATAGTGCCGGGCCCCCTGCCTCGAGGGGGTCCACCCATGACTGCTGGTGGTCACATTCCCCTGTGCTGTGGAGTCAAGGCACAGAGGAGTAGGTTAAGAGCTATTGACCAAATACCAAGGACACTCAACATACTACAGTGGAATGCCGAAGGAGTTTATAACAAGAAAGAATCCCTGACACAGCGTCTTCATAAAGATAGAATAGATGTGGCATGCATTCAAGAGACACACCTCAACGCCAAGCGCAAATTTTCAGTCAGGGGATATCAGGCCACACGTTTCGACCGCGAAGGACATAAAGGAGGAGTTCTAATACTTACACGAAATACAATACCTTGCAGCGAAGTATCTGTGATCTCTGACAACCAAACAGAAATTATAGGTGTTGATATAATGATAAAGGACGTGAAAATAAGAATTTACAATCTTTATAGCCCAGCAGATAAGGATCTTACACTCTCAAACATGAAAATAACTGACACAAATTGCATTATTGTCGGAGACTTTAATAGCCGTTCAGAAAGATGGGGATACCCAGATACTGACAAAAGAGGAGATGAAGTGGAGGACTGGGAAATAGACTCAAATCTCCATCTACTCAACAAAGCGGATGACACACCGAGCTTCTACTCCAGAAGATGGATTACCACTTCTACTCCAGACTTAGCTTTCTGCACAGGAGACATCCTCCACAAAATCGATCGCCATGTGCTGGACCAATTAGCAGGTAGTGACCACAGACCAATCAAGCTTGTAATGAATATGGAGTATGTTCCACAGGAGCAAAAGCCTTTGCCCCGCTGGAATTACAAACGAGCAGATTGGGACAGATTTGCCATACTAACAGACAAATATTGTGAAAACATAAATACACGATATGGCAACATGAAGCAAATGGTGGAAAGTCTAAACAGAGCAATAATACAGGCAGCCACTGAGTCTATTCCAAGAGGAGCGAGGAAAAATTACAAACCATACTGGACTGAAGAACTACAAATTTTGGAGGACAAAGTTGAAGATGCCAGGAAGACAGCAGAGAGAGAACAAACAATTGAAGCGAACATCTCTCTCAAAGCCATCTCAGCAAAATATAAAAGAACAGTAAATCAAACAACAAGAGATTGTTGGAGGGAAAAAACAGAAAACCTGAATTTTGACAGGGATGGAAACAAACTATGGAAACTAGTGAAAGCCATGAACAATGAAGGACCTAGAAACAAACAAATAACAATTAAACAAGGAAATGCCTTGCTTACAGGAAAAAAGGCTGCAAATGCACTAATGGAACACTATGCAAGTGCAAACCACATTGATATTACAACCGAACAGAAGAAAGCAATCAAAGATAAACAGATACATCATAGTAATACAGAGACAGCAGCAGAATATATGATGGCAAATCTAACAATGGAAGAAATGGAACAGGCAATGAATACCCTAAAAAAGAAGAAATCACCAGGAAAGGATGGAATCACAAATGAAATGCTAATAGGACTAGGGACAAATGCAAAAAAGAAACTACTAGCAGTCCTAAATTACAGCTGGAAGAGGGGAATAGTCCCACAGGCATGGAAGGAAGCTATACTAATACCAGTCCCAAAGAAAGGAAAAGACCTGGAAGAACCAAATGGCTATCGACCTATCAGTCTACTTAGCTGTGTAGGAAAATTAATGGAACGCATTATCAATGGCAGGCTAACATGGCATCTGGAAGAAAACAAACTCTTAACACCACACCAAGCAGGATTCAGAAAGTACAGATCCACTGAAGATCAAATAACCTATATAGCTCAGGAAATAGAGGATGCCTTCCAAGAGAAAACGCACACACTAGCGGTCTGGATAGATTTAGAAAAAGCATTTGATAAAGTATGGAAGGAAGGACTGAAAGTAAAACTGCAAAAAATGCATGTTTGTGGGAAAATGTACAAATGGATCAGCCACTACCTTGAGAACAGAACTGCCAGGACAAAAGTACAAGGACAAACCAGCAAAATGATGCTGTTGGAGCAAGGTGTCCCCCAAGGAGGAGTTCTTTCACCAACATTATTCCTAGCATATATAAACGACATCACGGAAAATTTTCCAGCCAGAGTACACACATCATCCTTTGCAGATGACCTAGCCATATGGACATCTGAAGAATATATTAGTACAGCTAACAGCAGAATACAGCAAGCCCTATTAGCACTAGAGGACTGGTCAAAATCATGGCTAGTGAAGATAAGTGAGGAGAAAACAACATGCACAGTGTTCTCCCTCTCAAATAAAACTCAGCAACCTAAGCTGGTATTGAATGGAAAAATATTGCGCCATGAAGAAAATCCAAACTATCTCGGAGTCACCTTTGATCGTCGCCTGACATGGAAAACACAGGTTGAGAAAAATCGAACAAGAGCAAGGCAAAGAATGGCAATCATGAAAAAGCTTGCTGGTACAACGTGGGGAGCAGATGAGAAAGTTCTCAAGAAGTTATATACTGGACGGGTGAGGCCAGTACTGGAATATGGCATTGCAGCTTGGGCAACAGCAGCTAAGTCAAACTTTAACAAAATAAGTAGAGTCCAAAACCAAGGAATGCGAATCATAACTGGAAGCCTGAAGACAACGCCTATTAATGAACTAGAAAAGATCACTTGTTTACAACCAATGCAGGACAGAAGAGATAGCAGAGCCCAGCAACAAGCAGAAAAATTTAGAAGATTGACAGACCACCCTATGTATAACAGGTTTAATGGTTTTGGAAAAGGAAGACTGAAGCGTAGCAACTTTGTAGAAACTGCAAAACGAAAGATTAGGGCAGATCCCATACTTAACATATCAACAGTCAAGCCCATTTACTATGCACACAACTTCCCAGCTTGGAGACAGCAGCAACTGCCTGAGATGATAGAAAACATTCCTGGTATTGAGAAAAAGAACACTCAGCATGAAACCGAAAGAAGAGAAATAACCCTAAACTACATAAAAGAACATTACCCAAGCAGCAATTGGACCCATGCATATACAGATGGATCAGCCAAAAATTCAATAGAGAATGGAGGAGGAGGAATTCTCCTAAATTTAAAAAATGGAGTGAAAAAAACACATTCAGTGGCAACTGGAAAGTTTTCAAGTAACTTCAAAGCAGAGGTAGAGGCTCTGAAAACTGCAGCAGAAATGCTCTTGATGGAGGAAAATAAAGAGAAGCAAATAGCTATCTTCACAGATGCAAAGTCAGCTGTCTCAATACTGAAGAGCAATAACAGCACAGAAATAGCTGACCTAAGAGCAGCACTCCATGGTCTAAGCCAGAAATCCAAAAAAGTTGTAATACAGTGGATCCCATCACATTGCAGTATACCTGGAAATGAAGAGGCTGACAGACTGGCAAAAGAGGGCGGACGACTACCACAGCCTGACATAGACATAACTTACAATGAGGCAAAGAGGTTGATAAAAAGCACCTATAAAACCAAATGGGAATCAGAGCATCCAGGCCACCAGAAGGATGATGCATATTACAAACTCGACCGAAGAGAACAAGTAGCAATCTTCAGACTCCGCACAGGACATAACAGGCTGAAATACCACTTGTTCAATAAACTAAAGATAGGAGATACCGATGAATGTAATTGTCGAACTGGAAAAATGACAGCAAAACATTTGCTGCAGGATTGCCCAATATATGCAGAACAGAGAAAGATATTTTGGCCCACACCTGCTTCATTTGAGGACAAGCTCTATGGAGATATCAACAAGCTCAAGTTGACCGCAGCTTACTTTAACTACATACAGGTTGACATTTAAAGGTGTATGAAGAAGTATTCAGACTGCCACACTTCATACCACAGGTATGTCGGTTACAAAAGCCTCCCAGAGGCATGAAATGGAATATTGCTTGGATAGCAAATCCATTACGTGGAAAGTCCGAATCAAAAGCTCACTGTGTGAGCTTCATAAAAGGTGGAAAAAGTGTCCTAGTGGCACGAAATGGAATATTGCTTGGATAGCAAATCCATTACGTGGAAAGTCCGAATCAAAAGCTCACTGTGTGGGCTTCAAATAAGGTGGAAAAAGTGTCCTAGTGGCACGAAATGGAATATTGCTCGGATAGCAAATCCATTGCGCAGAAAGTCAGAGTCGAAAGCTCACTGTGTGGATGTCATCTGCACACTGCATTCTTCTGGTTTCCGGAAGAACAGCCTATGGTGAACGGAAGGCCCAATATACGGAAGTGAGGCTAAGCAGCCATGTGCAGGACGTGACGATTCCTTGGGTGAGCCCAGTACCAGAGCGCTGTGTGTTGGCTCTGCAATTATGGAAGCCTCCTTGGATGGCGGGGAATGCCCATGGTCTGCCCCTGCCTTCCCTTGAGGGCTGACCAGGATGTCTTTGGCTGTTCTATATGGGCCAGCTAGGATGGGAGATAACACCACACCAGTGAGATTCAAACGTCCTAAGAAACCCCCGGGAAGGTTAACCTGGTCAACAAATGCCCGCAGAAGTCGGATGTGTCGGCCTAACGGCGCAAGAACGCAGCTCTGCTGTAAACAGGCACAACGCAATCACATCCGGAAAAAAAAACTCCGGATGAACGAAGAAGAAGAAGATTCAATGAGCATGATTCAGAAGGTCGATGCAGGATCTGTGCGAAGACAGTGGACTGATTCACTGCGGAAGTCCGTTATCCATAAGGTCACCTTCATCTTCGTCCCGGGACATGCGGGAGTTGAGGGAAATGAACGAGCTGATAAACTGGCTGGCTCTGCAGATGGCCAGCCCATGGATCGCACCGATGTTATTAACATCCTTAAAGAGATGTCGAGAACAGAGGACTTTGACGTCAGTGAATCCACATCGTTGTCCAGGATGAGAGACTTGGGAGTAAGAATTGGCAGGCCAGACACGAGAGGTACATCGGGAAAACGAGGGGCCTCGCCAACCAACACAGAACTGGCACTTTTAGCCACCGGACACTAATGCACATGCTGGGGGGAGTATCTGAGCACCTATGGACTTTTTAGGGGTGCAGTGACGATACCCCAACTGATAACTGATTTGTGAACACACAATACTTCTAGTGCACTGGACTGATGTTTGCGTGTGGATTAGCTTTCCCTATAACCAGTGTGTCCTCGCCACTAGGAGAACCCATTCCAACTTCTGAGGTATCCGTAATTTGTGTCTCAAAGTCAAGGATGAAAAGTCAACATTTTCATCCAACTGACTGGTATAGGGGTTGAACCCACTACCTCGGCATCAGCACATCAGAAGTTTAAGAGCCAGCGCTCTTAGTCATGCTGAAATGGTGGGTGGCTAGTTGCTGAACTAGCTGGTTTTGCATTATGCAGTAATGTGTGTGCAATTGCTGCTTTTCTAGTGACTGCCGCTTCCATCAAGAATGAACTAATTTTAGAGGCGAACGGTTGTGTTGCATTCTGGCAGTGGCTTTATGCGTGTATGCCTGTGCTGCTATTGATTTGTCGGGACTGCTGCCTGTTCTACTTTTCCCATGGGACAGTGAGCATTTTGTGTGACTAACATATAATTTTTTAAAAACTTATCAGACGTATGTAGAAGAAAAAAGATATGCTTCATGTACGGATGAAAATAAATGCAACACATGATTATGCTAGGCAACAAAAGACTGCTTCTATTGAAACCTGAACAGGCTGTAACTGTGCAGTGTCTCCTTCCGCAGGATGCGCTGTTAGATTTGAAGAACCATCTGAACCTGGTTGACTCGGAAGTGGCCCAGACATACACCAAGCCCTGCCAGCAGCGGAACATTTGTATACTCTTGGGTTGCCTAGCTGAGAAACTGGCAGGTGTGTTTGATGTCAGAGCTTAGCTGCTTTCCATACCTGGTGTTTCCTGTGCTTCTTGTGGTGGTGATGGTCGGTGTTGTCAGGAATCAATCTCCTGTTGATTTAGCTGTATCTTTGTTGCTTTCTCCTCCTCCTCCTCCTCCTCCTCCTCCTCCTCCTCCTCCTCCTCCTCCTCCTCCTCCTCCTCCTCCTCCTCCTCATTCCTCTTGCTGCTTCTTATTCTTCTTCTTTGTCTTCTTCTTTCTCTTCCTCTAATCCTCCTACTCCTTCTTCTTCTTCCTCCTTCTTTTTCTTCTTCTTTTTCCTCCTCCTTCTTTTACTTCTTCTTCCTTCTCCTTTTTCTTCTTCTTCCTCCTCCTCCTTCTTCTTCTTATTTTTCTTCTTCTTCTTCTTCTTCTGCTTCTTCTTCTTCTTCTTCTTCTTCTTCTTCTTCTTCTTCTTCTTCTTCTTCTTCTTCTTCTTCTTCTTCTTCTTCTTCTTCTTCTTCTTCTTCTTCGTATTCTTCTTCTTCTTCATCTCCTCCTCCTCCTCCTCCTCCTCCTCCTCCTTCCTCTTCTTATGTTACTTTACATCCACATGTCTCATGTTTTATGACATGACATCCACACATGTTTTATTACTTCACATCAACATACGTTTCATGTTTCATTGCTTCATATCCACACATGTTCACCATCTGTTCACAATTATACAACATACAGAACTGAGTGTTCAAAAACCAGCCACAGGCAATGTTTAAGCAGATTGCGTTGATTTTGATGGAATGAGACATAGGCCATTCAGAAAGCAATGACAAACAGACGAATGTAACATTGCCTAGTACATCACAAATGGCAAATAAAAGCTGGTTTGATTGCAGCTTCCTGTATCTATATACAATTAACTTCTTTGCCAGTGCTTTCTGAACGGTTGATGCTCATACGACAGAGATCAACGCAAATAATCTGCTTCTAAACAGCACACGGTTGATTCTGAACCTTCGACTCGATATGTCTGGGAACTGTGAAGCTGCATTCACTAACCCCTTTGCCACTGATGTAGACAATGGTTAGACATTGCCATTTCTGCCAGGGTAGTAGAGGACAGCACTGGATTACAAGTGTCATTATTGCTGACTTCCAGTCCCCAACATAGAGGATAGGCAAGTGAGCTGTTAAGGCCTCTGGATTCTTTATGCTTGTGGCTACGGTTTGCTTACGCATTTTTCTTGTGTTGGACTGGTAGTGCATGGTTCCATCAGCCCTGCTACTGAGTTGAGTGTGTGGAGCGACACTGTGAGCTGTGAATTTTGTGTGGAATTATTTACATCTGTCCGTGTTTGTTTACAGCATAAACTGCATGTTCAGAAACATGGCGGCCAGCGGGTCGCTGAACTAACTGGGTTGCCTTATGCAGTAATGTGTGGCTGCTGGTTTTCTAGTGACTGCCGCTTCCATCGACGGTTTACTGTATTTTTCGTGGTGGGCTTTTATGTTGGTATTCTGGCAGCGGCATTATGCATTGTATACCTTTGTGGGCTGTTGGTTTGTCGAGACTCCTGTCTGTTCCACTTTTCACATGGGGCAGTGAGGAGCATTTTGTGCGATATTCATTGGCACAGGAACGGAGCATAATGGGGCAACTATTTGCCATGAAGTTGGAACCGAAACTAACTAACTGTCATTATTGCTTGCTGCAATGTTTGGGTAGTAGAGGACAGCACTGGGCTACAAGTGTCATTATTGCTTGCTGCAATGTATGGCTAGTAGAGGTCAGCACTGGTTTACAGGTGTCATTATTGCTTGCTGCAATGTGTGGCTAGTAAAGGACAGCACTGGCTTACAAGTGTCATTACTGCTTGCTGCAATGTGTGGGTAGTAGAGGACAGCACTGGGTTACAAGTGTCATTACTGCTTGCTGCAATGTGTGGGTAGTAGAGGACAGCACTGGGGGATACAAGTGTCATTACTGCTTGCTGCAATTGTGGTAGTACAGGACAGCACTGGGTTACAAGTGTCATTACTGCTTGCTGCAATGTTTGGGTTGTAGAGGGCAGCACTGGGCTACAAGTGTCATTATTACTTGCTGCAATGTTTGGGTAGTAGACAGCACAGCACTGGGTTACAGGTGTCATTATTGCTTGCTGCAATGTTTGGGTAGTAGAGGACAGCACTAGGCTACAAGTGTCATTATTTCTTGCTGCAATGTTTGGGTAGTAGAGGACAGCACTAGGCTACAAGTGTCATTATTGCTTGCTGCAATGTTTGGGTAGTAGAGGACAGCACTAGGCTACAAGTGTCATTATTACTTGCTGCAATGTTTGGGTAGTAGAGGACAGCACTGGGTTACAAGTGTCATTATTGCTTGCTGCAATGTTTGGGTAGTAGACAGCACAGCACTGGGTTACAAGTGTCATTATTGCTTGTTGCAATGTTTGGGTAGTAGAGGACAGCACTGGGTTAAACGTGTCATTATTGCTTGTTACAATGTGTGGGTAGTAGAGGAAAACACTGGTAATAAGTGATATCATAGCTTACTGCAGTTAGACATTCTGCAATGTCTTCCCTCTTCTATTTTTCAGGTCCAAACAGCACATCATTATTCACCCCAGATGTACTGAAGTTTTTCATAGACCATTTAGTAAGTATGGCCACAAGGATGGATGGCCACAGTGGTCAGATATTGATAACAGTATTTGCTTTTCTGGTTATAATTGAGAAAATTAGTTACGTTAAACAGTAAGGAATGACACTAGATGTTGAGCTAGCTATAACCTTTCTATTCCTTCATTCCATTATTTTCTTTCTTTTCTCGTGTCAAATTTACAACGGCTGTTGGTGGTTGTATGGCTTACCATGTCAATTTTACAACAGCTGTTGGTAGTTGTGTGGTTTAACTGTGCTAATTTTACAACAGCTGTTGGTGGTTGTGTGGTTTAACCTGTTAATTTTACAACTGTTGGTGGTTGTGTGGCTTAACCGTGTCAGTTGTACAACAGCTGTTGGTGGTTGTGTGGTTTAACCTGTTAATTTCACAACAGCTGTTGGTGGTTTAACCTGTTAATTTTACAACAGCTGTTGTTGGTTGTGTGGTTTAACCATGTCAATTTTACAACAGCTGTTGGTGGTTGTGAGGTTTCTCTTCTTCTTCTTCTTCTTCTTCTTCTTCTTCTTCTTCTTCTTCTTCTTCTTCTTCTTCTTCTTCTTCTCTTCTTCTTCTTCTGCGTTAACTGGAGTGTTTTTTCAGATGCAATTGCATTGTATTGTTATGCACCCTTGGGCCTAGACCCTTAGGCCAACACATCCGACTTTTGCGTGTATTTTTAAATTTCAAACCAGGTTAACATTCCTGGGGGACTCTCACTTTTGTGGTGCTGTCCACATCCCAGCTGGTCAAGTTAGAACGGTCGAATATGTTACGATCAGCCTTTAAGGCAAGGCAGGGACAGTCCATGGGCATTATCCGCCATCCAGGGAGGCTTCCATAGTTGCAGAGCCGACACATAGCACTCTGGTGCTGGGCTCACCGAGGGAATCGCCATGTCCTGCTCATGGCTGCTTTAATTCCTCACTTCAGTGTACTGGGCCTTTCGTTCGCTACGGGCCTCTCCCCGCACAAACCAGGAACGGACAAATTGCAGAAGGTATCCACTCAGTGAGCTTTCGGTTCGGACATGTGCTAGTCGCTGTGCTTGGAAAACAAAATAGTTAGCGATGATTCGGACTTCCACGTAATGGATTCGCTAGCCAAGCATTCCATTTCGTGTCAATGAGACGCTCTTCCATCTTTGACTGCACTCACTCTATGAGTATACATACAGACTTTCATCGTAACCATCGCGTGTGACTGTGGCAGATTTCCACCTTTAGTAACCTCTCCCAAGGTAGGCTACATGTGCTGCCGACTCAGAACCTTACCTCCATGCATCAGTGAACAGTAACGACCAGGCCCTCTCATACGGGGATCCCTCATATCCCCCAGCTGTGAGCCTTCAAACAAGTATTTGGACTAAGCATGAAGCGAGCTCAGCATCTCACCTCTTTTTTGAAGTAGGCGAGTATCTGCCCGGCTCTCACATCCAAGGGTTAATGGCTTAGAGGCATTCAGCCATATCCTTCAGCTGAGAGCCTTATATGTGTCCGGACCAAGGATTAGTGGCATCATGCGCTTGGTTTGAACATTTGACTGCTATCCTCAGTCCACCTGCAGAGCAGCAGGCTGTGTCTCTCTTCGTCTGGTCCCTATCCCAAGGCCTGTCTGACATGTATTTGTGCTTCCGTCGACAAAGCTCTTGGGGTCACTGGGACGTGCAAGCCCCTCTACCACGGCAAGGTAGAGACACGTCAGAGAGCGTTGTGTGATTTAACTGTCAATTTTACAACAGCTGTTGGTGGTTGTGTGGTTTAACTGTTGGAATTTGTGTGGTTTAACCGTGTTAATTATAGAACAGCTGTTGGAGTTTGTGTGGTTTCTTCTTCTGTGTTCATCCGGAGTGTATTTTCAGACGTAATCGCGGTGTGTTTGTTATGCACCCTTAGGCCAAAACCCTTAGGTCAACACATCCGACTTTTGCGTGTTTTTTTTTTTTTCAAACCAGGTTAGCATTCCTGGGGGACTCTCACTTTTGTGGTGCCATCCACAGACCAGCTGGTCAAGTTAGAACTGGCGAAGATTTCATGGTCAGCCCTCAAGGGAAGGCAGGGGTAATCCATGGGCATTATCCGCCATCCAAGGAGGCTTCCATTTTTGCAGAGCTGACACATAATGCTCTGGTACTGGGCTCACCCAAGGAATCGCCACGTCCTGCTCATGGCTGCTTTAATTCCTCATTTCAGTGTGCAGTGGAGTCTGGATAAGTAGAAGTCACAGGGGCCTAAGGAATTTGTTCTACTTATCAAAACTTCTACTTATTCAGACTGCAAACATTTACACTAATTTACACTAATACCTTGCAGTAGCATTGAGTAATATGATTGTACCACTTAGGAAACACAGTTAGTGAACAAATAAATAGCAATACAGTATAAGAAATGTTGAAATGTTTAATTATTTTAGAAAGCGGAACATTAAAGTCGTATGAAAATTTCCAAATTAATTAAAAAGTATGTGATTTTGCCTTGCTTCTTGACTTATGAAAAATGTCTTCCCATGGCTTGTTTAAAGGCACAAAATCTGAACATCCAGTCTACATCATGTAATTTTCAAATTTATCAATCCATGCCAAAATATCTGACTGTGATACAGGTTGTGCTTGCAGCCCAGAGTCATCAACAAAATCACACGCGGCAGTTCTAGCTCGCTGTCTATCACTGTCGATTTGACATTTGAAAAATAATTTTCTGCAGCGGTCTTTATGCTTTAAAATGCCGCAAAGTGTCGATGTTGGAATACCAAATTCTCTAGCTATATTCACTTTCTTCTTCCCACTATGTTCAACCTCTTCCAACAGCTCAATCTTTCTTTTTAAAGTTAAAGTAGTAAGCTTTCGTCCACTAGCCGCCATTGTTGACATGTAGCGAGATATCGTATGTGCGAGATTGTAGTTCTCCGGGCTGACTAAAAATAATTCTTTCACGAAACAATTCTTTTTTTTTTGGGTGTGAAATGAAAAGTTCGACTTAAACATGAACTCTTATGTAGTCGGTCTTCATTTTTATGTTCGACTAATCCGAAAATTTGAGTTAACCAATTCGACTTATCAGGACTTTTTGTACAATGATAAAGAAGGATAATGGCCGGGACTACGCAGTAACGTCGACTTAAGTGAAATTCTACTTATCCGAGTTCGACTTAAGTGGACTCAACTGTATTGGGCATTTCATTCGCTATGGGCCGCTCCCCGCACAAACCAGGAACGGACAGTCTGCAGACAGCATCCACTCAGCGAGCTTTTGGATGGACATGTGCTTGTCGCTGTGCCTGGAAGACAAAATAATCAGAGCTGTTCCGGGCATGAAGGCTATTTGGGAGACTAGATAGTCAGAGCTGTTCCAGGCACGAACGACATTCGGAAGACTAGATAGTTAGAGCTGTTCCGAGCACGGGGAACATTTCACTCAGACGTTTTTGCGTTGTGCCAGTTTATTTGCAACCTTTAGGCCTGCACATCCGACTTCTGCTGGCATTTTTTTATCAGGTTGGCCTTCCTAGGGGTTTTGAGGGACATTCTGTTGTGGTGTCGTCCACATCTCAGCTGGTCAAGTTAGAACGGCCAAAGACATCACGGTCAACCCTCAAGAGAACGCAGGGGCAGACCATGGGCATTCCCCGACATCCAAGGAGGATTCCATATTTGCAGGGCCGGTATATTGTGATCTGGGACTGGGCTCACTCAAGGAATCGCCACATCCTGTCCCATGGCTGCTTTAATTCCTCACTTCCATGTATTGGGTGTTTCATTCGGCGCTGGCCGCACCCCCCGCAAACCAGAAATGGTCAGTCTGCACACGACATCCACTCAGCAAGCTTTCGCTTCGGACTTTCACATAATGGACTCGCTAGCCAAGCGTTCCATTTCGTGTTAATGTGACTACATCCACTCAGCAATCTTTCGCTTCGGACTTCCACGTAATGGATTTGCTAGCCAAGCGTTCCATTTCGTGTTGATGGGACGTTTTTCCATCTTTGACTACGCTCATTCATTGAGCTTTAGTACAGACTTTCATCGTAACCATTGGGTACGACTGGAACGCTTTTTCAACTTTTAGTAGCGCTCTCTGTGTGGGCTACGTGTGCTGCCGGCTCAGTTCCTTATCTCCGTGCAGCAGAGAGCGAGTAATGGCCAGGCCCTCTCATCTGGGGGATCCCTCATATTCCTTGGCTGAGAGCCTTAGAACAAGTGTCTAGACCAAGCATGTAGCTGGCTCTGCATCTCCCCTCCATTTTGCAGTGGGTGAGTATCGGCCCGGGCCCTCTCATGTGGGGGATATTGACTTAGAGGCATTCGCCATATCCCTCAGCTGAGAGCCATAGAGTATGTATCTGGACCAAGAATTCATTGACATTGTGCGCCTGATTTGGACTTTTGACTGCCTGTCCTCAGTCTACCTGCAGAGCAGCAGGTGTGTGTCTCTCTTAGTCTGGTCCCTATCCCTTAAGCTGTGCTACCATCAACATAGCTCTTGGGGTCATTGGGACACGCAAGCCCCTCTACCACTGCAAGGTGGAGACACATCATTGGGGGTTGTGTGGTTTAACTGTGTCAATTTTAGAACAGCTGTTGGTGGTTGTGTGGTTTAACCGTGTCAGTTTTACAACAGCTGTTGGAGGTTGTGTGGTGTAACCTTGTTAATGATTGAACAGCTGTTGGTGGTTATGTAGTTTAACCGTGTCAATTATAGAACAACTTTTGTAGGTTGCATGGTTTAACTGTGTCAGTTATAGAACAGCAGTTGCAGGTTGTGTGTTATAACCGTGAAAATTTTACAGCTGTTGGAGGTTGTGTGGTTTAACGTGTTAACTATAGAAAAGCTGATGGAGGTTGTGTGGTATAACTGTCAATTTTAGAACAGCTGTTTGTGGTTGTGTGGTTTAACTGTGTCAATTTTAGAACAGCTGTTGGTGGTTGCATGGTTTAACCATGTCAATTTTACAACTGTTTGTGATTATGTGGTTTAACCGTGTCATTTATTTCCACAGAAACCAAGGAACCACCCAGTTGTTATTCTACATTCTCTAGTTGCATTAGAAAAGTTTGCTCAAACAAGTAAGCTCTGTGTCTACGTTCATGTGTTTTATTCTTCTACCAGAGGAAATGGGGGGGGGGGGGGGGGGGGGGGGGGGAGAATAACACTGGGATATAAATACATAGGTTAACCTTGAGTAGCTATGATTTTAGTTGGTTGGTTAGTTGGTTTATGGCTGGTTGGTTGGATGGATGGTTGGTTGGTTGGATGGCTGGTTAGTTGGTTAGATGATTGGTTAGTTGGATGGCTGGTTAGTTAGTTGGTTTGGCTGGTTGGTTGGATAGCTGGTTGGTTGGTCAGGTGGCTGAATGGGTGGTTCGTTGGCTCATGGTTCATTTGTTTCAATCTTCTACCAAAGGGAATGGAGGGACATAAAACAGGGATATAAATGCACAAGCTAACCATGAGTAGCTATGGTTTTAGTTGGTTGGCTGGCTGGCTCATTCATTTGTTTATTCATTAGGTAGTTTAGTTTAGTTAGTTAATAAGTTTAGTTATATGTCTTATTCATTCTTCTGTTCGTTCATTGTATTCTTTGCATTTTCTTTGGAAAGCACATTTCTGTTGCCATTAGATGTTTCTCGACTAGACCATATATATTTACAGGCATGCGCCTTACCTCCAAGCTGTTCTGTTCCTCGAGAATATATTATTGCTACCTTTAAGCCGCTCCGTCTCTCAAGAATATGTGTCCTGCCATAAAAGGCAATTAAGGAGGGTTGGTTTGAGAATGGCTACCTCATGCCATGGGAAAAGTTAGCCAACAGCCATATGCAGGATCCACCCGTGGTACTTCTAGATCCACCCATGGTACTTCTAGATCCACTCGTGGTACTTCTAGATCAACCCATGGTACTTCTAGATCCATCCATGATACTTCTAGATGCACTCATGGTACTTCTAGATCCACCCATGGTACTTCTAGATCCACCCATGATACTTCTAGATCCACCCATGGTACTTCTAGATCAACCCACGGTACTTCTAGATCCACTCATGGTAACTTCTAGATCCACCCATGGTACTTCTACATCCACTCATGGTACTTCTACATCCACTCATGGTACTTCTATATCCACCCATGGTACTTCTAGATCCACCCATGGTACTTCTAGATCCACCCATGGTACTTCTAGATCCACCCATGGTACTTCTAGATCCACTCATGGTACTTCTAGATCCACCCATGGTACTTCTAGAGCCTCCCATGGTACTTCTATATCCACCCAGTGGTACTTCTAGATCCACCCACTGGTATTTCTAGATTCACTCATGGTACTTCTAGATTCACCCATGGTACTTCTATATCCACCCATGGTACTTCTACATCCACCCATGGTACTTCTACATCCACTCATGGTACTTCTATATCCACTCATGGTACTTCTACATCCACTCATGGTACTTCTATATCCACCCATGGTACTTCTACATCCACTCATGGTACTTCTAGATTCACCCATGGTACTTCTATATCCACCCATGGTACTTCTAGATCCACCCATGGTATTTCTAGATTCACTCATGGTACTTCTACATTCACTCATGGTACTTCTACATCCACCCATGGTACTTCTAGATCCACCCATGGTACTTCTAGATCCACTCATAGTACTTCTAGATCCATCCATGGTACTTCTAGATCCACTCATAGTACTTCTAGATCCATCCATGGTACTTCTAGATCCACCCATGGTACTTCTAGATCCACTCATGGTACTTCTAGATCCACCCATGGTACTTCTAGAGCCACCCATAGAACTTCTATATCCACCCATGGTACTTCTAGATCCACCCATGGTACTTCTAGATCCACCCATGGTACTTCTAGATCCACTCATGGTACTTCTAGATCCACTCATGGTACTTCTAGATCCCCCGTGGTACTTCTAGAGCCACCCATGGTACTTCTAGATCCACCCATGGTACTTCTAGATCCACCCATGGTATTTCTAGATTCACTCATGGTACTTCTAGATTCACCCATGGTACTTCTATATCCACCCATGGTTGTTGTTGTTGTTTGTCCATCAAGAATGATGATGACCATTCATTTCATCCAGTGGGGTTGAAGGTGTGGAGCCGTGGGTTCTAAGATGGCTGATAAGGCCTATTTTGGCTCGAAATGTTCTTTGACAATGTGGGCAAAGAATGCCCCATGGTACTTCTACATCCACTCATGGTACTTCTAGATCCACCCATGGTACTTCTACATCCACTCATGGTACTTCTATATCCACCCATGGTACTTCCAGATCCACCCATGGTATTTCTAGATTCACTCATGGTACTTCTACATCCACTCATGGTACTTCTACATCCACCCATGGTACTTCTAGATCCACCCATGGTACTTCTACATCCACTCATGGTACTTCTAGAGCCACCCATGGTACTTCTAGATCCACCCATGGTATTTCTAGATTCACCCATGCTACTTTAGACGGAAGGACGATATATTGCCACATTAGGGTTATCATGTTATTTGTTTTGTTTCATGGTATCTTGCGCAATTTCAATGCTCACTGAATCAACATTTACATTACTTGTTCATTTGATTGTGTAGCATGTTTGATCCAAACCTACATTTTGTTTGGCGCTGAATCAGTTCAGAAGAAGCCACTGTGTTGATGTTACTCAGGTAGACTGTCATAATCTAGCTTTTACACCTGCACTTATTTTCATTGACATGCTCGTAAATGTTGCTGTGCGATGTGGGTTTCAGGTGAAAACAAGGTAAGCATTATGCGGGCGTTGCAGCAGTGTGAGGTTCATCCGTTGACCCTCTTAGAGGCCTGGTACACACGGAACAACGACAGCTCACGGCAGGGCTACAGCAGGCGGGAGGTTGGCTTTTGTGCTGCTTGGTGCCTTGATAATCTGTGTGAGTATTTTCTTCTCAAGTTAGGTTTTGTTCTGTGTCATATCTTGATAATCTGTGTGAGTATTTCTTCTCAAGTTGGGTTTTGTACCATGTCATATCTTGATAATCTGTGTGAGTATTTCTTCTCAAGTTAGGTTTTGTACCATGTCATATCTTGATAATCTGTGTGAGTATTTCTTCTCAAGTTGGGTTTTGTTCTGTGTCATATCTTGATAATCTGTGTGAGTATTTCTTCTCAAGTTAGGTTTTGTACCATGTCATATCTTGATAATCTGTGTGAGTATTTCTCAAGTTGGGTTTTGTTCTGTGTCATATCTTGATAATCTATGTGAGTATTTCTTCTCAAGTTAGGTTTTGTACCATGTCATATCTTGATAATCTGTGTGAGTATTTCTTCTCAAGTTGGGTTTTGTTCTATGGCATATCTTGATTATCTGTTTGGTATGTGTCTTAATGAAACCGTCGCTGTGGCAAAGGAGTTTTGGGTGCAATTCAGAACCTCACATACCGTGTTTGAAACTGCGGGCGATTTGGTAGCAGACAGCTTTGTGTTGGTTTGCGTACAATGGTATGAGTGCTGATCATTCAGAAAGGAATGGCAAACTAGTGAACATAAACTTACCAAGAAATCACAAACGGCCAAACAATGCTGGTGTTGACTGCAGCGTCCTGTAAAGGATATGCTAACTTGCTCACTTGTATCTGAACTTAGAGTTTTGTGCTGTCAGGCCTTCTTTGTTTTTTGGTGGCTTTTTTGTTTGCTTGTTTTGAACTCAAGCATGGTCCATACACATGCTACTGCTACTACTAGTTGCCACTACTAGAGAGTGTACTGGACTGATGTTTGCATGTGGATTAGCTTTCCCTATTACCAGTGTCCCCTCTGACTTCTGAGGTACTTGTAATTTACATCCCCAAGTCAAGGAGGGGAAGTCAACATTTTAGTCTTGCTGACTGGTGTCAGCACATTGGAAATTTAACAGCAAGAGATCTTATCCATTCGGCCATGCTGACCCCCATGCCTTGTTAATCTATGTGAGCTTTCTGTTAAAGAGGAATTTTATTCTGTGCCTTGCCTTGATAATTGAAGTTTTGTTCCCGGTCGTGGCTTGATCATCTGTGTGTTTCTATCTTAAAGTTGAGTTTTGTTCTATGTCATAGCTTGATGATCTGTGTGTTTCTGTCTCAAAGTTGAGTTTTCTTTTGTGTCATGGCTTGATGATCTGTGTGAGTTTCCACCTTAAAGTTGAGTTTTATTCCGTCTCATGGCTTGATCATCTGTGTGAGTTTCTATCTTAAAGTTGAGTTTATTTCCATGTCATAGCTTAATAGTCTGTGTGAGTTTCTATCTTAAAGTTGAGCTTTGTTCTTATATATAATGTTTTACTTTAATTAACCTTTTCTGGCCACTGGTTCCCCGTAAGCTTAATAATAAGCTTGCTGGCACCTCGCCATCTTGACAACAATAGTTTGTTACATTGTGCTTTAAAAACGGCATAATAACTACAATCCACGGCAGGGACCAGGGATGGAGTTATACCTCTCCATAGCACAAATGCTGAGCTGAATTGTAGAGACTATGTGTTGCCCTTGCAGCATGATCCCTCTCTCGGCCTGCCTGGTTTACTTCTGATGCTCTAACTGTCCGCTTGTCGGAGCGTCCATCCTAGACCAGTTGCTGACCAAGGCTTAGGGCCTGGTTTGCCCTGGCATGACATTTAGTCTTTAGGTTGCATTTCCCCGCACTAGGATGAGGCTTATGCCCTCCCAATTGCACTCTTTCACTTGAAGCTGTTGGCACATGGGAGGTGTCGAGTTTGGTGAGAGTCACCCAAAATTTGGCGCTAACAGAAAGCAGGTAGTGTACCGTCTACTGTCATATGGTAGCTCAGTCGTATCTGACTAAGACCTGACAGAATAATAATAAGAGACAAGTTGAAAAACATCTAATGACAGTGGAAATGTGGTTTCTGCAGAAAATGCGAAGGGTACTACAGTCAGGCAGAATAATGATTGAGACAGTCATTGAAGAAACATTGAAAACTGCAATGAATAGAGAAATTAGATGTACACAGTCCAGATGTTTTGGTCACATTATGAGAAGTAAAACTTGAAAAATTTACTGACAGCTGGCAAACTTCATGGGAACTGAGCCAGTGAAGACAGAGAGATAAATACCTATATGGCTTGGCCACATGTCGTAATCTGGACAAGAAAACAGATGTGATCCAAAACTGATGATCGTGTGGCGAACATAATTTAGAAGCAAAAGTCCATATCCATATAAGGATAAATGATGGCATGATAGAAAGATCACATATTAGTTTTTTTTCCCTCATGCATTTTGCTAATATTTCACATAATTTGCTAGCAAAAGTGAATATCTATATAAGGAAAGATAATAACAGGGGAGAGGGATCACATTTTTTTTTCTTTCCCCATGTATTTTGCTATTTCACATAATTTGCAAGCACATCACATGCCTTCACTTGAGAATGGTGCCATTTTTCCTGTTGCATGTTTCACATATCCCGCGAAAGTATTTACAAATTCACATGTTAATGTTTTGTTTTCACTGTTTTGTTTTTCTCTCTCTTTTGATGCATACCCGACTTGAAACTGGACAGTTTTAAAAGAGGTAAGTAGTAAGTACGGTTTAAAAATAAGCTTGTTAATGCTATATTTTTCTGTGGGTGGGGAAGGGGGGAGGTATGTGTGGTAGCATAGTCACTAGGCTCTTGCCTGCTGATCAGGTGGTCAGTGGTTCGAATCTCATAGGGGTATTCAAATTTATACAAATTGACCTGGGCTACCAGGTGGACCCAATCTTAAATAGGTACCAGGAAATGATTTTGGAAGTGAAGGCAGCCAGCCTGATGTTGACCACATGACCCACATAGATCTACAGACATCTGGGTCTAACACCACATGCCGATCGTGCATTGAGGCGTGGACAAGAATCCATTCTATTTCGGGCCGCGTCCTTCGGTTCACGAGTGTATTTTTTTATCTGAGACTCCAGAAAGTCATTGCTGGAGCTACGGATATCATGCTTTGTGCGATGCTTTCGGCAGTTTGCTGCGGAAAAAGACTGAGCCGTATGGGGTAAAAACCTGGTGCAATGAAGTTGACCCGGTCGATTTTTAAGTGACTTTTAAGCTTGGCGTACTCCACAGTTCAGCTATGGAACAATCTTCCACAAGAAATCAAAGACATTTCCAATCCCTATACATATAATCACAAATTATTCTTACACTGTCTCGGTACAGATTACCTTTCCCCTTAATAATTATAATAATAATGATAAAACTCTAGTATAACAGCAGCCAGTCCCCTTTTGGTAGAACAGTATATTACACATAGCTAATAACAATTACCACATCATTCATTAATATTATTGAGTCATGTAGAATTGATTTTTGCATATTTCCCTTGCCTTTATAATGCATATCTTTTATATTGTTGTTCTCGGTTAGCATCAAGTGATGTATGGGTGAAATAATGTATGAGAGTGATAGAAGGGCAGAATGTTAAACAGGTCTGCTTGCCCATTTCTGAACCCTATGAAAATAAAATTTGTTTGTTTGTTCATTCATTCAGTCTCAGAAGTTGCCGGATTCAATCTCAGCCTAAGACTGGACATTTTGTCAAGAAGCACTGGTATCTAATGATATCATACGGTTCCCTGATCCTTGGGTTGTAAGATTGGATACCTGCCTTTCTCGGACAAGGGCAAAAGATAGGAGGCTCATTAGCGCACATAAGAAGGAATAATAATAACAAATTTGAAAGCAGATCGCCTTATGCTGGTTTGCATGCAATGGTATAAGCGTCCGTCATTCAGAAAGCAATGGCAAACTACTGAGTTTAACTTGCCTAGGAAACACAAACAGCCAAAAAATGCTGGGGTTGAGTGCGGTGTCCTGTACAGAACATGCAACTAACTAAACCATAGACTTTCAGTTGATATCTAATTATGTAAATATTATCTGACTTGTATTGTCATGTGTGAATGATGTTTTGCAGGGCCGTCCCTTCTCGTACGAGCAGCTAGACCGCTCGCATCTGAATGTCATTTTAAATAATAATGATGTCAGTGAATATCTCAAAATTTCTGCAGACGGGTTGGAGGTGAGCCAGATTTTTTAGCCTCTGTATGCCATTTTAAAATGTTATTCTTTGATTAACTTCAGTTTAATTTCAAGGTGCTCATGAGAGTAAACCATTATTTTAGGTCATGCAGACTTGAGTGGAAACTCTCGAACTGATGTCTTATTCTTCGGCCCATTGTTCCCCATAGAGCATAGATTCTGAACCATCTGACATCAAGGCATTCTGTCTGTTGTTTTCTCATATAGCTCCCTCCTTGTCCTCCCCATATTACGAGGGGGCTTCAAATGAAAACCTTAAAAGTGTGATAGAAATTACAGTAACCATGCCATTGTCTTGTACCCTGTCAATATTGTTGTTAAGGATGTCAACAGTGTTAACCATGTGACATCACAGTGCAGAGGAACACGGTGATGACATATGGACAGTTTGAGGATGTCTGCCCCACTTTTGACATGCACCAAAGAGGAGCAATGTTCTGTTATCTGTTTTATATTAAATAAGTGAAGGGGTAAAGCCTATAGAAATTCATCGACAAATGAAGGTCTAGTATGCATGCCTGTCAATCCAGCATGTGCATGAGTGCTGCTGGAAGTTTTGACCTGCAATCAAATCCAAACGACGTGGTCTTCTGAGTAAAGGTGATTGCAGCATGACAATGGTAGACCCCATACTGCCCATGCAACGGTTGAAACCATCGAAGACCTCCACTTTCAGTGTGAACCACATCCTCCGTACTTGCCAGACTTAGCCCCAAATGACTTCCATCTGTTTGGACAACTCAGAGTCATTGGGAGGTTCAAAATTTTCACTTTTAAAAAGCATGACCAAATGAGTAAGAAGGCATGTTCCTAAACATTTGTTGTGCTGATCCTGAGGTAAGCGGTTCAATCCCTACACCGGACAGCTGGACTAAAATGTTCTTCTTCTTCTTTCGTTCGCTTGAAATATGTCTATATCTGCAATGTCGTCTCTTGCATGAATTGAACTGTTTTTTTCAGTTCACACAGTGGTCCATAGAGTTTATCTTCCACTGTCGTCTCTCTAGGCCAGAAGGTTTGCCTAGATATGTTATATTTTGGGCAGTCTTGGAGTATGTGCTCTGCTGTCTGCGACGCCAATCCACATGTGCACATGGCTGTTTCACCAATCTTGAATTTTGTATACATGTGGTTGCGTAATCTATTGTGTCCTGTTCTGAGGCGCAGAATAATGACTTGTTCTGGTCTGTCCATAACGTGGTAGTCATCTTGAGCAGGTTTTGGTGGCTTTCTGACTGATTTGATCATTCTTTTCTTTTGGTGGTATGTAACGGGCATATCAAGCTGTTCTTCTTTGGCTCCTTCCTTAGCCAATTGATCAGCTCTGTCGTTTCCGGGTACTCCACAGTGGGATGGTATCCACTGTATGGTGACTTTATGCTGACTGCTAAGTTCAGAAAGTAGTGTCCTTAGTACTGGCAATTTCCCAGAGAGGAGCGCCTCGAGTACTGATTTTGCATCTGTTAGTAGCACCACAGGTTGAGTACCATTGCTGTTATTTAGTAATTTCTCTGTTGCTATCTTGATTGCCTCAATTTCGGCATCATAGTTATGGCAGTACTTTCCTGTGGGTACTCTGGCTGTGTCCCTAGTATTATTTGGGTATTCTATGTACACTCCCGCTCCTCCATTTCGAACAGCATTTTGTGCTGACCCATCTGTGTAGACTCGGATCCAGAGGTCCTGTGGGTATTCTTCATCAAGGAAGCTGAGAGTGGCTGTTCTGCGCTGCACACTGTTCTGTTCTTCCTTGTCAAATATTCCTCTCACTTTAGTCTGGATTTGTAACGATAGTCTATGCTCATCTTTCCATGGAGTTCGCTCTGGAATAGTTGTTAGGGGGATACCAACTGTGGGCAAATCAGTGGTTTCTCTGCAGAGTCGTTTGGCCTGGTGGATAAAACTACTTCTTTTCAACCGCCCCATAGCTAGGTTTTCAAATCTGTTCTTCATAGGGTGGCCTGGCAAGCTGAGGAACTTTTCTGCTTGTATTAGCGTTTTCGTATCTCTGCGCTCACTCAGTGCCTGTGTCCTCCCCATCTTCTCCATTTCCACTATAGGGGTTGATTTCATCCCTCCTGTGGTGACTCTAAGTGCTTGATTTTGCACCTTGTCCAGCTCTTGTAGTGTGGTATTTGATGCTGAACACCACGCAGTTGACCCATATTCCAGGTGTGGTCGTATGCTCTGTTGGTAAACTTTGCTAAGTATTTTCGTACTGGCTCCCCATGTGGTTCCACTTAGCTTTCTCAGGATGGCTATTTTCCTTCTGGCTTTTGCTACTGCTTTGTTGATGTGCTTTCTCCATGTCAGCTTGCCATCAAATGTTACTCCAAGGTATGTTGGTTCTTTATCTTCTCTTAGGGGTGTTCCATTTATCTGGATGATCCCTGCCTTTTGTTTTGGAGAGAGGGTAAATAGGGTTGTGCTGCACTTGTCAGTGTTTATGCTGACACACCATCTATTTGCCCATACAGCAAATGTATCTACAGCTCTTTGTAGCAATCTGGTGGCCACTGATGCATATTCATTTGTGCTCCATAGAACCAGGTCATCGGCGTACATTGCCGCTTTAATTCCATGCGGTAGGTGAGCAACAAGATCATTGATGAAGATTAGAAAAAGTGTGGGGGACAAGACTCCGCCCTGGGGGACACCGTGACGCAGTAGTACTTTCTTGCTCTTGAGTCCGTCTATCTGTACTCGGGCTCTTCTGTTGTGCAAGTATGCTTTCACCCATTTGTACATTCTTCCATTGACTTTGCAGTTTCTCAGTTTCTTCATCAGACCTTCTTTCCAGACTTTGTCAAAGGCTTTCTTCAGATCTATCCATGCCGCAAGCACCAGCTTCTTCTCTTGGAATGCATCCTCAATTTCTTGAGAGAGGTAGGTTGTCTGATCTTCCGTAGAGTAGCACTGCCTAAAGCCAGCCTGCTGTGGCACAAGGATGTTTTTACTTTCAATGTACCACTGCAGTCTGTGATTGATGATGCGCTCCAGTGTTTTGCAGAGACAGCTGGTGAGGCTAATTGGTCTGTAGCTAGAGGCAATGGAACCATCTTTCCCTGATTTTAGGAGGGGTATCATGATTGCTTCTCTCCAGGCTTGTGGAACACTGCCTAAGGTCCAGCTGTTATTGAAGATCTGCAACAGCTTTGTTTTGGCCTCTGTTCCTAGGTTCCTGATCATTTCATTGGAGATACCATCAGCTCCTGGTGACTTTCTCATTTTCAGTTTTGATATGGCTAGCTCCAGTTCGCTGATTGTGATGGGTGCCTCCAGAACCTCATGTACTATTTCCTTCTGTCCTGTATGTTGTCGTTTCTCTCTAATCTCTTGTTGTTTCTCTGGACTAATTTTGATATTGCTATCTTGTGCGAACGAGTCCTGCAAAATGGTCAGCTGCTTGCTTTCTTGTTAAGATTTTTCCATCTTTATGTAGTGCAATTTTTGAGTTTCTCCCTGTGCCCTCGTCATTAAGCTGTTTTATTAGCTTCCACAATTTCCTTGTGTCTCTTTCAAAGTTCAGAGACTCTGTTTTCTCCTGCCAGCTTTTCCGTCTAGCCTGCAGCTTGGCCCTTTGAAATTTGGCTTTTGCATGCTGGAATTTATTGTGGTGCTCTTGGCTGGGTGTGGCCTCTGCTTGCTTTCTACACACTTCAACATCATTATGCAACTGTTCCAGTTCACTACTCCAGTAGGGTTTATATTGTTTACGGGCTCCTCTTGGTACTGTTTCTCGCGCTGCCTGTAGTATGCATTTCCCAAACTCTTCAACTGCTTTATTTATGTCTTTCTCAGTGTTCAGGTTTCTAACCAGTATGCTGGTGCGATGCTTGTACATTGCCCAGTCTGCTTTCTTGTAGTTCCACCTCGAGAGGGTGCTGCTTTCACTTACAAGCTCATTTTCTACGGTTAGAAAGACTGGCCGATGGTCACTGCCACCAAGTTGTTTCCCAACAGTTCGTGTAATGTTCCACTCCAGGTCTGGTGAATGAAAAGCCAGGTCAGGTGTAGTTGTAGAGTGCCATGATCTCGAGTAGAAAGTATGTGGGTCGGACGGCTTGTTAATCAACATGAATCTATTCTCATCTTGCCAGTCTTCCAGTCTCTCTCCTCTCTGGTCCATGTGATCATAGCCCCAGCTCTGCGAGTGGCTGTTGAAATCGCCACACACAATCATTTTTTTCTTTTAGTGGTAGAGTGTTCAGTGCCTGTGGGCGGTCACTTGGACAGTAGTAATTGATCAGATGTAGATCTGTATTAACTGTCTTAAGTTTAAGTGTCTGATACTCAGCCCCTTCCATGTAGACTTTGATTTGGGAAGCCATGATGTTATTTCTTACAAGGGTCAGTATCCCACCTTTTCGCCTGTTCTTTCGGTCAGATCGGTAACACTGGTAGCCTCTGATTTTGAAGGCTATATTTTCATTGAGGTGAGTTTCTTGCAAGCAACATATGCTTACTTTCTCTTTGTCCAGGATGTTTTCTAATTCTACTTTTTTGTTGCTGACTCCCTCCGCATTCCAGTGCATTATTTTAAGTCTTAGTTTAGTATGGCCAGTCGTCCTATTCTCATGTCCCCTGGCTCCACAGGACATCTGAGAAGGACCTCCAGTAGTTGGGGTTGGACCCTTTCGAGACATAGGGCCCGGCACTGCACCTGCCTGGGGGTCCAAAGCAGGGCGAGCACCATAACGATTAGCAGTAGTCGACATATTCCATTTTGCTTGATTGCGTGGCATCCTGATTTCTGTGGTGCGCCTCTTGGCTGGTTGCCTCCGTCTTCAGCACCTTTCTTTGCTAGAGCAGACTGTGGTCTCACTCGAGTGTAGATGTGTACGCGCGCACACGCCTGTCTGCGCATGCATGTACGTGCATACACATCTAGAGCATACTGGTTATTTTCCGGCGCCAGAGACTCGCCGTCGCCCCTTCTCCTGTTAGTTTAAACAGGCCCGCCACGTGAAGGCCAGGAGTTGGACTTTTGCTGCATAGGTTATGTATTCACGAGCCATTGAGGTATTTGAGCAATGTTGGGCGCTCACCCCAACACCGCGCCTCGGCTACATACAGCAACATTTGGAACCCTACTAAAATGTTGATCTGGGGACGTAAATTACAAGTACCTCTGAATTCGAAGTAGGTTCGCCTGATGGCGAGGGACACTGTTAATAGGGAAAGCTAATCCACATGCAAAATTCAGTCCAGCACTACTATAAAAAGTGTGTATGGACTACGCTTGAGTTCAAAGTGAGCGAGTGAAAAAAACATTTTTTTTCTAAAGTTAGTTGCATATCCTTTACAGAAGTGCTTCCCAAACTTTTCACTTTTGCGGACCGACATAAAATTTTCCTTTTGCACCAGGGACCGGTGCCATTAAAAAAATTTGTTCTCCTCGTAATCTGGAATTTTATATGACCTCAATATACATTTTAATATAAATATAAGATTTAACGTAATTGTGGGTGTCGCCCTGGTGCGCTAAATACTGCTCCATAATCTTATTGGATGGCGGTGATTTATTTAATGGTGGTCTCATTTTCATAAGTAATAAATTTTATTGTAGTGATTTACAAATCAAAAATTTTTTCAAATGTCAGAACTACATTTAGGTCTTCTTGTAAAGTTGTATATACTCGTATACACCGGCAGTAATGAACACCAATATAAAATAAAAATAAAATATATCTTGGAAAACGATACCAAATCAGATTTTAAACAAGCTGACTAAATTACAGTATGTTGTAATAAAAATGATTTAATGATCAGCTGCTAACAGTAACTATTTAATGCGAGGGGTGGGCCTGTTTATTATTTACAAGCTTATCAAATCGTGGCTCGATTGTAGACAGCGCTACCCGCACAGGAGAACAAATTTCCATACTGTTTCTGTATTTTGTCTTAATAATGCTCATTGACGAAAAAGAAATACTTGTCTTTCAAGTTGTCTTTGTATCGATATCTCACATACACCATCATAATCGCTAAGTTGGCAACGTCCGTGCTTTCGTCCAGCTGTAATGAAAAATACTTTGCAGATGTATCTAACACCTTCACTCGCTCAGACGATGGCAAAACGCATTATAATCGTACAACGAAAATCGCGTATGTTCTGCATGTTATGACAATCAGCAAATTATAATGTGCATCTTTCTCACTTTTCGTCACATAGGAAACAAAAGAAACACACATCGTCAACAAACAAATGTCGTCAACCGTGCCGGCTTTTAGTATCGGTCTCAGCTGGTTACTATTTTTAACTTTCCCATTGAACCAATGATTCACTTCTCCTTAAAAGTAAATACTCCTTGGGCTATACGGCTGCAGGCTCAATTTATTTTAAAATTAAATCGCCATAAAAACGGTGCGAATATCATGTTTTGAGAAAAGGACAATCTCGTTTTGAAAAAATTCTAAACAATCCTCAGGAGAAAATATTTAACTTTTTTCAACTCATGTTGCGGACCGGCAAAGAAGGGCTCGCGGACCGGCAGTGGTCCGCGGACCACCACTTTGAGAAGCACTGCTTTACAGGACGTAACAGTCAACTCCAGCATTTTTTAGCTGTTTGTGATTCCTGGGCAAGTTTACGTTCAGTAGTTTACCATTGCTTTCTGAACAACAGGCACTTATACCGCTCATAGCATTGTATGGAAACAAACAGAAGACGGTCTGTTTCCAAACTGCCCACAGGTATATTTCAAACACTGTATGCAGGATTACGAATTGTATTCATAGCCCCTTCGCCACAGAGCCGACTTCCATTTAAAGCCCCCTTGTAATACAGTTCAATATTTTACTCAATTGTTATGCTTAATGAAATTTTCTCATCAGTCCAGGAATCTGGTTGAAAAACTGTATGTTCATCTCGTAGCTGTTTGTAAATGGTATCTCTTAATCTCTCACTGTTAAACTTTTTCCAGGAACAGACAATTACATTATTCCTCAATAATTTTCACACTCTTTCATGTCCAATTTCTTAGGGAACTTCATTATATGTCCTTCTCTCCAGTCTGCTGCAATTTCTTCAGTCTCCACATTCTGCAAATCATTTGTGCAGCAGTTCAGTTGTCATGTCTATGATAGCTTTAATAGCTTCTGCTGGAATATCACTGGGACCAGCAGCTTTTCCATCTTTCAGTAGTTTGATAGCTTTTCAGATTTCATCTTTAGATGGTTTCTTACAGTTGATACCCAGCACGAATTTTTGTCATAAATTGGCCGTGTTTTAATCATTTCAGTATCATATTGTTTACCTTAGGCTGGTTTACTTTAATGATATCCTTTATATTCAGTTTGAATAATTTCCTTTATTTTTGCCATCTTCCGCCTCCTTCTTTCTCCTCCTTTTCTTCTGCTGCTGTGTCTTCTTCATCTGCTGCATCTTCTTCATCTGCAGCTGCCATGTCTTCATTTTCTGCAGCTCTTCTGCTCCTTCTACTGCTTCTCTTGTCGTTGCTGCTACTTCTCCTGACATTGCTGCTACTTCTCTTACTGTTGCTGCTACTTCTCCTGTCATTCCTGCTGCTTTTCTTACTGTTGCTGCTGCTTCTCCTGCCATTGCTCCTGCTTTTCCTGCCTTTGCTCTTGTTTCTCCTGCTATTGCTGCTGCTGCCTCTTCTGCCTATGCTACTGCTTCTCCTGTTTTTGCTGCGTCTTCTTCCTTTGTTGCTGGTGCGTCTTCTTCCATTGTTGCTGGTGCGTCTTCTTCCGTTGCTGCTGCTGCTGCTTCTCTTGCCTTTGCTGCTGTTTCTCATGCCATTGCTCCTGCTTCTCCTGCCTTTGCTACTGCTTCTTCTGCTGTTGCTTCTTTTGCTGTTGCTGCTGCTTCTCCTGCTGCCTCTGCTCCTCATCCTGAGCCTGCATTCTAATTTTATCCATGGTGGATTATACCTAGTCAGATCCTTATCTTTAGTTCTGTTCTTCGTGTGATTTCTTCTTCTTGTCTCCCTGTATTTTGTTTGCCTTGTTTTTTTTCATGGAAGACTGTCACCTTAATTTATTAACTAGCTCAAGGTTCATTGTGTCTGAATTATTTTGTTTCTTATCCTGAAGTCCATTGTATCTTAATTATTTTCTTGTATCTTCACTCCAGGCTCGCTGTGACGCGTCATCATTTGAAAGCGTGCGGTGCACGTTCCAAGTTGACTCCGGAGTCTGGTATTATGAGGTGACGATCATCACAGATGGAGTCATGCAGATAGGCTGGGCTACGAAAGATAGTAAATTTCTCAATCATGTGAGTAATCAGTTTCACATTTATGTAAATCAATTTCTGAATCATGACAGTAGAAATATTTGTCTGTATTATGACTAGAGCAAGAAATGTTAGGTAGCGAAAATAGTATAGTGGTTATGTTCTCACCTGGTGAAAGGGAGTTTGAATCTGCATAGAGGCAAATGTTTGTTATTGAACAGCTCTGACCCCCGGGAAGGTTAACCCGGTCAACAAATGCCCTGCAGAAGTCAGATGTGTCTGCCTAACGGCGCAAGAACGCAGCTCTGCTGTAAACAGGCACAACGCAATCACGTCCAAAAAAAAACTCCGGATGAACGAAGAAGAAGAACAGCTCTGACTGGGTAGTTTTCCGAATGTCTGTTGTGCCTGGAAAAGCTCTGATGGGCGCAACGACAAGCACATGTCCGTAAAACTCGCTGAGTGGATGCCGTCTGCAAACCTGTCTGGTTTGTGCGGGAATGACCCGGGGAAACAAAATGACCAATATATTGAAGTGAGGATTTAAAGCAGCCATGAGCAGGACGTGATGATCTCCCTCGGTGAGTCCAGATCCAGGGCGTTATGTGTCGGCCCTGCAACTATGGAAGCAACCTTGGATGGCGGAAAATGCTATGGACTGTCCCTTTGAGGGATGACCATTGTCCTCGACCGTTCAACCTTGGCCAGCATGGTTGCAGATGGCACTACAAAAGTGAGAGTCTCCCAGGAATGCTACCTGGTCAAAAAAGCACGCTAAAGTCGATGTGTTGGCCTACGGGTTTCGGCCCAAGGGCGCATAACAGACACACTGCAATCACATCTGAAAAAACACTCCGGATGAACGAAAAGAAGAAGAAGGTGGCCAGCGTAGAGCTGACCATATCACCCACTGAATGCTGGTTCAGCACCATAATCATCAAGTTTCATGCCACCGGCGTAGGCGTTCATGACTTTCCACAGATCTTGGTCTTTGGTTTTCTGGATCAACTCTGCTGATGATGCCACCGTCGCAATCCAGCTAGCATCATTTCTCTTGGTTGGCTCCTCCCTCTCTTCTCCTCGATCTTTCCAGTTGTCACGATGTTCTCCAAAGTCTCTCTTCTCATTTACCAAAAAAGCTCATTGTCTCTTTCTTATTGTTGTATATTGTGACATTAATTCTTATGCCAGTCTCCGTGGCCAAAGACTTGCGAACGCGGTTCGTGAGCCGCTTACCAGGCGTTCGAAATGCAACCGCGACTGATTTGTGCAGCAGACCATGTCGCGTTGTGTTATAACGTGTTGGTATGGGAGCCGTTCATTTAGAAAGCACTGGCAAACTACTGAACATCTTGCCTAGTACATCAACAGCAACTGAAAATTGCTGGTGATGGCTGCAATGTCCTGTAAGGGATATGCAACATTTAAAAAAAAAAATCTTGTTTTTGGCCCCAGCACATTCAGAAACCCTATAGGAATACAGAGGGAGTGGTACTTTAATTATTTGCATTGTTAAAACTAGAGCCACTCCCGTTTTTAAAATTGTAACATATTGGCGACATCTGGAACGTTTTGGAGATGACGGAGGAAAAAATAACCCTTGCCCACCACTGTCACATAGGAAACAGCTGCACGGGATAGGGCAGGCTACTATAAATTTACCCCTTCTCCAGGATTCTTGGAACATCTGACACCCACCCACATCAGGATGACATCATAGTCGTGCTAGACAAGATTTGAGCTATGTGATTTAGTGCGGGGGAAAACGAAGATAGTAACATTTATGCAAAAGGGATTGGTTGTTGTACAGAATGCCCATGTTGTAAAGTTTAGGGGTGCTGTCATCAAAATGAAGCCCTGGAGATCAGTTGTGTTTTCATTTTGGATAATATGTGCCTTTTATTTGGCTGAGGTTAGTGTACAATTATTAAGGGTTTGGTTATATTAATGAATGATATAAAGAGAAAGATTTTAAACATTGGTTAGAGCTCTCTTTCTATGGGATAAGAGAAATAGATATTTAAATCTGGAGATTTTCTCAGATGATCTAAGTGATGCCAGTCTCAATTCTGGATATTTCATAGTATTTCCAGGAGTGAATTCTGAAAGAACTTTTAAATTAGTTGAACTTTCCTGAGGACCCCGGGAGATATTAGTTACTACCATTGATAATTAGTTTTCTTATCATGTGTGTTTTTATTGGAGTGTTCTTTTTTGAAATTTATCAATTCATCATGTCACTCTAACATACCAACACCCCACCCCCCCCCCCCCCCCCCCCCCCCCCCCCCCCCCCCCCCCCCCCCCCCCCCCAATCCCATTATAGTGTTATCATATAGAACCCAGAATTGTTGATTGATTCACTTGTTACATTGTGTTTACATTTTTATGTGTGTTCACATTAATCATATATGACAAGGGAAATCATCAATATAGAGCAAATTGTGGCAAGATAATCACCAGGGACTTTCAGCATGCCCAGAGTGAGTGTCTTCCTCTCTGAGGTTCGGTGGCTTTCTTATGCTCTATTGGCCCTCTGTTAGGAAACCCAACCTTCTAAATGTCTCCACCCCTGGGGAGTCTTATCGAGCTGTTTCGGGTTTCTTATACCAGTTGGCTATTTGGGGATTCTTCTCCTATTTCTTTTTAACACGCCACATATATAATGTTCTAATTTCGTTAACCTCTTTCAGGCAGTTTTCGTTAGTTAACTTTGGCAGTCCAAGGAATTCGCAACATTCGTCTTAGGAACCACATCTCTGTTGCTTCCAAGTTCTTCCTAATTTGTTCATTTACATTCCAAGATTTACTGCCATACAGTAAAACAGGTTCTATATAGCACTTCAGCATTCTCTTTCTTACAGTCAATGATAGTGACTAATTGCGTAGGAAACTCTTCATTTTCCAAAATGCAGCCTTTGCTTGCCCTATTCTGCTCTTAATCTCTATTGTGAATCTTCCATCTGATGTTATAAATGCCCCTAGGTATTTAAAACTATCCACTTGGTTAAGAATTTTCCCTTCTATTTGTATTTCACATTTTGGTGTAACTGTTTTCTTTGATATCACCATTGTTGCTGTTTTCTTGATATTTGAGAGGAGTCCTTTCTTTGCACTCTCTGTTACTACAATGTTCAACAACTGTTGTAGATCTGTTGCATTTGCTAGTTAGTCTATACAAAATGTGAGGCTAGCACCTTATGTCCATTGTAATGTAAGGAATGGTAAAGGGACTTTAAGGAGCTTTATGACGTTTGGTTCATGAGTGCAATTTTCTCGTAAACTGCTGGGGTTCATTGCTGGAGCTACAGAGTTCATGCTTTGTGTGAAGCTTGCGGCAGGCCATCCTATGGAAAGAGACTGAGCCATATGGGATAAAGCCTGTGCAATGAAGTCAGTCTTCTTGTCTTTTCAACCGTGTTTAAACTGAAGTCCCAGCCAGAGATGCCTAAAATCAAGCCTTCAACAAATAGATGTTTTTCCGCCTCTCCCTGGTTAAGAAAATGTATATATAAGTCATCATAATGTGAGTTACATTGGAGTTTTGTCAAGCTTGTGGCTTCTGAATACATCTGATTTCAACATGGCGTTTGTTCATTTTCTTTCCCAGCGCTGTAGCTTAGAGCAGTGAAGGTTTTTCACAACTGCCCAACAATACGTGTTGAGGGTTCTACATCAGCCGTTGACATGGCGTTGTTGATTTTGATGGTATGGGTGTTGGTCATTCATTTAGCAGTGGCAAAGTACTCATCTCATCTTGTTCATTTTGTAGCTTGCAGTGTCGAGGTGAAGCATTAACAGCAGGAGAGTGCCCGTTTATGGGCTTCATATATTGAGATTAGAAATTAGAGCAGCTGGCGACCTCGACACTGCAAGCGACAAGAGGAACAAGATGAGATGAGTACTTTGCCACTGCTATATGATTGACCAACACCCATACCATCAAAATCAACACCATGTCAGCTGCTAACGTAGAATAGCTGGTCTCCGTGGTCAAAGGCTTGCGAACGCGGTTCGTGAGCCGCTTACCAGGCGTTTGAAGCGCAGCCACGACCGATTTGTGCAGCAGACCGTGTTGCCTTGTGTTATAACGTGTTGGTATGGGAGCCGGTTGTTCAGAAAGCAATGACGAACTACTGAACGTAAAAACTTGCTTAGTACATCAACAGCAGCTGAAGAATGCTGGTGTTGATTGCAACGTCCTGGAAGGGATATGCAACATTAAAGGAAAAAAAATGAGATTCCCATGGACTCTGTTATTCCCTCTGTCCATCGTTTACATGGTCTGCCTCTTCTTCAGGTTCCGTTTGGTCTGTACATCATTGCTTGTAACTACTGAATGTAAACATTGCCTAGTCAGTCACAAACAGCCAAAATATTCTGTGCTTGCGATGTTCTATAAGGATATGCAACTAACATCTGATGTCCTGTAAGGATATGCAGCTAACATCTGATGTCCTGTAAGGATATGCAGCTAACATCTGATGTCCTGTAAGGATATGCAACTAACATCTGATGTCCTGTAAAGATATGCTACTAACATCTGATGTCCTGTAAGGATATGCAACTAACATCTGGTGTCCTGTAAGGATATGCAACTAACATCTGATGTCCTGTAAGGATATGCAACTAACATCTGATGTCCTGTAAGGATATGCAACTAACATCTGATGTCCTGTAAGGATATGCAACTAACATCTGATGTCCTGTAAGGATATGCAACTAACATCTGATGTCCTGTAGGATATGTAACTAACATCTGATGTCCTGTAAGGATATGCAACTAACATCTGATGTCCTGTAATGATATGCAACTAACATCTGATGTCCTGTAAGGATATGCAACTAACATCTGATGTCCTGTAAGGATATGCAACTAACATCTGATGTCCTGTAAGGATATGCAACTAACATCTGATGTCCTGTAGGATATGTAACTAACATCTGATGTCCTGTAAGAATATGCAACTAACATCTGATGTCCTGTAATGATATGCAACTAACATCTGATGTCCTGTAAGGATATGCAACTAACATTTTTGCTGTCTCTAATCTTTGATTGCTGCCGGTCTACCTACAAGGCAGGAGAAGTGTATATCATTTCATGTAGTCCCTATCCCTTGACCTGACCGATATGGGAGACCCTGCCACTAGCTGCACTACTATTGGCATAGCTCTTGAGGTCGTTGGGCCACACAAGCCGCTTCACCACGTCAAGGGGGAGACACAACAGAGGAGAAATATATAAGTATATAACCTAGGATTGTTTATATCGTTGCCAGGATGGCTGTGGTATTGGTGATGATGAGTTCTCTATGGCGTATGATGGCTGCCGACAACTGATCTGGTACGACGCCCAGAGTGAGCTCCATTCCCATCCTTGTTGGAAGCCTGGTGAGTTTGATTGTCTATGCAACTATTGTCATCTTTGTGTATGTGTTGTTAATCAGTCTTGAGGAATTCCTGTTCTATCGGCTTTAAAACTCCAAGCTCAGCCATCTCTCAACATCTTTTCTAAATTGCAACCATAAAGTTATGAAAGAAAAGTGTTTTGTATTCGATGAACAATAAATGGTTGTTCAAATATACTGTGTGTTTGCAATTTTGTGCAGACAGAAAGACTTTGTTTTAAATTTGCGAATACCGTGGGGACAACAAATGCTCCACATTCGAACAAAATCTGTGATTATGTGTTTTAAGTATTTTCATCATCATCAAGTGCCCTGCCAGCTGGCATAGGCGTTCATGGCTCTCCACAGATCTCGGTCGTTGGTGTTCTGGATCAACTCTGCTTATGGTATTCCTCCATGCCACCATCTCAATCCATCCAACATCATTTCTCTCGGTCTGCCTCTCCCTCTCATCCCCTCGATCTTTCAAGTTGTCACAATGTTCTGCAATGCCTCTCTTCTCATCACATGACCGAAGAAAGATGTTTGTCTCTTCCTTATTAATTACTTATTATTATTAAGTATTTTAGCAAAAGTATAATTCATTTATTCACTTCATATGATATATAACTTCAGCATGTACCTGACAAGATGCAGCAAAATATCCCAGGCCATAAATCTTGCAACTAATTGTTTGAGGCTTCTGTGTTTGAACGTGTTGTTCTTGTTGTAGAATCATGTTGATTTGAGTTCCTCTTTTTTTACTTGAATACATAGGGACTTTTTTATGACTTGCTTCTACCCAAGCAGGTTGGCAACAAACTCATTCCCATCATGTTCATGATCTCTGCAAGCACCGAGTGCAAGACTTGGTCGTTGCTTGTCTGCCACCATCATGGGACATAACTGTGACTCTCTTCAAGTCTCATTACAAGCAGAGTTAAGGCCCTTGGCAGCTTCATCACTAAGGAGGTGATGGTTGATCCTACCTTCAGTCACTGGACTTGTGTCTTCCCAGGATACCCCTAGTGCAGTTGAAGAGAGGTCTTAGTACAGTAAATGGCCCTGGTATATGCCATAAGGCTCTGCTAGACCCATATTTTGTAAAGACCAATCTGCATTCAGCATTATTCCATTCGCCTTGTGGGTTCCAGACAAGAGAGTGTCCAGTTATACTGTCCTCAGGTTTTCTCAGTGTGTGTCCTATCTTGTGGGTTCCAGAGAAGAGAGTGTCCAGTTATACTGTCCTCAGGTTTTCTCAGTGTTTGTCCTATCTTGTGGGTTCCAGACAAGAGAGTGTCCAGTTATACTGTCCTCAGGTTTTCTCAGTGTGTGTCCTATCTTGTGGGTTCCAGACAAGAGAGTGTCCAGTTATACTGTCCTCAGGTTTTCTCAGTGCCTGTCCTATCTTGTGATGTCCAGACAAGAGTGTGTCTACTTATATTGTCCTCAGGTTTTCTCAGTGTGTGTCCTATCTTGTGGGTTCCAGACAAGAGAGTGTTCAGTTATACTGTCCTCAGGTTTTCTCAGTGTGTGTCCTATCTTGTGGGTTCCAGACAAGAGAGTGTCCAGTTATACTGTCCTCAGGTTTTCTCAGTGTGTGTCCTATCTTGTGGGTTCCAGACAAGAGAATATCTAGTTATATTGTCCTCAGGTTTTCTCAGTGTGTGTCCTATCTTGTGGGTTCCAGACAAGAGAGTGTCTAGTTATACTGTCCTCAGGTTTTCTCAGTGTGTGTCCTATCTTGTGGGTTCCATACAAGAGAGTGTCCAGTTATACTGTCCTCAGGTTTTCTCAGTGTGTGTCCTATCTTGTGGGTTCCAGACAAGAGAGTGTCCAGTTATACTGTCCTCAGGTTTTCTCAGTGTGTGTCCTATCTTGTGATGTCCAGACAAGAGTGTGTCTAGTTATATTGTTCTCAGGTTTTCTCAGTGTGTGTCCTATCTTGTGATGTCCAGACAAGAGTGTGTCTAGTTATATTGTTCTCAGGTTTTCTCAGTGTGTGTCCTATCTTGTGGGTTCCAGACAAGAGAGTGTCCAGTTATACTGTCCTCAGGTTTTCTCAGTGCCTGTCCTATCTTGTGATGTTCAGACAAGAGTGTGTCTAGTTATATTGTCCTCAGGTTTTCTCAGTGTGTGTCCTATCTTGTGGGTTCCAGACAAGAGAGTGTCCAGTTATACTGTCCTCAGGTTTTCTCAGTGTGTGTCCTATCTTGTGGGTTCCAGACAAGAGAGTGTTCAGTTATACTGTCCTCAGGTTTTCTCAGTGTGTGTCCTATCTTGTGGGTTCCAGACAAGAGAGTGTCCAGTTATACTGTCCTCAGGTTTTCTCAGTGTGTCCTATCTAGCACCAGAGTCTTTTCCTCACTTCTTGATTCATTGAAATTATTTGTTCAGTTCTTTCCTTGAGCTCCATATTGGTCATTTTGTCATACCACTTTAGTTCAACTATTCTTTGTCATACCATTTTAATTCCACTATTCTTTGTCATACCATTTTAGTTCCACTATTCTTTGTCATACCATTTTAGTTCAACTATTCTTTGTCATACCATTTTTATTCAACTATTCTTTGTCATGTTATTTTAGTTCCAATATTCTTTGTCATACCATTTTCATTCCATTCTTTGTCATACCATTTTCGTTTCACTATTCCTTGTCATACCAGTTTAGTTCCACTATTCTTTGTCATACCATTTTAGCTCCACTATTCCTTGTCATACCATTTTAGCTCCACTATTCTTTGCCATACCATTTTAGCTCCACTATTCTTTGCCATACCATTTTAGTTCCACTATTCTGCGTGGGCACCAATTAATGTTTGTAGTTTATTAGTAATTCTTTTCGTTGTTATCCCTGTTTCTGACCCATACAGTAGTACTTATTTAACATTGGAGTTAAATATTCTAAGTTTCGTGCTAAATTAATTTCTTTGACTTCCAAAAACTTTCTTTTTTCTAGATGTATGAAAGCTCCTCTTAGTGTTAATACATTGTCCTCCTCCATCTGTGTCGACACTGCTACCTAACCAGGTGTATGAAGCGGGGTTTCACTGAGGGAGATTGGGTTGCTATTTGATGGGTGTATTCATGTTATCTTGGTCTTTTCCCTATGATTATGTAGACTTTATTGTTGTGACCTAACATCAAGAGTGTTTAGTTTATCATGGTTTTGTGTGCATGACAGGGTGGGCAATGTCATCAGCAAAGTCCAGATTATCAGGCTGCTCTTTCAGAGCTCATTCAGTTGCATTTCTGGTGGTAGCTTCTTCTTCTTCTTCTTCTTCTTCTTCTTCTTCTTCTTCTACTGCTGCTGCTCCTCCCCCTTCTTCTGCTCCTCCCCCTCCTCCTCCTCCTTCTGCTGCTACTCCTTCTTCTTCTTCTTCTGCTGCTCCTCCTCCTCCTTCTTCCTTTTCTTCTTCTTTCTTCTACTCCTCCTTCTTCTTTTTCTCTTGCTCATCCTCCTACTTCTTCTTCTTCCTCCTTCTTTCTACTTCTCCGCCTCCTACCTCTTCTTCCTCTTATATGCGAACGTAGCACCACCCAGCCCTTTGTAGACTTGTTCATGATTGGTTGGATGTTGCCACTAAAGTTGTCTATGGGATGAAGTAGCCAGTCCCATGCCACACCTCCTGAGTTGCTTCTTATGGCATGCCTGCTAGGTGACAGTGTTACTGTTCTTGGCTTCCCTGATGGGCTCTGGTATCACACAAGAGCTGGTGGTCACTTCATCTTCATGATCTAGTCACTGGGAATAATACAGGTATTATCTTCATAATTTAGTCTACAGTCAGTGGGAATAATACAGGTATTATCTTCATGATCTAGTCTATAGTCACTGGGAATAATACAGGCATTATCTTCATAATCTAGTCTATAGTCACTGGGAATAATACAGATAATATCTTCATAATCTAGTCTATAGTCACTGGGAATAATATAGGTATTATTTTCATAGTCTGTAGTCACTGGGAATAATACAGGTATTATCTTCATAATTTAGTCTACAGTCATTGGGAATAATACAGGTGTTATCTTCATAATTTAGTCTGTAGTCATTGGGAATAATACAGATAATATCTTCATAATATATATGATATATATATATCTACGTATAACAGTAGACGGTACTACCTGGTTTCTGTTAGCGCTGAACGTTGGGCGGCGCTTACCAAACCCGACACCCCACATTGTGCCAACGGCTTCGGGCGGAAGAGCGCAATTGGGAGGGTACAAGCCTTACCCTGGTGCGAGGAAATGCAAGCTAAAGACAAAATGTCATGGCAGGGCGGACCAGGCCCTAAGCCTTGGTTGGCGACTGGTATAGGATCGAAGCTCCGACAGGCGGACAGTTAGAGCATTGCTTTGCTGATCCGGCAGCTTCTGCAGCTTGTCTTGTTCCAGATGTAGGGGTGTTGCCTTTCCTCTGGAGTAAACTAGGCAGGCCGAGAGAGGGATCATGCTGCATGGGCAACATATGATCTCTATATTTTAGCCCAGGCTTTGTGCTATGGAGAGGCAATATCACTGATAAGAAACAGCAGATGGACAGATGGGTAGAGCACTATTTGGAGCTTTACTCAAGTGAGACCAAACTAGCGGATGATGCCCTCAACGCCATAGAGGCTCTACCAACTCTTGACCACCTGGACACACTTCCCACCATAACAGAAGTTAAGTGTGCTATAAATGAACTTGCATCTGGCAAGGCTCCAGGTAAGGATGGGATTCCAATAGAGGTTATCAGGAGTGGGCAAGACACACTCACTATACAGATCCACCAGCTAATAGAGCTATGCTGGCGTGAAGGACAAGTCCCACAGGATTTCAAAGATTCAAGCATCATAACACTGTACAAGAACAAGGGCGATCGGAGCGACTGCAACAACTATAGGGGTATCTCACTTCTGTGTATTGTTGGAAAAGTATTTGCCAGAATTGTTCTGCGCAGACTTCAAGTCCTAGGAGATCAAGTCTACCCCGAATCACAGTGTGGCTTTCGACAGAACCGGTCTACCACTGATATGATATTCTCATTGCGACAAATGCAAGAAAAATGCCGTGAACAGAATCAACCACTGTTTATTGCCTTCATCGACCTCACAAAGGCATTTGATTTGGTCAGTCGTGAGGGTCTGTTCAAGGCACTAAAGAAGATTGGCTGCCCACCAACTCTTCTGTCCATTGTGGAATCGTTCCACACAGGCATGAAGGGTATAATCAAGTTTCATGGTGCAACTTCTGAAGAATTTGAAATCAAGAGTGGAGTTAAGCAAGGTTGTGTACTAGCTCCCACCCTCTTTGGAATATACTTTTCACTTCTACTGAAATATGCATTTCATGATCAGGATGGTGGTATATACATTCACTCACGCTCAGATGGCGGCCTCTACAATGCTCAGAGATTGAAGGCTAAGACCAAAATTAGGAGGGTACTGATCAGAGAGTTGCTTTTTGCAGATGATGCTGCAGTTACGACCCACTCTGAGGAAGAATTGCAATGTCTACTATCTGCATTCTCCAATGCTTGTTCTGAATTTGGTTTAACAATTAGCAAAAAGAAGACACAGATTATGTCACAAGGTGCACATGGGGTACCATCAATCTTTATTGACGACGCTGAACTAGAGATAGTAGACCATTTTACATATCTAGGATCAGTGGTAAATAGCAAATTATCCCTAGATCAGGAAATCAACATCCGGATTGGTAAGGCAGCAACAACAATGAACAGGTTAAGAAAAAGAGTCTGGGAGAACAGGAAGCTTACTGCCAAAACAAAAGTCCTTGTCTATCAAGCCTGTGTCCTTAGTACTCTTCTCTATGGCAGTGAAACCTGGACAACTTACTCACACCAAGAGAACAACTTAAACAGCTTTCATATGCGGTGTCTGCGAAGAATTCTTGGTATTAAGTGGCAAGACAAAATCACAAATACTGAAGTATTGGAAAGATCAGGTTGTGTGACAGTTTATTCCATGCTCAGTCTTCGTAGACTTAGATGGATAGGACATCTTAGGAGGATGGATGATGGTAGAATACCAAAGGATATCTTTTTTGGTGAATTACAGATGGGTAAGAGATCTCAGGGTCGGCCTCTACTACGATACAAAGATGTGTGTAAGCGGGACATGATTGATACAGGCATTGATAATGCACATTGGGAGCAAGTCGCCGCTGAACGTGTTGCATGGAGGGCAAATATCAGAAATGGAATAAAGTCAAAGGAGAAAATTATTGCAGAAAAGTCACACATCAAGCGTTTGAGACGTAAGATGGTGCATGATGGTGGAAATGACCACGTGTTCACATGCACCCACTGTGAACGGACATTTACAGCGCAAATTGGCCTTATCAGTCACACTCGCTACCGCCATAGTTAAAAGTTATTATGCCTTTTTAAAGCACAAACTATCGTCTGTCAAGACGGCAAGGTGCCAATGATCTTCATAATCTAGTCTATAGTCACTGGGAGTATTATCTTCATAATTTAGTCTACAGTCATTGGGAATAATACAGGTGTTATCTTCATAATTTAGTCTACAGTCATTGGGAATAATACAGGCATTATCTTCATAATCTAGTCTATAGTCACTGGGAATAATACAGATAATATCTTCATAATCTAGTCTATAGTCACTGGGAATAATATAGGTATTATTTTCATAAACTAGTCTGTAGTCACTGGGAATAATACAGGTATTATCTTCATAATTTAGTCTACAGTCATTGGGAATAATACAGGTGTTATCTTCATAATTTAGTCTGTAGTCATTGGGAATAATACAGATAATATCTTCATAATCTAGTCTATAGTCACTGGGAGTATTATCTTCATAATTTAGTCTACAGTCATTGGGAATAATACAGGTGTTATCTTCATAATTTAGTCTACAGTCATTGGGAATAATACAGGTGTTATCTTCATAATTTAGTCTGTAGTCACTGGGAATAATACAGGTATTACCCAGGAATGCTAACCTGAATAAAAAAACACACGCTAAAGTCGGATATGTTGGCCTAAGGGTCTTGGCCCAAGGGTGCCTAACCATACCGCAATTACGTCTGAAAAAACACTCTGGATGAACGCAGAAGAAGAAGAAGAAGAAGAAGATACAGGTATTATCTTCATAATCTAGCCTATAGTCACTGGGAATAATGTGTATATATAATCTAGCCTATAGTCACTGGGAATAATACAGGTGTTATCTTCATAATTTAGTCTATAGTCACTGTTCTAGTCCAGTGGTTCTCATTCAACTGGTGGGGAATCCCCATGGGGGGAAAAAGGGGGTGGGGTTAGGGTTTCCAGGGGGGGGGGGGGGTTCAAATTATTTCAAGATCACGTTAATACAAGAACCGATTACTCGATATTGTTTTTCCCTCCATACTTTACGGTTCTGTACGATTTGGACCCACAAATCACGTTTTATGTAGACGTCTATACTTGTCTCCCGTGTGTTGCCAGGGCCCATAAGAGAAGCCAAGAATAGTAACACTGTTGCCTACCATGCAAGTCGTAAGAGGCAACTAAAGAGGCTTGATGGTTCCGTCGCCCTGCTGCTGAATGAGTGCGTGGCGCGACACTGTGAGCTGTGAGTTTCGTGTGAAATGCTTTTGAATCTGCCTGAGGTTTTTTGGAACGTGACTGCATGTTCGGAGTGATGGCAGCTGGCTATGTCCCAGAGTTGACCGGTTTTTGCCTTATGCAGAAATGCATGGCTGCTGGGCTTCTGGTTGACTGCAACTACTGTCTACAATGAACTGTATTTTCGTGGTGGATCATTCTGGCAATGGCATTATCATTATATAAAGTGAAATGTTTTTACATCTGCCCGAGGAAACATCTAATAATGGAACAAACAACATCTGGAAATGTCTAGAATGTGTAGGTGAACATCTAGGAAAACACCCGGATGGGAAAGTGGCTGCCGCTTCCACCAAAGATGGGCTGTGTGGTTTCGTGGAGGACTTTTGTGTTGGCATTCTGGCGACGGCATAGTTAAACATCTGAAAACGGAACAGACATCTAGGGGTGTCTGGACTGTGTGGGTGAACATCTAGGAAACATCCAGATGGGAAAATGACTGCTGACTCCATCAGAAATGAACTCTGTGTTTCATAGGGGACTATTGTGTTGACATTCTGGTGGTGGTGTTATGCACAGTGTATGTGTGCAAGCTGTTGTTTCCTGTCTTTTCCACTTTTCACATTGGGCAGTGAGGAGCGTTTTGTGTGATATTCACTGGCACAGGAACGGAGCATAATGGGGATGACCCGTTGCTGTGAAGTTGGAACTGTGACTAACTAACTAACTAGTATAGACTTGTTCTAGTATGTGTTATTAAATTTAGTTTCCATTTTTACATATACTGTGTAAGGGGGGGGGGGGATTTATAGGGAGGAAATACGAAAAAGGTGGGGGGGGGGGGATGACATTCTGAACATATGGTAAAGGGGTGCATGGGCCAAAAAATGTTGAGAACCACTGTTCTATTCTATAGTCACTGATAATAATGCAGTCATTATCATCATGATCTAGTCTGTGGTCACTGGGAATAATACAGGTGATGTCTGATTTCAAACATATGGATTAGTTTACTCTCATGAAGAACTCTACCTTTCATGTCTTTATGTTGCTCTTATTAAGTTAATGATCTTCCATCATTCCCTGTGTCTCTTGTCTTGTATTTCCCCACACACATCTTTCTGTCTTCCCCTGCCTCTCTTGTCTAGTATTTCCCCACATCTTTCTGTCTTCCCCGTCTCTCTTGTCTAGTATTTCCCCACACACACATCTTTCTCTATCCTCCCCTGCCTCTGTCTAGTATTTCCCCACATCTTTCTGTCTTCCCCTGCCTCTCTTGTCTAGTATTTCCCCACACACATCTTTCTCTATCCTCCCCTGCCTCTCTTGTCTAGTATTTCCCCACACACATCTTTCTCTATCCTCCCCTGCTTCTCTGGTCTAGCATTTCCCTACATCTTTCTGTCTTCCCCTGCCTCTCTTGTCTAGTATTTCCCCACACACATCTTTCTCTATCCTCCCCTGCCTCTCTTGTCTAGTATTTCCCCACACACATCTTTGTCTTCCCCTGCCTCTCTTGTCTAGTATTTTCCTACACACATCTTTCTGTCTTCCGTGCCTCTCTTGTCTAGTATTTCCCCACATAAGGCTAGTCTCTCTATTCCACCTCTTGTTGAGACGCCATAAATTTAATTTCTCTTAACTATAGACATCAGGAGAACTTAAGTATAGTGCACCAACTCTATCGCGCCCACGAGAATCTAAGTTCAAAACGTGTGTAAACGGGAGCCAAAAATACTAGAAATATTTTCCTGTTCGTAAGTTTTAATTTTTTTTTTGGGGGGGGGGGGGGGGGGGGGAGGCCTGTAGTGACCTACTTTTTTCCCCATTTCCAACAGTGTGGAGATTTTTAAAATGAACAAAGGGTTCCGTCTTCTTCGGCCTTATCCGACAAAGCTAGAGTAACGTTCAGGTTAAAGCCCAGATATATGTGATCTATAACTTGATTGGGAATCCTTATTTTTGTCCTAACCCCCACCCCAAAAAAAAATCCACAACTCGGATTTGTGCTAGGCGCGGCACATTCCAGGATGATGATGAAATCCTTGATTGTCTCAGAAACCTAGCCACCCTGCCACCGATCTGGGGCGTTGAAGAAGCTCTGGTGCGGTTGAGCCGGCGCTCGGTGGTGTGTTCCTTCGTCTTGAGATGTGTAGTGTTATGTTCCGTCCTTCCCGCCATTTGAGTGTGTAGATGAGATGGATCACGTCTGGCTGTATGAACTTTTGACCCTTGTCCCTCTGTGGTGTCTGGTATGTTTTCCCCCTCGCGAGCAGTGGTTCGTGTAGTGCATGATACGGGTAGTCCTACTCTCACATGTCCCTAGTTGAATGGATGGTTGCTTAGTTGGGTGGGTGGCTGGTTAGTTGGATAGTTAGTTTATTGGGTGGTTGGATCGGTGGTTGATTAGTTGGATAATTGATTTATTCATGGTTGGTTAGCAGGGCAAACGTTTGGGTAGTGGGTTGGTTGATGAGTTGGATAAATAGTTGATTAGCTGGTTTGTTGGTCTGTTGTTTAGTTGGATGGTTGGTTGATTAGTTGCTAGTTGGTTTATTAGATTGTTGGTTGGTTGATAAGTTGGATAAGTTGTTGATTAGTTTGATGGTTAGACAGGTAGTCGGTTGAATAGTATGTTGGATGGTTGGTTGATTAATTGGATGGATGGACAGGTAGTCGGTTGAATAGTATGTTAGGTGCTTGGTTAATTAGTTGGATAAGTGGTTGATTAGTTGGATGGATGGATAGGTAGTCAGTTGAATAGTATGTTAGGTGGTTGGTTGATTAGTCTTCTTTTTCTGCGTTCATCATTTGATTAGTTGGGTGGCTGGACAGGTAGTCGGTTGAATAGTATGTTGGGTGGTTGGTTGATTAGTTGGTAGTCGGTTGAATAGTATGTTGGATGTTTGGTTGATTAGTTGGATGGAATTGAATTGAACTTTATTTTAAAAGAGTTACAAATTGGGCACGTAGTCCCGTCTTACATTCGGTCCTTCCAGTCACTCATCTTTCGTTCATCAACAGTGCATGATGCATTCACATAGGGGGGAAAACATTGTCAAATGAATGTTGTAAGCATAAACAATGTATATTATCATGTTATATAACACATCCCCCATCCCGCAGCAACCCACACACACAACCCCTCACACATCCCCCACCCACTACACAACCCTCCACCCACTCACACATCCCCTCACCCAACTCACATCCCCTCACCAACCCAGACATCTCGCAACCACCCACATACACATCCTTCACCCACATCCTCACCCACTCACACTTACTCCAACCCACACAAACACACACATGCTCCACCAACCCACCCATCCTTACACCCCCCAACCACACACATACCCCTCCACACACATTCCGCACCAACCACACACACATACCTCATCCACTCACACATCATCCACCCATACCCTCACATCTTCCCATCCACACACACACATTTCCTACCCACCCACATATTTCACATCCACCCACACATCCCACCAATCACACATACATCCCCCACCAACAAACATTCCCCCACCGACACACACATCTCCCACTCCTCCTACACACGCCCCAACACACACCCACACACACACAACATCCTCCACCTACCAACACCCACACATACCACTACCCACCAGCACCAACACAAACACACCAACCCAAACACACATCCCCCTCCCACACATCCCTCACCCACCCACACAACTCCCCACCAACTCACTCATCTCTGCACCCATCCACACATCCCACATCTCCCCACCCACCCACTCACACATCCCCATGACACACACACGTCGCCACCTGCACACATCTCTCCACCCACACACATATATCCCTGCACACACACACACACATCCCCCACTCACACACATCCCCCACCCATACACTCATCCGCCACACACATCCATCCACTCATGTACTTATCCCTCAACTACTCACACCTACTCATCCCCCACCCACCCATCAACACATACATCTCCCATCTACCCACCCACAGTCACACACCCCAACCACCAAGCCAAACACACATCCCCCATCCTCACATCCTTTACCCACCCGCACATCCCACACTCAATCACACCTCCCCCACCCACACACCCCTCAACCACACACATCTCCCCTCCCACACAACACCCCACCCCACACACATCCCCCATGGATTGGCAGGCAGTTGGTTGAATAGTATGTTGGATGGTTGGTTGATTAGTTGGATGGATGTACAGGTAGTCGGTTGAATAGTATGTTGGATGGTTGGTTGATTAGTTGGATGGATGTACAGGTAATCGGTTGAATAGTATGTTGGATGGTTGGTTGATTAGTTGGAGGATGGAAAGGTAGTCGGTTGCATAGAATGTTGGATGTTTAGTTGAGAATCCTCAGGAAGCCCAATCCACTGACTCTCAAATCTCAACAAAAAAGGCATGCATATATCTGACGCTCAGCTAAATAGTTACCCACGGGAGCTGCGTTGCATTCTCTCCTTCACTTCTCGTAGCCCAGACACTTGCAAGGGGTATGCCACGCTGGGAATTAAACGTCACATCTGCCTGAGACATTGCTATCCCTGGACCCTATGCCAGCCTGGCGACCCAGTGTCATGGATGCACCCTAAGACACGCTTTATTATTTCTTTCGTCAACTCTCTTTTCAGTTACCAGTTTTTCTAATACTTCTGTATTTGATTTTTTTTTTTTAATACGACATATTCTTCTATATATTCACATCGCCAGAGCCTCTATTCGACTTTCTAATTGCTTGTTCAATGCCCAGGCTTCCGCGCCATATAGAATTGTTGAATATATATAACATGTGAAAATTCTCATTTTTAATGAGTTGTTCATCTCTCTAGATGTTAATATTAACGAGATTAACGCACTAAAAATGAGAACGAAAACACAGTACCAAGCATGACTGCGATATGATTACACAGTACCAAGCAACAGGCGTGTGTGTACGCGCTGGGGAAAATCAGGACATGACGGCGCGTGCGACAGAATTGTGAGAAACTGTGGGAACCGCTGACTAGCGTCTTTCGCACAGTAGTGGGAAAACTGAGGGGAGAAACCCCACAGCTGATCAGCAGCAATAAGTTCATTTTTAGCGTCCCACAAGCCATTGAGTGAGGTTCCCAGCTCTGATGCTGCTGGTATCATCACTTATCCTCTCCACCCATCCATCGTGTGCCATGCCGATAAGCGTGGGCGGTCATGATTCGCCATTTCACTCGATCACCAGAGTTGTGGATCAGCTCAGTGTTCTTGTCTCGACCATGCTACGTGGCAAAGCCAACCTGTTATTTACTTTTCTGTCTTCCCCTTGTTCTGTTCCCCTCGATCTTGCCAGTTGTCACCAAATTCTCTAATTTATTTCTTCTCATAAGATGTCCACACAAAAAAAACATTGACTGTCTACGTCTAATTTCTCTAATTCAGTTTACAACTTTCATTTCTTTCTTGTAGGACTGTCCATAGTATTCTTTGCATTCGCCTCAGAAACCAAATTTCCATAACCATCAGATGTTTTTTCAGCTTGACTGCTCATTTTCCACGCTTCACATCCATACACAAGTACACAGGTTCTATGTAGCACCTCAACACTATTTTTCTCGTTGCAATTGACATCTTTTTATTGGTCGGCATGTTTTCCAGCAAAAAGCTGCCTTCGCCATGGCGATTCTTGTTCTAATCTCTTCAAGCCATCTCTTATTATCTAGTGCTTCTTTTTCGCTGGCGTTGGCGATCATGCTTTCCCCCATGATGCCATCACCAACATCATGTGTCGTTTCATGGTCCACGGCGAGAGGCTGTGAAGAATCTTCTCTCCTGATCTCTCTATCTTTCTGGAGATCAGCGTGGCCGAATGGATAAAAGCGCTCGTTCTTAAACATCCGTTGTGTTGATGCCGAGGTAGCGGGTTCATCCCCTACACTGGTCAGTTGGACTGAAATATTGACTTCTCGTCCTTGACTTGGGGGCGTAAATTACAAGTACCTCAGAAGTCGGCCGTGCTGTTGTCCATATAGTGTCTGTGTTCAACGTGTTTATATCTCTTTCGTATCTTTAAATCAAAGCTGCGGAGTTCCACATTTTCTAGGTCTCATCATACCTGATTTAATCCCGTATATTCACGTGAGGAACGTAACCTGCGCGAGAATCGGTAGCGGTTCTCGCCGCGTTGGTAACTTACGGGGTATGTAAGTGGGTCGCTCGGAAAGCAATGGCAGACTACTGAGTGTAATCTTGCCAAGAAATCAACAATCAGCTGAAAGATGCTGATGTTGACAGCGATGTCCTGTAAATGATACGCGAAAAAAGCATACCTGATTTTATACACACACACACATACACACGTGTCGAGCAATTCATCATATGGGGGGGGGGGGGGGGGGGGGCACTAGCGGAGGTTCAGAAAGGTGCTGTACTGCTGAGTTGCTAGCCAGCAGCGCGGGTAATGCCATAATCACAAATAAACACACCTGTATTGTTTGTCGCTCATAGAAGTGAGAAGAAGGAAGTAGAGATTAAAGGACGCACTAGACAACATACCAATGTTAAAGCTATGGTTACCGACAAGGATTCGAATATATCACCTTCAAATGACGACGGAGCCTCGCTGCAGGAACGAGTGTACTTCGACGCATGAACAACTAGATACCCCTGGCCCACACCCCCCCCCCCCCCCCCCCCAAAAAAAACGTGTCTTCATTAACCAGGTTATCATACACATGAACCTGACAACTATTGAATATGGACATTATTCGTATCTAACCATAGAGATAGCACCATAGATCTCAGATTGTATATTAAACCAGCATAACTCAAATATTTATAACAAACACATCGGACCGTAATGCTGTGCCCAGTATATTCACGAACATTCAAAGAAGAGAAATGATTAGTCGGTTCCAATGTTGTTGACGTATTACACAGGAAATCAATTGGCTTTTTAGAGAGGTGTCTTCATTAGCCAGGTTTAGCCCCGATTTGTTGCCTCTTAAGCACGGTCGCACGCCGGGTCGACCCCTGGGCTCGTGGCTTGCCAGAGTGAAGGAAGGATTGGCCACATATTCCTCCCTGTGAAGGAAGGATTAGCCACATATTCCTCCCTGCTCTCAGGCCTACAACATGTGATGACGCCGTCTCTTCACAGACTCGTGGCAGGAAACTGCTTCGAGAACCAATTTGTGTAAAATTCGTCATATACTCAAGAGCGACTCATTGTACTGCAGTCATTAACCCTAGGCGACCGTGCACTTAATAACAGCATGTCATATAATCGTTCCGAGATTTTGTTTTATTACAGAAAGAGAGTTAATTTTAGGACCAGCAGGCATCTGTCATGCCCTCTTTCTCTCTGCCACTCTCATCCCCTCTTCCTCATACTTTGTCTATAGTGTAGTTAGAATGCACGTGAACTCTTTATATAGTTCAAGACCGTTCATCGGTGGCATTTTCAATCAACCACCGGTTCTCAAGTTTGAGATTTGAACGGCCCAGATTTCCAAATGAGAAGTTCTATACTTTCTTCATGGTCTTTGGACGGGTGTTGGCTGTGTTGTGTCTGTTCACAGAGAAGCACCTTTTTCTGGACACGACACCGGACTTGTTTTGTGACCCGGATCTCCTGTCCCCAACTTCATGATGTTAACCCATCAAGAATGATGATGACCATTAATTTCATCCAGTGAGTTTGAGTTTTGAGCCGTGAGTTCTAAGACCGCTGGTAAGGCCTATTTTGGATCTCCTGCGGTAATGTTTTTGTTTTGGTCCAGCCTTTTTTTTTTCTTCACAGCTCTTGCAGTTCCTGTTTGCTTCACAAGTGACTGCACCTTTGCGTAATGATGTATGCCACGAATTTCGGTCTTTGGCAGTAGACTTCCAAGTGTCGTGATGAATTCCAACAGCTTTTAGTGAGATCTTCAGAGTGTCTGTAAAGCTTCATACGTGCAAGGACGCCGTGTGTCAAGATCGGAATTCACACTGGACCATCTTTAGCTTCGTTCCTCTTCCGAGGGGAGAGCGTTGCACCAAGTTAAACACTTGAAAAGTCAGCTGCTCCAGCTTCGACAGAAACGACATGTTGTGTTCAGTGGCACTGCTATGTTCAGTATAAGCTGACTTCTCACTCTACGATTGATTTCTACTTGGCGTCTGCCTACCAAGTCCCCGTCAATTCTGTTCTACTCCCTCCACACGTCAAATCCCGGACACGCCACTGATTGTCACGTGATTCATTTGGGGGCTTATTATTATAACATTTTCATAAGAGCCCGTGATACATTTCCTGACTGTCCTGATAATGGTGGGTCCAGATGGGCGGGGTCGGAGATTGTAGCACCGGACACTTTTTCCCTCTTTTGGCGCTAGTGGGGTATGGTGAGCGAAAGGTCAAGGCTAACAACGACTATTTCCGTTTCCGCACTGTGACACACGATGTGGTTTCAGGGATTCTCCAGTTGTGGACTCAGAAGGGTCTCGTTTGTAACATTTAGTAGACAAGCCGTGTTTGAGACACGTGATAAGTGTCTTGTTTACACTGAGAAAGGCGTTCCTGTGTGAGATGGATGACGTGTGGCCAAGTATTTAGTGATGTATTAGTTTCAATTTTATGTTTGCATATTGCCTGCCTAGCAACCTACAGCCGGTCTCCCTGGCGAAAAAAGTTAACGACTTTCTCTATAATCCCGTATATCCACGTGAGGAACATAGATGTGCGAGATTGGGTAGCGGATCGCATCGTGTTAGTCACTTACAGGAGTATGTGAGCCGGTCGCTCAGAAAGCAATGGCAAACTACTGAGCGTAATCTTGCCAAGAACATCAACAGCTGAAAAATGGTGGTGTTGACTGCAACGTCCTATAAAATATATACAACTTTTTTTTTAAAAAGCAACCTACATGGGTAAAAGGGAACAATAAGCAAAAATCCAGTAACCTGTACATTTACCAGTAGAGTGGAAAAGAGAGTTAATCAGTCTTCAGGAATCCCTGTGCAGTCGACAGGCTGTAAAACGCCAAGCTCGGGAATCTCTGCTAAATTGCGACTGTAAAGTTAGCAAAGAAAAGGGGTTTCATATGCTGTAATCAACAAACAATAACAAATACGTTATATATATATATATATAGTTGTGCTGCGTATCCCTTGACGTTGCAGTCAACACCAGCATTTTCAGCTGCTGTTGATGTACTAGGCAAGTGTTACGTTCTAGTAGTTTGCCATTGCTTTCTGAACGACAGGCCCCCTATACCTTTTTCGAAAAAACCAGCATCACCGTGTTTCGAACCCGGGTATACGGGTTCACAAACCGCGTTCGCAAGCCCTTAGCCACAGAGTCCGGTAATATACACCCGACGAGATGCAACGGAATATGCCAGGCAGTAAATCGTGCAACACATTGTTTGTGGCTTCTGTGTTTAAATACATACTGTTTCTTAGGCAAATTCCAGGATACCATGGAGCTTATGGGGGGGGGGGGGGGGGGGGGTATACAAAATATACCAGTGAACCAAGCGGTGAAGGCAAGACTCTGGTCCCGGGGTCGGAAATACACTGAGAACTCATCAGAACAGTATCACTAGAAAGTCCTTAGTCTGGACTCTACAGGGCAGCAGAGATAGGGGAAGACACAACCACAGACGGAGAAGTACGGGGCAGCAGGAATAGAGGAAGACCCAACCACAGACGGAGCAGTACGGGGCAGCAGAAATAGAGGAAGACCCAACCACAGACGGAGAAGTACGGGGCAGCAGAAATAGAGGAAGACACAACCGCAGACGTAGAAGTACGGGGCAGCAGAAATAGAGGAAGACACCACAGACGTAGAAGTACGAGGCAGCAGAAATAGAGGAAGACCCAGCCACACACGGAGAAGTACGGGGCAGCAGAAATAGAGGAAGACCCAACCACACACGGAGAAGTACGGGGCAGCAGAAATAGAGGAAGACACAACCACAGACGGAGAAGTACGGGGCAGCAGAAATAGAGGAAGACACAACCGCAGACGTAGAAGTACGGGGCAGCAGAAATAGAGGAAGACACCACAGACGTAGAAGTACGAGGCAGCAGAAATAGAGGAAGACCCCAACCACACACGGAGAAGTACGGGGCAGCAGAAATAGAGGAAGACACCACAGACGTAGAAGTACGAGGCAGCAGAAATAGAGGAAGACCCAACCACACACGGAGAAGTACGGGGCAGCAGAAATAGAGGAAGACACCACAGACGTAGAAGTACGGGGCAGCAGAAATAGAGGAAGACCCAACCACACACGGAGAAGTACGGGGCAGCAGAAATAGAGGAAGACACCACAGACGTAGAAGTACGGGGCAGCAGAAATAGAGGAAGACCCAACCACACACGGAGAAGTACGGGGCAGCAGAAATAGAGGAAGACACAACCGCAGACGTAGAAGTACGGGGCAGCAGAAATAGAGGAAGACACCACAGACGTAGAAGTACGAGGCAGCAGAAATAGAGGAAGACCCAACCACACACGGAGAAGTACGGGGCAGCAGAAATAGAGGAAGACCCAACCACAGACGGAGAAGTTCGGGGCAGCAAAGATAGAGGAAGACCCAAGCACAGACGGAGAAGCTCCCCCGATGTGTCTCCACCTTGCCGTGGTGGGGGAGCTTGCGTGTCCCATCGACCCCATGTGCTTGCCGATGGGTGAAAAAACTACATATCGGACAGCATATGGGATAGGGACCAGACTAAGAGAGACACAACCTGCTGCCCTGCAGGTGACTGAGGATAGCAGTCAAAAGTTTAAAAAGGTGCACGAAGGCAGACGCTTTTGGTCCGGACAAAACTCTTAAGGCTCCCTGTCGAGGGCTGTGGCTGAACGCCTCTAAGCCACAAACCCTCACATCTGAGAGCCAGGCCGATTACCCGCCTACCGAAAAATAGAAGCGTGATACTGAGCAAGCTACATGCTCAGTTCTATTTACATGTTCGAAGGCTCTCAGCTGGGGAATATGAGAGATTCCCGGATGAGAGGGCCAGGCCGTTTCTCGTCCACTGCTGCACGAAGGTAAGGTGCGGAGCCGGCAGCACATGTAGCCTACCTGGTGAGCGAGTACGAAAAGTCAGAAAAGTGCCCCAGTCGAAGGAAATGGCTACGAAAACTGTCTGTATCCAGCTCACAGAGAGTATAGACAAAAGTGGAAGAACGTCTTCAATGACGCAAAACGGAACGCACGGCGAGCGGACCTATTGCGTGGTCTGAAGTCAAAATAAAAAGCTTACCGAGTGGATGTCGCTCGCAGTCTGACCGCTCCTGGTGTGTGTTTGAGCGATCAGTGGCAAACGGGTTGCCCAACACATGGAAGTGAGGAACTAAAGCAGCCATGAGCAGGACGTGGCAACTCCTCGGGTGAGCCCAGTCTCAGAGCAATATGTGCCGGCTCTGCCAATTATGGAAGCCTCCTTGGATAGCAAGGGAATGCCCAAGGTCTGCCCCTGCCTTCCCTTGAGGGCCCGACCTCGATGTCGCTGATCGTTCTATCTTGACCAGCTGAGATGTTGGCGACATCACAACAGTCTTACGTGCTACGAAACCAGAGGAAGGCTAACCTCATTAAAAAATGCCCGCCGGAAGTCGGAAGTGTCGTCCTACGGGTGGCAAACTAAAAATTGACACTACGCAATTACGTCCGAGTGAATTGTCTCGTTCCGATTGTCTCTTGTGCTAGGAACAGCTCTGACTACCTAGATTCCGAATGCCGCTCTTGTTCGGAACAGCTCTGACTAGGTAGTTTCCGAATGTCCGACGTGTCTGGAACAGCTCTGACGGACACAACGACAAGCACATGTCCGAAAAACTCGCTTAGTGGATACTGACTGCAGACCAGCTTGGTCTGTGCGGGAAAGGCTCGGGGTGAACGAAATGCCCAATATATTGAAGTGAGGAATTAAAGCAGCCATGAGCAGGACGTGACGATTCCCTCTGTGTCCCCAGTACCAGGGCGCTATGTGCCGGCCCTGCAATTATGGAAGCCACCCAGGATGGCGGAAAATGCTATGGACTGTCCCTGCCTTCATTTGAGGGATGACCGTGCAGTCTCCGACTCTTCCAACTTTACCAGCTGGGAGGTGGACAGTACCACAAAAGTGAGTCTCCCAGGAATGCTAACCTGGTCAAAAATGCACGCAAAAAGCCGGATGTGTTGGCCTAAGGGTTTCGATCCAAGGGTGCCTAACTAGACACACCGCAATCACATCTGAAAAAACACTCCGGATGAACGCAAAGAAGAAGAAGAAGACGGAGAAGTACGGGGCAGCAAAGATAGAGGAAGACCCAAGCACAGACGGAGAAGAGAAGCAGAGACAGGAATGAATTATATGAGGAAGACATAGACGAAGCTGCATCGGATAGCTGAGAATAGGAAGGATTGAAGCCAGTTAGTTGAGGGCTAAAGAATACCATGGACATACAGAGAATAGGAAGGATTGAAACCAGTTAGTTGAGGGCTAAAGAATACCATGGACATACAGAGAATAGGAAGGATTGAAGCCAGTTAGTTGAGGGCTAAAGAATACCATGGACATACAGAGAACAGGAAGGATTGAAGCCAGTTAGTTGAGGGCTAAAGAATACCATGGACATACAGAGAATAGGAAGGATTGAAGCAGTTAGTTGAGGGCTAAAGAATACCATGGACATACAGAGAATAGGAAGGATTGAAGCCAGTTAGTTGAGGCTAGAGAATTACCATGGACATACAGAGAATAGGAAGGATTGAAGCCAGGTAGTTGAGGGCTAAAGAATACCATTGACATACAGAGAATAGGAAGGATTGAAGCCAGTAGTTGAGGGCTAAAGACTACCATGGACATACAGAGAATAGGAAGGATTGAAGCCAGGTAGTTGAGGGCTAAAGAATACCATGGTCATACAGAGAATAGGAAGGATTGAAGCCAGTTAGTTGAGGGCTAAAGAATACCATGGACATACAGAGAATAGGAAGGATTGAAGCCAGGTAGTTGAGGGCTAAAGAATACCATGGACATACAGAGAATAGGAATGATTGAAGCCAGGTAGTTGAGGGCTAAAGAATACCATGGACATACAGAGAATAGGAAGGATTGAAGCCAGTTAGTTGAGGGCTAAAGAATACCATGGACATACAGAGAATAGGAAGGATTGAAGCCAGGTAGTTGAGGGCTAAAGAATACCATGGACATACAGAGAATAGGAAGGATTGAAGCCAGTTAGTTGAGGGCTAAAGAATACCATGGACATACAGAGAATAGGAAGGATTGAAGCCAGGTAGTTGAGGGCTAAAGAATACCATGGACATACAGAGAATAGGAAGGATTGAAGCCAGTTAGTTGAGGGCTAAAGAATACCATGGACATACAGAGAATAGGAAGGATTGAAGCCAGTTAGTTGAGGGCTAAAGAATACCATGGACATACAGAGAATAGGAAGGATTGAAGCCAGTTAGTTGAGGGCTAAAGAATACCATGGACATACAGAGAATAGGAAGGATTGTAGCCAGTTAGTTGAGGGCTAAAGAATACCATGGACATACAGAGAATAGGAAGGATGGAAGCCAGTTAGTTGAGGGCTAAAGAATACCATGGACATACAGAAAAACTAATGACCAAGTCCTACAAGAAACACATGAAACCGTAAACTGGTTAGAGAAAGTAGGTATAGAATGCCGGGTTCGAATCCTCCGTAAGGTGTGTGTTTTTCTGTCGGGGGCAAAAAGAATACTCTAACCTGCACAGTTCGCGGCAACTGCACTAGCCAGGCGGCCTTAATTCCTCATGCTCAAGACTCCCCTGCCATACACCGCAAGGTACTATATTGGCTTTTTGCCCCCGACAGAAAAAATCCCACACCTTACCGAGGGGTCGAATATGACAGATTTAGGCAGTCAGTTTTTTTGGACACGTTATGATAAGAAATAAATTGGAGACCATGGCGACAACTGGCAAGATTTAGGGAAAGAGAACAAGGGGAAGGCAGAGAAGTAAATACCTGGATGGCTTGGCCACATGGTGTGATCGAAATAAGAACACTGAGCTGATCCACGACTCTGGTGATCCCGTGAGAAGACGAAACATGACCGCCTAAGCTTATCGACATGGCACACGATGATGATGATGAGTTGAGGGCCTAGGCGGCAATTTGGGATAAATGGTAAAAGAAGGGGCCATGGGCGCTGTGTGGTTATTTGGAATCAATTGTACTGTATCATCACCTTCCACTTTTTTGGTCAAGCGCTGTGGGGAGGAATAATTGGCGCTCCAGCGCCCGATGGGTGGCACTGGATAGTGTCATTCCGTGGATTGTACAATGCCTTTGATGTCGTCAATCCATTTTCTTCTCGGGCACCCTCTTGCTTTCGTGGTAGATGCTCTGATTTAGCGCCAGTGCTGGTTGTTGATGGTGTTGTATTTTAACGAGATGGCCAAACCATTTAATCTTCTGTCTTTCAATAAATGTGGCACAAGCTGTTGATCCAACTTCATTTCTTATTCGGTCTCGGATTGTTAAGTTGGCAGTTCTCCTCAAGCATCTCATCTCACAGGCGTTTCTCAAAGGATTTTGCATAAGTGTGATTTGTTTAATGTCAAAGTTTGACATTAGTAGCATAGGGTTGGTGCGAATATACTATGTATTATCTGTCGTTTTTCGGACATAGGTATATTTGGATGTTTCAGTATGGGTGATAGTTGATACTGAACGAACCCGGAAGAGCTAGGAGGCAACAAAAATTTCCTTTCTAATCAGAATGTTGCGAATACCTTCGACTGCCAGAGTAGCTAATAACGATTGCCCGTAAAAGGCTAATGAGATGAGAAACATATGTATGAATATAACAAGAAGACAAACAGCGTGACTTGGTCATGTAATAAGGAAAGAGGCATTGGAAAACATCGTGATGACAGGAAAGATGAGCGTCAGAACAGAGATAGGAACAAACCAAGAGAAGAGATGCTGGATGAACCTCCACAGTGACTTGGAGGAATGTTATCAGTGGAAATTTATGATCAAATCAGTTAAGAAAGCCACCAACAACAGCATCAAAAAACAACCAACACTAGAAAGCCACCAACATCAGAAATCCACCAACATCAGAAAGCCACCAACACCAGCATAAGAAAGTCACCAGCATCAGAAAGCCACTAACATCAGAAAGCCACCAACACCAGCACCAGAAAGCCACTAACGACAGCATCAGAAAACCACCAACGACAGCATCAGAAAGTCACCAAAACCCGTTAAAGACGACTACCGGTTTATGGACAGGCCTGACAAGTTATTATTCTGCGCCTTAGAACAGGACACAATAGATTACGTAACCACACGTATACAGATTTCAAGATTGGCGAATCAGCCGTGTGCACTTGTGAATTGGCGTCGCTGACAACGGATGAAATACACCAAGACTGCTCAAAATATGACATAACTAGGCAAACCCATTTTGCCTAGAGAAACAACAGTGGAAGATAAACTCTATGGACCACTGATGAGTGGACTACTAAAATGACAGCGAAATTCATACAAGAGACAAATTGCAGATATAGACACATTTCATACAAGAGAGACAACATTGCAGACATAGACACATTTCATACAAGAGACAACATTGCAGACATAGACACGTTTCATGCAAGAGACATCGTTTCAGATATAGACACATTTCATACTAGTGGACAACTATGCAGATATAGACACATTTCATACATTCATACAAGAGACAACATTGCAGTTATAGACACATTTCAAGCAAACGAAAGAAGATAAATAATCAGTGGAATTCTTCCAAATTATTATAGACTGAGATCTATAGAGATACATGAATGCTTTCTCTAGATGTCAAGGCACATAATGGTGGTAAATACGGGCGGACGGGGAGGGAGTGGGGGAATTTAAAGGCAGGTCATCAAGAAGCTGGTGGAAACCGGTAATTATTAGGAAAATTAAACGTAGACAGTTTGTTGTCCCTTAAAACTGTCATTTACTGCCAATATAGTACCTTGCGGTGTATGGCAGAGGGGTCTTTGAGCCTGAGGAATAAAGGCCGCCTGGCTAGTGCAGTCGCCGCGAACTGTACAGGTTAGGATTTTCTTTTTGCCCCCGACAGAAAAAAATCCCACACCTTAACGAGGGACCGACCCGGGTCTCCCGTATGAGAGTCCGGCGTTCTAACCTCTCGGCCAGCCGCTCCTCTTTGTTGTCCCTTGTGACTTCAAAAATAGACTGAGAACCGCCGAAGTGTACCATATCACTATGAATCACGTGACGCTCGGGTTGTGGTTGGCGCGTTCTGTTAACGTGTGATTTCCCGCCAGTGGTTGCTTGGCTCGACCTGCAACTTGGTATGGAAGACCAGACGCACATTATTACACAAAGTTTCTGTGGGAGAAATGGGTGACACCGTAACACTGATTGGCGGCGTGGGATGGTAATGTTAATATTACAGTCCCAGACTCTTTCATCTCGTGAGATTGGTATTTATAAAGGAGACAACATTGCAGTTAGAGACAGGTTATATCATGGTTAACGAAATATATTTTGAGTAATAGTATGAACTCCACTGCGGAGCGATGAATTAATCACACGCACAAAAACGAGAAGTTGACGAATGTTGCAAATTTATTGGACTCCAAAAGTAGCTACCACAGATTGCCTGAAAGAGGCTGATGAAACTTTAAAATGACAATCAATAATAAGAGACAAACAACTGTCTTTGGTCATGTGTTGAGAAGAAGGACATTGAAGAACATCGTGGCAACTGGAGAGACTATGGGGAAGAGATGCAGACCAAGAGAAATGATGCTGGATGTTTCCAGTTGTCACGATGTTCTCCTCCAATGCCTCCTTTCTCATCACATTACTAAAGACAGCTGTTTATCTCTTGTTTTCTTTTTTTGTTTGTTTATAACGTTCTTGTTCCACTAGCCTCCTCTAGGCAGTCTAGGCTACGTAATAAAATCTCGCCTCAAAAGGGTGTAACCTCCTGGGCGCCATGCAGGTATCCTGGAGCCTTAACAATGATGCCAGCACGCCCCCACGTCCGCATTAATTATTAAAATTGTCAAAATATGAACTGTCGGTGTCCGGAGATCGATGCATTTCCGCGAGGACAGATGGCGCTGGACATGGGCGTTCAGGACAGTCCCAGCCATGTTCCCTAACCGCAGAAGAGATGGTATACTCACTCACATGCCACTATGATTCATCGGGAACAGTGCCTAAAGGGACGCTTAATTCGGTTACCCCCGAATGCCAGTGACCGGTTTTGAACCACGGCTGACCTTTACACGGGCCAGAGAAAGGACGGACATGTGCGGGTTGAGGCGCTGGTACAAAGAGACCGGAAAGATGTGGGAGAAACAAAAGTGCTAGTAGCGTTGTGAAATTGATGCCCCTGTCCGTCTTCTTTGGCAGGTTGTCACTAGGTACTTTGTTTTGTTTCAGCCAGAGGCTTGCGCCGTGTTTTGGTCCGGATTTGGGACTTGTAGAAAATACTATCCGGGGTCATTGACAGGTCTGATTAAATTAACTAATTTCATTCAAACGTTCTGCCCAGGTAGGGAGAGAGGTAGGAGGTAGATAGACAGGCAGGTGTGAGGTATATAAGTAGGAAACCAGGTCAGCGGGTAGGAGGTAGATAGATAGGTATTCAGTCAGGTAGATAGATAGGTGGGTAGACAGATAGGTAGACAAATAAGAGGCACATAAGTTGGTAGGCAGATAGGTAGGTAGGCAATATAGGTGGTAGGTAGATTGCCTGTCTGCCTTCTACCTGCTGGCCTGCCTACCTGCCTAACTACCTATATCATACCTGCAGACCAGCCTACTACCTATCTACCTGCTTATCTTTCAGCCTACTTGCTGACTTGCCTATCTGTCTATGTGCAGACCTGTCTAACCTACCTGCTAACCCATCTACATATTTATCTATTTCCAACCTACTGACCTGCCTATCTATCTACTTCTTACTCTTTTGACCTGCCTGCTGACCTTCCTGTCTGTCTACCTCCTACCTACCTACCTGCTGACATTCATGCCTGTCTCTCCACCCCTACCTGCCTGCTGACATTCATGTCTGTCTCTCTACCCCTACCTGCCTGCTGACATTCATGTTTGTCTCTCTACCCCTACCTGCCTGCTAACATTCATGTCTGTCTCTCTACCCCTACCTGCCTGCTGACATTCATGTCTGTCTCTCCACCCCTACCTGCCTGCTGACATTCATGTCTGTCTCTCTACCCCTACCTACCTACCTGCTGACATTCATGTCTGTCTCTCTACCCCTACCTACCTACCTGCTGACATTCATGTCTGTCTCTCTACCCCTACCTGCCCACCTACCTACCTGCTGACATTCATGTCTGTCTCTCTACCCCTACCTGCCCACCTACCTGCTGACATTCATGTCTGTCTCTCTACCCCTACCTACCTACCTACCTGCTGACATTCATGTCTGTCTCTCTACCCCTACCTGCCCACCTACCTACCTGCTGACATTTATGTCTGTCTCTCTACCCCTACCTGCCTACCTACCTGCTGACATTTATGCCTGTCTCTCTACCCCTACCTGCCTACCTACCTACTTGCTGACATTCATGTCTGTCTCTCTACCCCTACCTACCTGCTGACATTCATATCTGTCTCTCTACCCCTACCTGCCCACCTACCTACCTACCTACCTGCTGACATTCATGTCTGTCTCTCTACCCCTACCTGCCCACCTACCTACCTGCTGACATTCATGCCTGTCTCTCTACCCCTACCTGCCTGCTGACCTTCCTATCTCTCTACCCCTACCTACCTACCTACCTACCTGCTGACATTCATGCCTGTCTCTCTACCCCTACCTGCCTGCTGACCTTCCTATCTCTCTACCCCTACCTGCCCACCTACCTACCTGCTGACATCATGCCTGTTCTCTCTACCCCTACCCTGCTGCTGACCCTTCCTATCTCTCTACCCCTACCTACCTGCTGACATTCATATATGTCTCTCTACCCCTACCTGCCCACCTACCTACCTACCTACCTACCTACCTACCTGCTGACATTCATGTCTGTCTCTCTACCCCTACCTGCCTACCTACCTACCTGCTGACATTCATTTCTGTCTCTCTACCCCTACATACCTACCTACCTGCTGACATTCATGTCTGTCTCTCTACCCTACCTACCTACCTGCTGACATTCATGTCTGTCTCTCTACCCCTACCTACCTACCTGCTGACATTCATGTCTGTCTCTCTACCCCTACCTGCCTACCTGCTGACATTCATGTCTGTCTCTCTACCCCTACCTACCTACCTGCTGACATTCATGTCTGTCTCTCTATCCCTACCTGCCTACCTACCTACTTGCTGACATTCATGTCTGTCTCTCTACCCCTACCTGCCCACCTACCTATCTGCTGACATTCATGTCTGTCTCTCTACCCCTACCTACCTGCTGACATTCATATCTGTCTCTCTGCCCCTACCTGCACACCTACCTACCTACCTACCTGCTGACATTCATGTCTGTCTCTCTACCCCTACCTGCCCACCTACCTACCTGCTGACATTCATGTCTGTCTCTCTACCCCTACCTGCCTGCTGACATTTATGTCTGTCTCTCTACTCCTACCTGCCTGCTGACCTTCCTATCTCTCTACCCCTACCTACCTACCTGCTGACATTCATGTCTGTCTCTCTACCCCTACCTGCTACCTACCTGCTGACATTCATGTCTGTCTCTCTACCCCTACCTGCATACCTACCTGCTGACATTCATGTCTGTCTCTCTACCCCTACCTGCCTACCTACCTACCTGCTGACATTCATTTCTGTCTCTCTACCCCTACATACCTACCTACCTGCTGACATTCATGTCTGTCTCTCTTCCCCTACCTACCTACCTGCTGACATTCATGTCTGTCTCTCTACCCCTACCTACCTACCTGCTGACATTCATGTCTGTCTCTCTACCCCTACCTACCTACCTACCTGCTGACATTCATGTCTGTCTCTCTACCCCTACCTACCTACCTACCTGCTGACATTCATGTCTGTCTCTCTACTCCTACCTGCCTACCTACCTACCTGCTGACATTCATGTCTGTCTCTCTACCCCTACCTACCTACCTGCTGACATTCATGTCTGTCTCTCTACCCCTACCTACCTACCTGCTGACATTCATGTCTGTCTCTCTACCCCTACCTGCCCACCTACCTACCTGCAGACATTCATGTCTGTCTCTCTACCCCTACCTACCTACCTACCTGCTGACATTCATGTCTGTCTCTCTACCCCTACCTACCTACCTACCTGCTGACATTCATGTCTGTCTCTCTACTCCTACCTGCCCACCTACCTACCTGCTGACATTCATGTCTGTCTCTCTACCCCTACCTACCTACCTGCTGACATTCATGTCTGTCTCTCTACCCCTACCTACCTACCTGCTGACATTCATGTCTGTCTCTCTACCCCTACCTACCTACCTACCTGCTGACATTCATGTCTGTCTCTCTACCCCTACCTACCTACCTGCTGACATTCATGTCTGTCTCTCTACCCCTACCTACCTGCTGACATTCATGTCTGTCTCTCTACCCCTACCTACCTGCTGACATTCATGTCTGTCTCTCTACCCCTACCTACCTACCTACCTGCTGACATTCATGTCTGTCTCTCTACCCCTACCTACCTGCTGACATTCATGTCTGTCTCTCTACCCCTACCTACCTACCTACCTGCTGACATTCATGCCTGTCTCTCTACCCTACCTACCTACCTACCTGCTGACATTCATGTCTGTCTCTCTACCCCTACCTGCCTACCTACCTACCTGCTGACATTCATGTCTGTCTCTCTACTCCTACCTGCCCACTACCTACCTGCTGACATTCATGTCTGTCTCTCTACCCCTACCTACCTACCTGCTGACATTCATGTCTGTCTTTCTACCCCTACCTACCTACCTACCTGCTGACATTCATGTCTGTCTCTCTACCCCTACCTACCTACCTGCTGACGTTCATGTCTGTCTCTCTACCCCTACCTGCCTACCTACCTGCTGACATTTATGCCTGTCTCTCTACCCCTACCTGCCTACCTGCTGACATTCATGTCTGTCTCTCTACCCCTACCTGCCTACCTACCTACTTGCTGACATTCATGTCTGTCTCTCTACCCCTACCTGCCCACCTACCTACCTGCTGACATTCATGTCTGTCTCTCTACCCCTACCTACCTGCTGACATTCATATCTGTCTCTCTACCCCTACCTGCCCACCTACCTACCTACCTACCTACCTGCTGACATTCATGTCTGTCTCTCTACCCCTACCTGCCCACCCACCTACCTACCTGCTGACATTCATGCCTGTCTCTCTGCCCCTACCTGCTCATCTACTTGCTGACATTCATTTCTGTCTCTCTACCCCTACCTGCCCACCTACCTACCTGCTGACATTCATGTCTGTCTCTCTACCCCTACCTGCCCACCTACCTACTTGCTGACATTCATGTCTGTCTCTCTACCCCTACCTGCCCACCTACCTACTTGCTGACATTCATTTCTATCTCTCTACCCCTACCTGCCTACCTACCTACCTGCTGACATTCATGTCTGTCTCTCTACCCCTACCTGCCTACCTGCTGACATTCATGTCTGTCTCTCTACCCCTACCTGCCCACCTACCTACCTGCTGACATTCATGTCTGTCTCTCTACCCCTATCTGCCCACCTACCTATTTGCTGACATTCATTTCTGTCTCTCTACCCCTACCTGCCTACCTACCTACCTGCTGACATTCATGTCTGTCTCTCTACCCCTACCTGCCTACCTACCTGCTGACATTTATGTCTGTCTCTCTACCCCTACCTGCCTACCTGCTGACATTCATGCCTGTCTCTCTACCCCTACCTGCCCACCTACCTACTTGCTGACATTCATTTCTGTCTCTCTACCCCTACCTGCCTGCTGACATTCATGTCTGTCTCTCTACCCCCACCTACCTACTTGCTGACATTCATTTCTGTCTCTCTACCCCTACCTGCCTACCTACCCTACTTGCTGACATTCATGCCTGTCTCTCTACCCTACCTGCCTACGTACCTACCTGCTGATATTTCATGTCTGTCTCTCTACCCCTACCTGCCTACCTACCTGCTGACATTCATTTCTGTCTCTCTACCCTGCCTGCCTACCTACCTGCTGACATTCATGTCTGTCTCTCTACCCCTACCTGCCTACCTACCTACCTGCTGACATTCATGCCTGTCTCTCTACCCCTACCTGCCTACCTACCTACCTGCTGACATTCATGTCTGTCTCTCTACCCCTACCTACCTACCTACCTGCCTGCTGACATTTATGTCTGTCTCTCTACCCCTACCTGCCTGCTGACCTTCCTATCTCTCTACCCCTACCTACCTACCTGTTGACATTCATGTCTGTCTCTCTACCCCTACCTACCTACCTACCTGCCTGCTGACATTTATATGTCTCTCTACCCCTACCTGACTACCTACCTGCTAACATTCATGTCTGTCTCTCTAGCCCTACCTACCTACCTGCCTACCTGCCTGCCTGGTGACATTTATGTCTGTCTCTCTACCCCTACCTGCCTACCTACCTGCTGACATTTATGTCTGTCTCTCTACCCCTACCTGCCTACATACCTACCTGCTAACATTCATGTCTGTCTCTAGCCCTACCTACCTACCTGCTGACATTTATGTCTGTCTTTCTAACCCTACCTGCCTGCTGACCTTCCTATCTCTCTACCCCTACTTACCTACCTGCCTGCTGACATTCATGTCTGTCTCTCTATCCCTACCTGCCTACCTACCTGTTGACATTCATGTCTGTCTCTCTACCCCTACCTGCCTACCTGCTGACATTCATGTCTGTCTCTCTACCCCTACCTGCCCACCTACCTACCTGCTGACATTCATGTCTGTCTCTCTACCCCTATCTGCCCACCTACCTATTTGCTGACATTCATTTCTGTCTCTCTACCCCTACCTGCCTACCTACCTACCTGCTGACATTCATGTCTGTCTCTCTACCCCTACCTGCCTACCTACCTGCTGACATTTATGTCTGTCTCTCTACCCCTACCTGCCTACCTGCTGACATTCATGCCTGTCTCTCTACCCCTACCTGCCCACCTACCTACTTGCTGACATTCATTTCTGTCTCTCTACCCCTACCTGCCTGCTGACATTCATGTCTGTCTCTCTACCCCCACCTACCTACTTGCTGACATTCATTTCTGTCTCTCTACCCCTACCTGCCTACCTACCTACTTGCTGACATTCATGCCTGTCTCTCTACCCCTACCTGCCTACGTACCTACCTGCTGATATTCATGTCTGTCTCTCTACCCCTACCTGCCTACCTACCTGCTGACATTCATTTCTGTCTCTCTACCCTGCCTGCCTACCTACCTGCTGACATTCATGTCTGTCTCTCTACCCCTACCTGCCTACCTACCTACCTGCTGACATTCATGCCTGTCTCTCTACCCCTACCTGCCTACCTACCTACCTGCTGACATTCATGTCTGTCTCTCTACCCCTACCTACCTACCTGCCTGCCTGCTGACATTTATGTCTGTCTCTCTACCCCTACCTGCCTGCTGACCTTCCTATCTCTCTACCCCTACCTACCTACCTGTTGACATTCATGTCTGTCTCTCTACCCCTACCTACTACCTACCTGCCTGCTGACATTTATTATGTCTCTCTACCCCTACCTGACTACCTACCTGCTAACATTCATGTCTGTCTCTCTAGCCCTACCTACCTACCTGCCTACCTGCCTGCCTGGTGACATTTATGTCTGTCTCTCTACCCCTACCTGCCTACCTACCTGCTGACATTTATGTCTGTCTCTCTACCCCTACCTGCCTACATACCTACCTGCTAACATTCATGTCTGTCTCTAGCCCTACCTACCTACCTGCTGACATTTATGTCTGTCTTTCTAACCCTACCTGCCTGCTGACCTTCCTATCTCTCTACCCCTACTTACCTACCTGCCTGCTGACATTCATGTCTGTCTCTCTATCCCTACCTGCCTACCTACCTGTTGACATTCATGCCTGTCTCTCTACCCCTACCTGCCTACCTACCTGCTGACATTCATGTCTGTCTCTCTACCCCTACCTACCTACCTGCTGACATACATGTCTGTCTCTCTACCCCTACCTACCTACCTGCTGACATTCATGCCTGTCTCTCTACCCCTACCTGCCTACGTACCTACTAGCTGACATTCATGTCTGTCTCTCTACCCCTACCTGCCTACCTACCTGCTGACATTCATGCCTGTCTCTCTACCCCTACCTGCCTACGTACCTACCTGCTGACATTCATGTCTGTCTCTCTACCCCTACCTGCTGACATTCATTTCTGTCTCTATACCCTGCCTGCCTACCTACCTGCTGAAATTCATGCCTGTCTCTCTACCCCTACCTACCTACCTACCTACCTACCTGCCTGCTGACATTTATGTCTGTCTCTCTACCCCTACCTGACTACCTACTTGCCTGCTGACATTCATGTCTGTCTCTCTACCCCTACCTGCCTACCTACCTACCTGCTGACATTCATTTCTGTCTCTCTACCCCTACCTGCCTACCTACCTACCTGCTGACATTCATGTCTGTCTCTCTACCCCTACCTACCTACCTACCTACCTGCCTGCCTGCTGACATTTATGTCTGTCTCTCTACCCCTACCTGACTACCTACCTGCTGACGTTCATGTCTGTCTCTCTACCCCTACCTGCCTACCTACCTATCTGCTAACATTCATGTCTGTCTCTCTACCCCTACCTGCCTACCTACTTGTGACATTCATGTTTGTCTCTCGACCCCTACCTGCCTACCTACCTGCTGACCTGTCTGTCTACCCTACCTACCTACCTACCTGCTGACCTTTCTGTCTGTCTACATCCTACCTGTCTAACTGCTGAATGTCCTGTCTACCTCCTATCTGCCTATCTATCTGCTTGTCGACATTCCTATCTATCTACCTGCCTATCTGCCTACCTGGAGACCTTCCTGTCTGTCTATCTCCTACCTTCCTGTTTACCTACCTGCTGACCTGGATACCTATCTATCTATTCCTACCTTCTTATCTACCTACCTTCTGACCTGTCTGTCTATCTACCTCCTACCAGATCAGGAGGACACCATCTGACTAATCCAGATCAGGAAGACAACAGAAAACATTTCTGACTGGAAGAGTCCACTTTACCCTCCATCCTATCTTCTGAGCGTTCAGAATTTATGGCTGAAGAATGAGTGATTTGAAAACTTTAGGTTCTTGTGTGAAGTATCTAGCATGGAACTCTTAGAGTGGATGAAACTCTTAGAGTGGGGTATCTAGAACAGCACTCTTAGAGTGGGGTATCTAGCATGGGGCTCTTAGAGTGGGGTATCTAGCATAGAACTCTTAGAGTGGGGTATCTAGCATAGAACTCTTAGAGTGGGGTGTAATGCATGGGGCTCTTAGAGTGGGGTATAAAGCATGGGGCTCTTAGAGTGGGATATCTAGTATTGGACTCTTAGAGTGGGGTGTAAAGCATGGAACTATTAGAGTGGGGTATCTCGCATGGAACTCTTAGAGTGGGGTATCTAGTATGGGGCTCTTAGAGTGGGGTGTAAAGCATGGGATTCTTAGAGTGGGGTATCTAGCATAGGGCTTTTAGAGTGGGGTATCTAGCACGGGGCTCTTAGAGTGGTGTGGAAAGCATGGAACTCTTAGAGTCGGGTGTCTAACACGGGACTCTTAAAGTGGGTTATCTAGCATGGAACTCTTAGAGTAGGGTATCTAATATGGAGCTCTTAGAGTGGAGTAACAATCATGGAACTCTTAGTTGAGTCTTAGAGTGGGGTATCCAGCATGGGAGTCTTAGAATGAGTTATCTGGCATGGGACTTTTAGAGTATGGTATCTAGCATAGAAACTCTTAGAGCGGGGTATCTGGCGTGGAACTCTTAGAGTGTGGTATTTAGCATGGAACTCTTAGAGATATCTAGCGTGGGAAGCTGAGTATGAACATGTTAGAGTCGGGAATCAAGTGTGGGAATTGCACCATTGGATGATATTAGACATGTTTCTCCCTCCTGAGCCTACTACTCTACAGAAGTAAGAGTGCACCTTACAAACACGTCCACGCTCAACTACTTGATGATTGAAGAGCCGGTGCTCTACTGCACAGAACATCCTTTACAGAAGTAAGAGCGCATCTTACAAGCACGTCCACTCTGAACTACTTGATGATCGAAGAGCCGATGCTCATGTGCTACTGCCACTGGATGTATAACAATAACAACAACGCTTTAGTTATGTGTGACCAGCGTCTGCCGACGCAGTGATCGTGCGGTCTTTTATTGAGTAACGGCAACATACACTCAAAAAGTTATCGGTCATTCGTATAATAAAAAGCAGATTGCAATTATGAGTGCCTGGTGTAGTAGTTAGGGTTTCTTGGCAAGCTTTGCAGAAGGTAGTTTGCCGTTGTTTTCCTTCTGGGCAGTGACTGTACTAGTCGGTGGCCATAGGCATTGTCTCTACTAATGAGATCATCTGCTTATCGCTGCAGAGTGCAGACCATAAGAAAAAACAATCTCTCAGCTGCTCTCACACTCCATCCACCACCAAAAGCACCGATTCGACAAGATTTGAATATTGAAGAAGGTTGGTTACTTAAGACGATAAAACAAAGAAAATTTAAATATTTTGGTCACTTGAAATGTCATGACAGTTTGGAGAGAACAATAATGGAGGGGTATATGCCCGGGAAGAAAGGAAGACGAAGGCCAAAGAGAAGATGGGTGCAGGATGTGGCAGTAGAAGAAGCAGTAGTAGTATAGAATCGGGAAGACCGCAACGTAGATGGATTCAAGATGTGATGTGAGATAAATGAAACATGACAGCAACAGAGGCGGGACGTGTGACTTGTATTTCTAATGACTGGTACAGGGGAGAAGTTCTGCATAGGATGGGCCGCTGGATGAACATGAGTAGTGTAATAGTAATAGTAGCAGCAGCGCCAAGAAGAATAGCAGTAGTAGTAATAATAGAAGTAGCAGTGGTGGTTGTAGTCGCAGTAGTGGTGTAGTAGCAGCAGAAACAGCAGTAGTGGTAGCAACAGTAGTAGTAGCAGCAACAGCGGCAGCAGTATTAGTAGCAACAACAGTAATAGTAGTAGTAGCAGCAGTAAGTGTAACAATAGTAGTTGCAGTAAATGTAGTAGTAGTAGTAGTAAGTAGTAGTAGCAACATCAGTAGTAGTAGTTGCAGCAGCAGCAGTAAGTGTAATAGTAGTAGTAGTAGTAACAGTAGTAGTAGTAGTAGTGGTGGTGCTGGTGGTGGTAGCAGCAGTAAGTGCAATAGTAGTAGTAGTAAAGTAGCAGCAGCAACATCAGTAGTAGTAGTAGTAGTTGCAGCAGCAGCAGTAAGTGTAATAGTAGTAGCAGTAACAGTAGTAGTAGTAATAGTAGTAGTGGTGGTGGTGGTGGTAGCAGCAGTAAGTGCAATAGTAGTAGTAGTAGCAGCAGCAGCAGTAAGTGTAACAGTAGTAGTAGTAGTAATAGTAGTAGTAGTAGCAGCAGTAAGTGTAACAGTAGTAGTAGCAGTAACAGCAGTAGGTATAATAGTTGTAGTAACATTAGTTCAAAAAGAAAGGATACGTATTAACTATCATCCAAAATACACTTCATTTGAAATGGCTCAGTGTACGCTATAACAGTATATTAATCGAAGTGATGAACAAAACGTTGTTTATGAAAGATTGTTGGGTTCTTCACCAGCAGTCAGTTTGACAAGTTCCTCTTCTGCAATAGCCTGGCCCTTGAGCGCCATTGTCATCTGCTTTTTCAGCTCATCAACCTGATGCCGCTCGTACCGCGTCCTTTCTTTGATCATCTTCTCCACGATCTGATGCATCTTGAAGGTGGCCGTATGCCTCATGGCTCGAGAGGCCGTATTCAACGGCACAGGAGTCTGAAACACGTTTCGTATGGGGATACCCGTTAGCGCCTGCAGGACAAGGTCTTCAGCAGTATAGCCTTCTGGGTGTCCATCTCGACGAGGCACTTGAATGTCCCTCCAGCTGTACTTACTTCTTCTTGGCGTTGTATTGATCCTGCTGCCCGCCTCAATCGCTATTCCTTTCTGATCTGTATCAACCGCTGGCGTAAAAGAATCAGTCACGTCAACTTTGATTTGATTTCTAAGGCCGGGCGTGGTCGAGGATTTCAATTCGGAGTTGACGCTCGCTGGATCATGTCGTTCATCGTTCGCGGTAGATTTGTTCATGTTGCGGGAATTTGACGTTTGTGGGTTGGTTGGACTGATTAGCTGGGCCTCATATACCTTAATTGTGCTTCTTTCCTTATCTGATGGGGGTAGATTCTTTAGAAACGTCTTGACTTTATCTTGAATGTCAGTTGCTTCGCTTCGTCTCGTGCCTGTTGGTTTCCCCGACACTCGGCTTTGTTTTTTGAGCCTGCAGAGAAGCTCGTTTGTACGGGCCTGCTTGGTGCTCGGGAAATCACCGTGCAGGCCTTTGTTTGTATGATGGCCATAGAAGTGAGCCTGTAGGTCGATATACTCCAGCACGGTTTCATCATCATCATCATCATCAGAGAAGCGTAGTTCTTTTTCAACAGGGTTGGCTGGATCAGTGTCGCAAATGTCGGAATTCCCGACGGGTTTCCCGCCGTTTTGTACAGACGATGCCGTTTTGTTGAGCATTTCATTGGTGGATTGTCTGCCGTTGGGTTTAATGTCTTTGTCCTGTTTGTATTGCGTGTGATCTTGGGAGGCAGATTGCGTGTGGTTGTCTAAGGAAGGGAGTTATGGGATTGGAGAGGGAAGAGGTATGATTAGGGAGGGAAGGATATGTGTGATTGTGGATGGAAGATATGTGATTGGGGAGGGAAGAATGTGGATGATTGTCCTGGGAATGGATTGTATAATAGGAGGAAGAGTTTCTCTGATTATCGACAGTATATTTTGTACGATTGTTTTGGGAAGAATGTGTGCGATCGTAGTGAAAAGAGTTTGTGCGACTATCAATCGCAGGTATTGCAGGATTAGCAATGGAAAAGGCTGCATACGGCAGGCCAGTAGGTATACCGAAGCCTTGATGCGACCTTCTTGCGGGTTCTGACACGGCAGATACTGTGGGAAGCCGGGGCCCACATTTCTGCAGTCCAGTATTTGCGGCCCCTAGAGGAGCAGAGGTACAGTTGGCTCCATGTGCGGTGTAGCTTCTGCTGGCGGAGGAGTTGTTGCTCTTGCGGGCTTCTAGCTGGTGTTGCTTGAGCCTTGCTCGTGCTCTGCGAACCATGGGTGTGAGACTGTTGTCCTTGGTGGACCTGGGAAGGAAGAAGTGCCTTGTTAGAGGAGGGGTTGTTTGCAGTGTTTCAACTGGTGTATCCGCTGGCAGATTTTGAATTTCTTGAATTCTGAAGTTCCATTAGTGAAAAGAAAGAATAAACAGAATGATAGACAGGCAGACGGGCAGACAGACATACAGACAGATAAATAGATAGATAGGATTGGATGGATGGATAGATAAGATTGGATGGGTGGATTAGGTAAGATCAGATAGAACAGACAGACATATAGATAAGGTAGATAGGTAGGTTGGATAAGATAGGTAGGGAAAGATAGGGTAGATAGGTAAGTAGGATTAGATAGATGGATGGACGGACGGACGGATGGAAAGGATAGGATAAGATAGAGAAAGATAGGTAGGTAGGATTACATAGATAGATAGATAGATAGATAGATAGATAGATAGATAGATAGATAGATAGATGGATAGGATAGGGAAAGATAGGTTGGTAGGTAGGTATGTGGCACACCCCATGGAAAGAGAAACGAAGGAGATGTAAGATGCAATAGCGGTCAGGTCACCCGAGCCTGGACAATGTCTTGCATCTATCAGAGTGTGATTGATGCAAAGGCTCTTCTCCTGACCCAGTACCACAGTGTCACCATCATGGGGAGTGTGTTGCAGGACTCTGCTTCCCCTCTAAACGTCCAGAAACCCGCGAGACTGGTACCGGAACTTCACATCTGTGGAGAGGTATATTAGGATGTACCCGAGTTATGGTACGGTAGCTAAAGGGCCATCACCCTCTTTGGGAGACAATCACTTTCGAATTAACAGATGTAGTGCCAAACAAAAAGTAGTTCCGGACCTAACAAAAATGGATGGTGGAAACTAATCAGTAATAATGGCACTTTATCAGTTAGTATCCTATTTGTGCTGACTCCGTCACAGGTTAATTAATCTGAGCCGGGCGATGGACCTAATATAACTTCTCTTCTGAGGTTGAACGCGGTGGGGTAATGGTGGAATTAAACAGATGATTTGGCGCAGAACATGGGGCCTAACTGAGATTAAGCTTAGGATGGTAATGATTCCGCCGCATGTTGCCAGTGTTTCGTTGTCGCCGTGGTAGATTTTCTTACCAAATAATTTTGCCACAGCTGCAGCCTAAAGGCTTGCTCTTTGCGATTTCCAACTGCCGTGGGATTTATAAACTGCGCAGCTTGCAGAGGTAGCCTCCTATTTTTCGCCCTTATCCGAGAGGACTAAGTGTCTGATCTCACTAACTGGACTTAAGAATTACAGAAAGTGTCGACAATCGGACATATAATCAGACTCCTACTGGTACCGTTAGTATTGGGACTCTTCTCTGGCTGGTGAAAATGAGGACGGCGCACGTACTGGAATGTCCCGAGTGCTATGATGTTGGTCTTTGACTCCACTCGACTTGACTCATTGTCATCAGCCTCTATCTCCAGTGCCCAGAGGGAGACTGTGCCACGTACACTGTCGGTGTTTAGAACGCAGAGGGGGAATGTGTCACGTACACTGCCGGTGTTTAGAACGCAGAGGGGGAATGTGCCACGTACACTGCCGGCGTTTAGAACGCAGAGGGGGAATGTGCCACGTGCACTGCGGGTGTGTTTGAAACACAGAGGAGAATGTACCACGTATGCTGCTGGTGTTTAGAACACAAGCGGGAGAATGTGCCACATATGCTATCGGTGTTTAGAACACAAGAATGAGAATGTGCCATGTACGCTGCGGGTGTTTAGAGCACAGAGGGAGAGTGTGCCACGTGCTGCGGGTGTTTAGAGCACAGAGGGAGAGTGTGTCACATGCTGCAGATGTTTAGAACACAGAGGGAGAGTGTGTCACGTGCTGCTGGTGTTTAGAACATAGAGGGAGAGTGTGCCACGTGCTGCGGGTGTTTAGAACACAGAGGGAGAGTGTGTCACATGTTGCAGATGTTTAGAACACAGAGGGAGAGTGTGTCACGTGCTGCTGGTGTTTAGAACATAGAGGGAGAGTGTGCCACGTGCTGCGGGTGTTTAGAACACAGAGGGAGAGTGTGTCACGTGCTGCAGATGTTTAGAACACAGAGGGAGAGTGTGTCACGTGCTGCGGGTGTTTAGAACACAGAGGGAGAGTGTGTCACGTGCTGCGGATGTTTAGAACACAGAGGGAGAGTGTGTCACGTGCTGCGGATGTTTAGAACACAGAGGGAGAGTGTGTCACGTGCTGCGGGTGTTTAGAACACAGAGGGAGAGTGTGTCACATGCTGCAGATGTTTAGAACACAGAGGGAGAGTGTGTCACATGCTGCAGATGTTTAGAACACAGAGTGAGAGTGTGTCACATGTTGCAGATGGTTAGAACACAGAGGGAGAGTGTGTCACATGCTGCAGATGTTTAGAACACAGAGGGAGAGTGTGCCACGTGCTGCGGGTGTTTAGAACACAGAGGGAGAGTGTGTCACATGCTGCAGATGTTTAGAACACAGAGGGAGAGTGTGTCACGTGCTGCTGGTGTTTAGAACACAGAGGGAGAGTGGGTCACGTGCTGCGGGTGTTTAGAACACAGAGGGAGAGTGTGGTCACATGCTGCAGATGTTTAGAACACAGAGGGAGAGTGTGTCACATGCGCAGATGTTTAGAACACAGAGGGAGAGTGTGTCACCATGCTGCAGATGTTTAGAACACAGGAGGGAGAGTGTGTCACATGCTGCAGATGTTTAGAACACAGAGGGAGAGTGTGTCACCTGCTGCAGATGTTTAGAACACAGAGGGAGAGTGTGTCACATGCTGCAGATGTTTAGAACACAGAGGGAGAGTGTGTCACATGCTGCAGATGTTTAGAACACAGAGGGAGAGTGTGTCACATGCTGCGGGTGTTTAGAACACAGAGGGAGAGTGTGTCACATGCTGCAGATGTTTAGAACACAGAGGGAGAGTGTGTCACATGCTGCAGATGTTTAGAACACAGAGGGAGAGTGTGTCACATGCTGCAGATGTTTAGAACACAGAGGGAGAGTGTGCCATGTGCTGCGGGTGTTTAGAACACAGAGGGAGAGTGTGCCACGTGCTGCGGGTGCTTAGAACACAGAGGGAGAGTGTGCCACGTGCTGCGGGTGTTTAGAACACAGAGGGAGAGTGTGCCACGTGCTGCGGGTGTTTAGAACACAGAGGGAGAGTGTGTCACATGCTGCTGGTGTTTAGAACACAGAGGTTCCTCTGATGTGTCTACACCTTGACGTGGTAGAGGGGCTTGCTTGTACTAATGATCTCAAGAGCCCTGCCGACGGAAGCACAACGACATGTCGGACAGACCTTGAGATAGGGACCAGACCAAGAGAGACACAACCTGCTACTCTGCGGGTAGACTGATGATAGCAGTCGAAAGGTCAAATCAGGCACACGTAGTCACTAATTCTTGGTCCGGACACATACTCTACGGCTCCCAGCTGAGGGATATGGCTGGACGCCTCTAAGCCATATACCCTTGGGTGTGAGAGCCGGGCCGGTGAGATGCTGAGCACGCTACATCTTAGTTCAGATACTTGCATGAAGGCTCTCAGCTGGGGGGTATGAGGGATCCCCGGATGAGAGGGCCTGGCCGTTACTCGCTCACGGATGCACGGAGGTAAGGTGCTGAGCTGGCAGCGTATGTAAGCCTACCTCGTGAGCGGGTACTAAAGGTGGAAAAAGCGCCCCAGTCGCACGAAATGGTTACTATGAAAGTCTGTATCTATATTCATAGAATGAGCGTAGTCAAAGGTGAAAGAGCGTCTCATTGACACAAAATGGAACGCTTGGCTAGCGAATCCATTACGCGGAAGTCCGAAGCGAAAGCTTGATGAGTGGATGTCGTCTGCAGATTGTCCGTCCCTTGTTTGTGTGGGGAGCGACCAGTGGCAAACGAAATGCCCAATATATGGAAGTGAGGAATTAAAGCAGCAAATAGCAGGACGTGTCGATTCCTTGGGTGCCGACTCTGCAATTATGGAAACCTCCTTGGATATCGGGGAATGCCCTTGGTCTTCCCCTGCCTTCCCTTGACTGTGGTTGACCGTGATGTCTTTGACCGCTCTACCTTGACCAGCTGAGATGCGGGCGACACTACAACAGTAAGAGTCCAACGTCCCTCAAAACCTCGGGAAGGCAAACCCGTAAAAATGCCCGCTGAAGTCGGATGTGCTGGCCCTAGGGCGCAAATAAATCAGGCACAACGCAATCACGTCCGAGTGAAATGTCCCTCGTGTTCGGAACAGCTCTGACTATCTAGTCTTCCGAATGTCCTTCGAGTCCGGAACAGCTCTGACTATAAAGTTTTCCGAATGTCCGTCGTGCCCGGAACAGCTCTAACTATTTTGTTTTCCGGGCACAGCGACTAGCACATGCCCGAACCGAAAGCTCGCTAAGTGGATACCGTCTGCAGTTCGTCCGTTCCTGGTTTGTGCGGGGAGCGGCCCGTAGCGAATGAAAGGCCCAATACATTGAACTAAGTAATTAAAGCAGCCATGAGCAGTACATGGCAATTCCCTAAGTGAGCCCAGCACCAGAGCGCTATGTGTCGGCTCTGAAACTATGGAAGCCTTCCTGGTTGGCAGATAATGCACATGGACTGTCCCTGCCTTCCCTTGAGGGATGATCGTGAACTTTTCAACCGTTCTAACTTGACCAGCTTGGATGTGGAATGGCACCACAAAAGTGAGAGTCCCCCAAGGATGCATAACAATGCACCGCAATTCAATCAGTCATGTGCCATGCCGGAAAGCGTGGGCGGTCATGACTCGCCATTTCACTCGATCACCAGCGTCGCGTATCAGCTCAGTGTTCCTGTCTCGTCCATGCCATGTGGCCAAGCCATCCAGGTATTTTCCTCTCGGTCTTCCTCTTGGGATGTTCCCTTCGATCTTGCCAGTTGTCAGTAAGTTTCCAATCCATTTCTTCTCATAACATGTCCAAAAAATTTTGACTGTCTTCTTCTTCTTCTTCTTCTTCTTCTTCTTCTTCTTCTTCTTCTTCTTCTTCTTCTTCTTCTTCTTCTGCGTTCATCCGGAGTTTTTTTTTCCGGATGTGATTACGTTGTGCCTGTTTACAGCAGAGCTGCGTTCTTGCGCCGTTAGGCCGACACATCCGACTTCTGCGGGCATTTGTTGACCGGGTTAGCCTTCCCGGTGTCTACGTCTAATTTCTCTAATCAATTTACGATTTTCATTTGTCTCCTGTAGTACTTGGTCATTGGTTTTTCTGTCTGTCCATGGTATTCTTTGCATTCTCCTCAGAAACCATATTTCTGCAGCCATCAGATGTTTTTCAGCTTGACTGCACATTGTCCAAGTTTCATATCCATACAAAAGAACAGGCTCTATGTATCTCCTCAACACTCTTTTTCTCGTTTCAATTGACATCTTTTTATTGGTCAAAATGTTTTTCATCTTGCTAAAGGCTATTTTCGCCATGGCGATTCTTGTTCTATTGAGCATAGCCTACGATGGGTAGCGTTGTGATGTTCTGTTGTGATAATTTGGTGTGTCCAGTGTGTGCCGCGTGGTTACACACCCGCTTCGCACGCGTGATCCGGGACTGTTTCCGGATCCGGTCAGGGATATGCACTACTGACGAGCTCAAATGAGGGCGAAACTCGAGTATAGTGCTTCCATATTGACGTGGATAGGCCTTAGGTTCATACCAGAATGCGATCGGCGTTGCCAGTAGTGGGTTGTGCTCAATATTTAGATTCTTGTTCTAATCTCTTCAAGGCATCTCCCATCAGATGTTATGACTGTTCCGAGATAATTGTACCGATTCACTTGTTGAAGAATATTCCCATTTACTTGTATATTACATTGTGGTACTTCGTTCTTCCTAGTGACGACCATACATCTGGGGGGGGGGGGGGGGGGGGGGGGACACTCGGGATGAACGCAGAAGAACAACAACACAGAGGGAGAGTGTTAAAAGTACGCTGCTGGTGTTTAGAACACAGAGGGAGTGGATGCTACGTGCTGTGGGTGTTTAGAACACAGAGGGAGTGGATGCTACGTGCTGTGGGTGTTTAGAACACAGAGGGAGTGGATGCTACGTGCTGTGGGTGTTTAGAACACAGAGGGAGTGGATGCTACGTGCTGTGGGTGTTTAGAACACAGAGGGAGTGGATGCTACGTGCTGTGGGTGTTTAGAACACAGAGTGAGAATGTGCCGTGTACGCTGCCGGTGTATAGAACACAGAGGGCACAACTCACCTGAGCCTCACCGGGAACTGCTGTCTCTTGTCCAGGTAGCACGGGGCCATGTGGACTCCCATGTGTCTCTCTCTGCTGCGTAGGCGGATATCCTCGTATGTGGAGTGGGCGTCAGGCTGGAGGCGTGTCTTCACCTCGATAGCTTGTCGCTGCCGATCCAGGTGTAGGAGTGTTGCCTGGTGTTTGTGGGAGACACCTGGCGTTAGCTAGCTATCTATCTATCTATCTATCTATCTATCTATCTATCTGTCTACCAACCTACCTACCTACCTATCTCTCTCTCTCTCTCTCTCTCTCTCTCTCTCTCTCTCTCTCTCTCTCTCTCTCTCTCTCTCTCTCAGACCTGGACACTTACTAAACAAGCTGAACAGCCCATTAATGCCTTTAAATATAAATGTTATAGACGGGTTCTAAGAATATCTTGGATACAAAAAAGAACAAATGCATCCATACGACAGGAGCTGAATATTGAAGACAGTTGGCTACTAAAGACGATAAAACAAAGACAGTTGAAATAGTTTGGTCACTTGAAACGTCATGAAAGTTTGGAGAGAACAATGATGGAGGGGTATATGCCCGGGAAGAGAGTAAGAGGAAGACCAAAGAGAAGATGGGTGCAGGATGTGGCAGATGATATCCGGATGGGTGTATAGGACGTGGGACATCTTGCTTATGACCGAGAAGTTTTCCAGAAGGTTGTTATGGGAGTGAGGTTCTACAGAGCGAGGTTCGTGCTGATGAATGAATGAATGAATGAATGAATGAATGTACCTCATGTTGGAGAATGTAGGAATGATCCAGAAGCTGCCTGAGTCGTCTCGCCCTCTGGTGGTCCAGGCGGACTCTGACCATGTTGAAGTGGTTCTCACAGACTCTGTTCTTGATGCTGGTGTCCTTCTCCATAAGGGAGTTCTTCTTGAGCACTTCGCTGATGGCCGTCTGGTGGGTCTCCTGGAAGGAGTTCGCTGTCAGTGTCTCTGAGTCCATGATGAAGAAGTACCTTACGAGAAAACACGGGTACACTGTGATTGATGGGCATGCATAGAACGTGAAGGAATTGTAGAGGGAAGAAGCAGCAGATCTGGTGAAAGTGGAAATTGTGTGTTGATGACAGGTAGTTTGTGGGTAGGAAGACATTGCTTCTTAAATGGGAAGGGATTGTCTGAACTTGGGTAACACAGACTCGTCTCTTTTGTGTAGGCAAACATCGGTATGCTTTGGGTAGGCAGAAGAAGAAGATGTACTAGTAAAAAGAACCAGAAGTACAAGAAAAAAGAATAAGAAGAAGTACAAGAAGAATAACCAGAACAAAAAGTACAATAATAATAAGAAGAACCAGAAGTAGTACAAAAAGAAAAATGTCACGTGTGTGTGGCAGTGCGTGAGCATATGTGAGGAACGGTCACGTATGTGAGCATGTGTGTAGAACAGTCGCGTGTGTGGCAGTGTGAGCATGTGTGGAACACAGTCACGTGTGTGTCAGTGTGTGAGGAACGGTCACGTACATACCTAGTTGGAAGAAGAGTTTAATCCCTGGGAAGAGGTCCTGATTGCTCTGCATGATGATGCTTTTGTTGGCTCGAATATAACAAACCTTGATACCACTCGAATATAACCAGTATTGATACCTCTCGAATATACACCAGTATTGATACCTCTCGAATATACACCAGTCTTGATTGCTGGTTAACCACTTGAATATAACCAGTATTGATACCTCTCGAATATACACCAGTATTGATACCTCTCGAACCAGTCTTGATTGCTGGTTAACCACTTGAATATAACCAGTGGTCCTGAACCACTTGGATATAACCAGGCTAGGGGTATGGTGAAGCCCTCTTTGGGTGATATATTGTGGTTGTCTGTGGTTGCTATTAGCTTTCACTTTTGTTCAGTGTCTCCTGTACCCGTTCTGTGAGTGCTGTTCAATACCTCGAGCGTATCCATCTGTCGCTGTACCAAGGACATTTTATAATAATGTAACCTGGTCAACTTTTACTGTCTGTTACGTGCAAACGACGAAAAACGTACTGGATAAAGAGCCCGCTGAAGACCAAGAATGCGATGGGCAGACGTCACGTCACGGCTACACTAAACAAACTCGGGATATCCCGCAACCAAGGCAACACAGAAAAACTCCCCCCTTGGCGGCGATTTGAACACAAGTCCATCGAGCCGACAGGCGTTACTCCGGCCACCTACTTAGAAACATGGACGTCTGAAATTGTTACACGGAGAACCGGTTCCTTGTATTGGTAGTGTCGGTGAATGTCGGCTGGTACGGCGCCAGCTTGTGTGTATGTGTTGGTGTGTGATATACGCAACTTTGAGAGCAGTTGTGGTTGGACATTGATAACCCGGTGATCTGCCGACTTCCGCAGTTTGTGCAGGCCTGATACTGCTTTGGCTGGTTAGGGTTGGTTGGCTGGTAGGTTGTCTGGTTGCTAGGTTGCTTGGCTGGTAGGTTGGCTGGTTGGTAGGTAGATTGGGGATCCCGCTTACTACTAATCGTAATAATGTTAGTTGCATGTGCTTGCTTGCTTGCTTGTGTTCGTTGGCTTGAGCTCCAACGCGAAGTCCTGTATGTCGGATGAAGGCGTCCTGTTGTCCAACATCAGTGTGATGTCATACAGGACCTGAGGTTTGCAGTGAGTATCCGTTGTCCCATGTCTGGCTTATTGGTGTGCAGACTGGTGGTTCCTCGCCGACAGGCAGACACTCTCCGACTTCAGAGGAATCGGCGATCCTACTGACTTTAGCCAGGACTCCGAAGGGACCTGTTGTCCAGGACGCTCGACGAGGACGCATCAATAGGTCTTGGCCAGTATAAACCCGGCCCTGGTGCCTTGGAAACACCTCTGCGTCCCTAGTTGCATGTCATTTTACAGGTGGTTGCAATTATCTCCGGCATGTAAACTTGTAGAGCGGAATGAGGATGTAGGCATGAACTTTATGGACCACTGTGTGTGTGTGTGTGTGGGGGGGGGGGGGGGAGACACACACACACACAAAAGCCACTGAAATGTCATCAGCCAATGAAATGTCAACAAGAGACAATATTGCAAATATAGGCTGTCAGTTGCAAGCCAACGAGAGGAGAACAAGGATGTGGGGTGGAATGTGGACGTAGAGTGGAATCAGGACGTAGAGTGGAGTGCGGGTATAGGATGGAATGAGGATTTGTGGTGGAATTTCGATGTAAGGTGGAATGAGGGTGTAGGATTTAATGAGGACATATGGTGGAATCATAACAAATGGAGGAATGACGACATGTGGTATGAGGATGTCTTTGCGCGTTCCAATTGATGGGGATTTTTATTAGCGTATACCCTTGTAATTATTTGTTTCGTTAACATTCGTTCACGCGCCTCAGACATGCATCATTAACATTCGTTCACGCCTCAGACACGTTTCATTAACACGCGTCCACGCCTCAGACATGCTTCATTAACACGCGTCCACGCCTCAGACATGCTTCATTAACACGCGTCCACGCCTGGGACATTCTTCATTGAGTGTAATCAAGAGTTCGCGGACAATATAGGTGTATTTAGATGACTGCGCTGAGGGGACAGTCAGCATCCCTACAGCTCTGGCATGTGCCCAGGGGAACGGCCATCTCTGTCTGGCTGTGTTCTCTAACTGCCTGTCTGTTTGTGTATCTACCTGCCTGTCTATCTATGTATGCCTGTCGGTTTGTTTGTCTAACGCATCTGTCTATGTATGTCCTCTGTTCTACTCGATGTATG